>JAQFVV010012846.1:7500-560072 GCA_028023455.1 Epiperipatus broadwayi
GAGTTTGAAATCCAGAATAGCGGGAGTAAACTACAAAATATACAGAATAGGTTAAGGGTAGAATCAGTAGTTATTTGGATCTTACCCTCTTCTCCCTTAAGTATGAGTTTAATGTATGTAGATATGCATGAATGTAGACAATAAAGATACACTGTTATACTCATCAAGAGAAACCCACTCACATTTGTGCATATCATGAAAAGACCATCCCATTATAATATATATATATATATATATAATATGCCGTTACATTATTTTAAATTAAAATAAAAAGATTATAAATAAAAATTGATTTATTAAAAATAAAAAAACTTAACTTAAAAACTGAAAATTAAAAGTTGTTTAACATATATAAAATATATTGCACAGATGTAATGAAAACTTTAAAAGTATTATTTTCTTTTTAAAATAAAAATAAAAAAGTATTTGAATGTACTTTTTTATAAAAAAAAGTACAAGATTTAAAGATAAAATATTTTTGTTAAAAGATTCCTATGTAATCTCAGTAAATGGAAATGATTGTTTTATAAATTAAACGAAAAGCAAACTAGCCCTTGGGGCTCTTATATAAAAAAGTCAGATGAAAGATATAGATAAGAGAACAAAAAAAAATTAGATGTCCAATAGAAGCAGGAAACAAATGTTCAGACCTTAATGAAAATGATTGGAACAGGAAACTATGTTTAATGAATCTGGAGGATTACTATAAAAAGAAAAATATCCAAATTAAGAATAGTTCTAGCTTGATTTTTTTTAGAGAGAGATGATAAGACACACTTGTCACATTCTCTCACTTATTTCAAATGAAATGACTGTGAATTATGAATTAAATAGTACCAGGATTGAACCAGCTAAGGTAGCCTCCAGATTGAGAACTATGGTATGAACACCAGATCAGTCTTCCATGAAATTATAACTAATAAAGTCTTCACGGGAATTGGCAGCAGGAACCGGGAGCTCTTCTACTGTAAGATATGAACTGAATTTTTTTTTTAAAAAAAGTAATTAAGAGCTTTCATTAAGATTTGACAAGCTAAACCTATTTTTTAAAATGAACTTTAACTGACTTAAGATTTCAAAATCAATTATTGATGTTCAATTTTAAATATTTTGAGTTTGCTGATTTAATCATTTCCATTTATTTTATTTATTGACTAAATTATTTAAATGCATTAAATTTAAGTTGGGTATAGATGACTGCATAGATTTATTAATGTTTAATTATTTGTTTATTTTCATGTTGATTAAAATATATAGATATTTGGTAAATATAATACCTCACATTGACTATCTAAAAATGTATTTATTCGAATATCTTTTAAGTTATTTGTGTCAATGCAGCACCTTATGATGAATGCCATTGGGTTTTTTGTAAATTTCCCTCTGCAATTCCATCAATGGCTTTATATTTTAATCGTTTATGCTTATTTTGAATGGGTTGTAATTTCAGGCTATTTGTCTCATAGTTAGGTCAATGCTGGTGGAAGGATATATGGGTGGTTATATCAAGGTAATGTGAAGCATGTTTAGTATACAGGACAAAGCCCAATTGAATGCATGACCCAAAGATGTAGTCATTATGTTGCAATGGATGCAGACATACTTCCTGCACCATTGACCACTTTTTAGTTCTATGGATGGGGACAATAAGTCAGCAATAAGACTGCTCTCCCCCCTTATGTAGCATTTTTTTTAATTATTTTATATTCATGATTCCTTCACCAGAAAGATGCACATTCCTGTAATGGACAAGGATCATGTCCTTCAAATATCATGCTGTCAGATGCACATTCCTGTCAGCATTGTTTTATGCTAGCATCTTCATATTGCATTGGTTGTGACTATATATCTGGAAGCAGGTGTTGGTTTGGCTGGGAACTTTTAATCTGAAATTGAATGACTGTTTTGAAAAGATTTTAACTGTGTAATCTATGTAGCCTATCTATACTCAACCATCTAAAGTAAAATTTATTAAAATTTTCATCTGTGTGGATGGTTTAAAATAATAATTTAAATTTAAAAAATTAATATTAAAATCTAAAGAAATTTTATTCCTCAATTTTAAATGTTTATATATATATATAGCTTGTTTGGCTGAATTTGAAGACTTTATCGGTCTAAAAAATTTCATGCTTGCAAACTGATAGAAATTCTGTGCATAAACACTTGGAGTCAGTTTTTAGATCTAGTTTCTTGGCTCTGTCTTTCACTGATGATAGCAAAATAGCTTGAAATCAGCTGATCTGAAAGTGGGCTAAAATGAAAGAGATAGTTAATTCTGACTCTTTGATTTTTTATGTAAACAAACGCTTGATCGTGTTTTTGGTAAAAACGCCATCTGTTGATCATAAATACAAGCATCAGCAGTTTTTAACGTGATTAAAAAATGTTTTTGTTTTTCATATATATATATGCCTTAATAAATGTTTTTGTGTGTTATTACTGGAAGTGGCTTTTATTTTTTGATATTGAAAATATATTTTAAGTAAAATTATATATTATTATCTCTGCTGCTCATGAGCTAGTGACTAGGGCTGATGGTCAGAATAAAATATATACGTAAAAGTCAGATCTCAACAGTGCGTATCTGCCTACTCTATACATTTTCCATGTTCAAATAGCCTGGTGGCACACTGAAGTGCAGATACAGTAAGACTGTGATCCATGATCACCCCAACCATTATAATATATATATATATATATATATAATTCCTGGTGTTTGTAGATAACTATAATTTACTATTGATATCTCTCTAAGCTAAACTATTTGCTGTGGTACTCATTAATAGTAAAGGAGGTTCCTCTTTCATTTCACATATAAGTTCTTATATGGATTTAAACTTAGAAAGATATTTTTATAAGTATAAGGAATTAAAAGAATTACATCTTCTCTAGACATCCTGTAAATAATAATTTATCTTGCCCAGAAAATTGCATATAATGGATTAAATATTTTTATGTGTTATTTATGATGTAAACAAAGGAAAGAGTGAGAATATTTTCATATAATAACTAGAGATATGTTTAGCAATGGTTTTGTTAGATAAATATTAATTACTATTGGCAGCTCTAAGCTAAATTACTTGTAGTATTCAACAATATATATATATATATATATATATATATTATATATATACTATATATATATATATATATATATATATATATATATAACAGTTGAGGCAGGTTTAAAAAATTAATCAAAGTACTTCTGTGGATTTAAGAATTGTTTATAATAGTTTGTTACCATTAAATTTATTATTTTCATTATAATTACATTTTGTTTTAATTAACTGACATTATATATATATATATATATATTATGATTTATTATCTATGATTTATTATCTAAATAGTAAAAAGCATTTTGGGATATAAAAATTGTAAAAATGACTACTTATTAATCTACTTTAAAACAGGTTACATTTGTGTATTTAATGGCATATATTTAATCTTCTAAGAATTAATAATCATACTCTGTTACAGTTTAGGTGTTAACCTTAATGATTATATTAATATGTTAGACCCTAAAGAAAGGTAAATCCACTCACTGACAACATATTGAAGATTCTTGATGTAAATGAGTATGGCATTTCTGTGATGTACATTTTGTGAAGGTTTTAATTTGAATAGGGATAGACCTATGATAGAGTATTGATATCTTTGAATATGCTAATATTTAGGTTAGTAATGTGCAGCAAACATAATAATACTAAATTAAATTATATTTTTACTACTTTCAAAGTTGAGTTTATGATGATCATCAAAATCTAGGAACCACATGATAAACATCATCAGGAAATGTTCTCAAAGTTATATCATTTCTGTACTGATATGATTTAAAAGATTTGTCATTGTAACATTATTTTATTTTTTTATGTTAAGCCTTCCTAAATTTAATGATTAAGCTGACCAATATATCACCTTTAATTCATGATACACAACCAAATCCAGGATCACATGAGTTACTTCTGGATAAAACAAACTATGGACATGATATTCTGATGTGACAATTTTCATATAAAAAAGATTTAAGTCTCAGAATATTAAAATGACTAACAATAAAAAAATAATTTATAAGATGGAGTGGTTGATTCAAGGGAGCTTGAATGTCTGTGTTCGAATTCCCTCTAATTACAACTTATTAATAACATAATTTTCTGTGTATGTAATGACTTATTTCCTTCTCAAAAAGATGATATTTTCCTTACTTAACATTTATAAATCTATATAAATAAAAATGTAAATGTTCGTTTGTTCAAAATCTTAAATCTCTGAAACTTCTTCACCGATTGCTTTGAAATTTTGATACAACCTTGCATTCGAATACGCATGTGTTTTTATATACTTACTCCCTACTATCATATAGATGTCACACCTGTGATAGGTAAAAACATGCTTTAAAAATCAGCACTGTCTGTTGGATGTAAAAGCAACACACACTACACTAAATATTTTATGATTTCATTTCAATGTTTTCAATTGCATTGTTAAATTGAATTTTCATAGATTTGGATTTATTTTCATTTTGATTTAATTATTTCATGTGAGAGATTGCAATTTCCAATTCCATTTCCAGTCACCATCAAAGCTCAGGGCCAATCTTCATAATTGTGTAGTTTAGATCTAGACATGGATTTCTTCTCACATGGACAATTATATGTTGCATGTTCTAGAATTGGAAAACAGACAATCTCTATGTCTGCACAGATAGTCAGGGCCAATCTTTAGAATAGTGCAGTTTAGATATAGACACAGATTGCTTCTCATATGGACAATTATATGTTGCATATTCTAAAGTCATGTGGACCAAACAATCTCTATATCTGCACACAAAATGTAACAACAAAAAATATTGTATACCCACAAGCATTATGAAATTAAACTATTAGAAATGTGCACTTTCTCTTTTCTTTCTTTTCCATTTAACCAAACTGAGTCACAGCAAGGTGTGGCCAGGTATGGCTAGTCATAAAATAAAATATATTTAACAAATGCCATTGTCAGTTCATTCAAAATTATATATTTCCGATTTAAAGTTTTGTTTCTTTTTAAATAACTCATTCTCTAATTGTTTTATTAATTTTATTAGTAAATTGCATTCTTTTAGATGATTATTACTTCTGGAGTATATCCTAAATTAATGTTTCATGAGTGTTTGTGGGAAAACAAATGTTCATCAGTTTCTAAGCCTATTGATAGTAATGTTAGCTAAGCAATGATAGTATTGCTTGCTCCTCATCATTCATATATATATATATATGCTTCTAAAACTTCAGTATATTCTGTTAACTACATATCACTTGAATTTGGTCTAAAAAATGTGAGCTCTCCAGGAATTTTTCATTGGTTTTGAGATGATACAATTAACAAAGACCAAATGTGGTGCCATCTTATTACATCTTTAAGAAACAGCCAGGAACCCAGGTTCAAATCTTCATCCATTCTGTGGTAATTTCTTAGCACTGAACAGTAAACTCAACCACAATACTGCACAACTTAATTTCTTATTGAATTGATGAAGTGTGAGAATGAGAATTGAAAACAGTTTAAACTCAACAATACTTTATCCCAAGCAGTAACACTAGTATAAATACACCCATCATCCCCTCAAATAATGGGCTCTCCCAAATGGTAGAAATACAAACAAAGTTTATCTTTAAAGCATTTAATATGATATTCATCTGAAGGCTTATGATGATGGTATATTTTAGATGGGATATGTTGGACTATTTTCATCATCTATGAGTGAATGTACCTGTATTGTCTATTTGTGTAATATTACTAATAAGGTGTTTGTATTTGGAAAGTTTAAATAAAGATTTAACATCTTCTATACGTTCAACATTCACTCATAGATGATGGAAATATTCCAACATACCACATCTAATTTAATATGGTTTGATTTAATAATGCATTTTTAACGGCAACCACCAGACTCATGATAATATTTACCTGCCTTGACTAAAAATTTCACAATAGACATTAGTTTTTAAGAGGCTAAAACAATTAGTAGATTCTAGCCTATAGATATCAGTTAATTTCATTATCAGTGGTGATGCATTATATTATCTGACAATCTAGACATTATTAGGATCTCTATCTTTTGTATAACTTGCTTACACAATCATCCATCATCCATCTAAAATAGAATCTATTTTTTTTCATGTGTCAAAGCATCAGCCTGGGAGCAAACCTGCTAACCTGGGACAACTGCTTGTAAGGCAGTTGTGCTGACCTCTTGACCACCAATACTTGACATCTAAAATTATATTTATGCTAAAAATGACACACAAAGTAAAAAATAAAAAATAAATTAACTACTATATTAATTAGCTACTATACTTCCATCATGTGGTTTGTGTCAAAGTTGCGATGATGGTATGTTTGACACTTATCAATTAAAACTATAATAATTCACTATCTATATATACTGATTAGTCATAAAGATATGTCTAAGAGATTGTGATCTGTGCCATCTGATGAATAATGGTTTAGCATGAAATGTGCATCTTGGGGGCCATACATCTTTTTCACATGATTCTGGTCATATATTTAAGATTACACCCCTCCAGCAGGTGTAAAAACGGATAGAAAATGTAGTATATTGAGTTGCGCACCAATTGTAGTATATTGAGTTGCAATGTCTTAGTAGCTGAGAGGTTACTCCTGCAATCAAATAATTAAAATAATTAATAGGGTGGTTCATACAACATTTTAAAACTTTGAGACTTCTTTTTGAACCTTCATGGGCATTGCACTAAGATTTGACTCTTCTGTTGGAAGTATCCTCTTGCCTTCTTTCGTGACTCTTGTACTTCTGTTACGCTGCTTTAGCTCTTCTGCTGGTCGTATTCTGTTGCCTTCCTTCTTGGCTCTTGAACTTAAGTCCGACTGAGCAGATTTATATTTTGGAGGGGCATATTTATATGTTCGAGGGGGGGGGGAGTTATAGTATGAACCGCTATTGTTCGCTAAGGTATTTAATTAATATTTTTTCCCAAATTCCAAAGATTATCTATTTAAAAAAATCCAATTACGAATACAATTTCTTTATCAGATAAAATTTGTAACTTTAATTCCCTGAGAAATTAATTTGTCAGATTAAAATTATTCTCACAATTTAAACTTATACTTTTGAAAAAAAAACCAAAACACCAAAATGTGTATATATAGCCGAAAAGAATATAAAACCCAGTTCCTACCTTGCGTGAGAAATGGTGTAGTAAAAATTACACGAAAGAAATATTAATTAAACTTTACAAATGAGCATTTTCATTTTCTTTTTTCCCATAAAGTCAATTAAATATTTAAAATAAAGAACAAATGAACATCTTCACTTTATTGCTGATAATTGGTGAACTACAATGTAAACTGTCAAGCGTTGGTGGTTGAGTGGTCAGCACAGCCGCCTTACAAACAGTTGTCCCGGGTTCGCTTCCCGTCCGATGCTTTGACACATGAGAAAAAAAAAACAACTACTGTACAATGTAAACACCTTTCGATACAGTAGTGCCACCAAGTGCAAGCCTTTGGTACTCTTATTAACAGCATGTGTAAGCATATGAATTTGTGATCATGTGATAAATTAATAGTTGTTTTTACATTGTAAACAATTATCCCAAAATATCCATTTATATCCATCTTGTTTAGCAAATGTTATCTATTTATTATATTTAAATGAAATTTTATAACACTCCTATTTTCGTCTTTATCGTTATTTATTCACCTTAATATATGAAGTAGTGATTTCTTTTAGGTTATAAATTTTCTGAAATGAGAATTCTAGAACAAAAATAAGACATTTTTAATAAACAAAATCAATTTATATTTTTATAATTTTAATAAAATCTAAGCGATAAATCACTGTCAGATACATTGCACATAAAAGTGTTGTGAATTGAATCTTTTATGAGCAGTCTTATTCGTAAAGAACTAAAAGCTTTGTTTTTATATTTAAGACTTTAAATATATAACACGTTATTGTTAATTTCTTTCAAATCACTTGGAGCAGACTGAAAAACAAATAGAACTTCGTATCTAATAAAAAGTTTGTTTGTCACAGTGTTATTGCTTTATTAAAAAACATTGCAAAAAATAAATATATCAACTCGAACTAATAGGAAGCGACCGAACTTACTTACTAATATAAAAAATAATAAAAAGACTTTTAACACTTTAGTTTTGTTTATTACATAATATTAGCTATATTTTTTTAGAATATTATCTATATATGTGGCTTAACAAAGTGAATATTATAGCCACCAATTACAAACATACCTAGTACAGTAAAGCCATTATATACACCGTACTAATATACACTACTTTCAGTATGAAAATCACTCTCCCAATACGATGTGAAATTATATGATATGGTTACTCTTTTATCGAAGTCGAGAAACGCTCAGCCACTATGAACAGTCAAACTTGTTAGCCACCTTCTTTTCCTTTCCATTTCCCACCATACATTTTCCCCATATTTTTTTCTATCCTGCTCCATCTCACTTTCACAACATCATCTTTATCCATTCTATAGCCTTTATATCTAGATCCCCCTTATCTTTCCCCAAACCCAGCATAAATGCCAATAACCCACTTTCTGGGTAATCACTTGGTTTATATTTAATCTTCCACAACTTCATTATTTGTATCATGTATGCTTGTAAGCATTTACATTCAGTTAGCAGCTGTTCAATATTTTCCATGCCTTCCTTACATAACTTGCAGACTAAATCACCCACATTTCTCCATTTATGTGTATATTTTCTTGTTGCTAATGATCCTGTTTGAGCCTTAAACAACAAATCACTTTCCTTGCTATTAACTTAAATAAACTTGCATCCAATATTCTGTTTATTTCTTTTATATTTAAACTCTTTTTACTCTCCATATGAGTTCTCCATCTCTCTAACTCCCTATTCTTTATTAATGCATCTATTATTCTACCACCTTCTTTGCCAGTATAACACTCAACAATCCTCCTAACACAATTATCCCACCTTTTGTACAAGTATACTGACATAAAGTGTTTATTCAAATCTTCTGCATACTACACTGCCTTTCTCACTCATTTGTTGTCTGTTGTTTACTTGCAACCCAATGAAATACTATTCTGGCTATTTTCTTATTATCCATAAATATTGCTTTTTGCATCTCTATGATCTAAATAAGTAATTTCAACTATGTCCCCTGTGAATAGATATATAAATGACTGAATTTCAAGCAGCCAGTCCAAAGATTCTTTCTGAAATGTAAGCTGCAATTATGTTAAATATTGAAATATGGACTTACAGAAAAGTGTTAAATTTAAATTGGCTGCTTAAGATTCAGGCTCATATATTTATCTACAAGAGGGATAGCTAAAATTACTTTATGTTTTGGAACGTTGATATTTAATTTTAGCTAATGGGATTTTTTCTTATATATTTGTGTTGAGAGTTTGAAAAGATTAAAATGACTAATATTTAGTCTTTCTTTGTATATGCAAATTAAAGCTGTTTGCTTATGAATAATTTAAAATCATTTCTAATTTAAATTTCACACTCTTTGCTTGACTAAATCTGTATTTCAATATTTAGCTTTATTTCAGCTTAAAGTTCAAAAGATATTTTATGAACTGGCTGCTTGAGACTCAGACTTTTATATATTTATTCACTCAGGGAGGGGGGGCAGTATGTGAAATAACAGCTAATGATATGCACTGGGATAACTACTTCAAGTATATATTATCTGAAAAAAATGTAAATAAACAAAAAAAAAACATTAAAATTTCAGAAATTTTATAATACAGAGTAGCACTATTTTTGTTATAGAGTGCTATATATGATCATGTTGGTTAACAAACTGATTTACAGTTGTATAGTATTACAAAAGGCAATGCTGCCACTGCAATATTTGGCTTTAAATGATTCTTTTGTCACTATCTTTAGCACTGTTTTGTTAGTTATGAATTGATTTAGTGGAAAAATCTGGACAGTAAACACTGATTTATTAGTTTCAAAAAAATCTGAAGATGTCAGTAGTCTACAGAGGAATACTATGGCATTTGCTCAGTACAGTTGCTTTGTGAAGTGGTATTAAACATATAGAAAAGTTTGCTGATGATTATTTTTATTTAATCTTCACCAGTAGAATTATTAAATGTTAATCTTCCAAATTCCCATAAGAGGGCAGTAACTGTCATTCTAGAAGATTTTGATAAAAAATTATATCAGTATACTTATATAAAAAGTCGGGTGATTGTGTTAGGAGAATTGCTGAATGTTATAGTGGAAAGGAATGGGATAGAAGAATAGATGCATTAATAAAGAATAGGGAATTGGAGAGATGAAGAACTAGTATGAAGAGTAAAAAGAGTTTAAATGTATATAGAAATAAATGGAATATTGAGTGTGAGTTAATCTATGATAATCGCAAGGAAAGTAGTTTACTGTTTAAGACTCAAACTGGATCTTTAGTAACAAGGGAATATACACATAAATAAAAAATGTGGGTGATTTTGTCTCAATTTTGTGTAAGGAATGCATAGAAAATGTTAGGCATCTGTTAATTGAAAAGTAAATGCCTGAAAGCAGAAAGATATAAATAATGAAGTTGTGCAATGAAAAATATATATAAAGTGATTATGTAGAAAGTGGGTTATTGATTTTTATGCTGGTTTTGGAAAAAAGATAAAGAGGATTTAGATATAAAGGCCATGGAGTTGACGAAGATTATATTGTGAAAATGGGATGGAGCAAGATAGAGAAGAATATGGGGAAACTTAGAGTAGGGAAGGGAAATGGAAGGTAAAGTGGCTAACAAGTTTGTTTGGGCACAGTTGCTGAGAGATTTCTGAGTCTGTATAAGGTGAAGTCCCCATGCATTGCATTTATATAATCAAGCACATTTCCTGCAATGTAAATCCCTCCCCTTTATCTCCAAATTTAATCTCATGAATGACCAATCCTCACAAATATCATATATTTATATCATAAGATTAATAGCATAGTCACACATCCAAATCTAATATCGGATAATTTTAACCAATACAACTTTTAACAATGATAACTTTAGGAGATATCTATTTAGGTTTGAATCCCAATTTAATCATAACACAAACTAATTATGAGAGGTGGTTTATTGAATCTGACTCCTATTTAGTATTAATACTTCTTAATTACCTGAGGTACTGCTTTGGATCTAAATCCAAATTTAGATAACAAAATCACAAATAAATCCACTATATAGATAGAGTATACAATTATCCATTTAACAGACAGCTAATAATTGCATGTGCATAATAAGTTCTAGCATGCATAAACTTAAACTCACAGCAGTTAAAAAGAAAGTTAATTTATATACAAATGGACTCCATTTAATTTCAGAATAAATCTTTAACATAAAATATTACTAATTATATTACATACAACTTTGTTTAAAAAAAACTATTTTACAAGCAGGTGAATTTGTTTTAAAATGAATATTGCACCTTGATTTATTTATCTGACAATTTCACATTAAAGTGTTTTTTTTTAAATATTAACAAATGATAATTTATATATAATTAATACAATACAGACTGAATATTTTTTTTTATCTTCAGTTGCTTTAAAATGCAGCTAATCTTTTTTTTAAAAAGTTTTATTTCCTGTTTTAAACAATCCATAATATAAAATATAGCTTTTTAGTATTAAATATAAACTAAAATAAAATTTAATATGGTTAATAGTCTAAACAGTTTTTTTTTTTTTTTGCAAAGCAAAAGTTCTGCAGCCAAAGTTTACCACAATAGCAAATATTAATTATTTCCATTGTAAGTTGCTGTAATGTCATTTCACAATCTTTTGTCTTTGAAATTTTGAAGTTTATGCATTGTTTTTAATTTTAATTACAGATTTCTTTGAAATATGACATGATCAGATTTGAGAGATCCAGAGTAAATTTCAGTAGTGGATAGTTTTTTTTATTTCTGTTTAGACATAATAATGAAGGTTCAATGTAACTTGAATAAAGTAGGAATCCAGATTTCCTTGTAGATTGAGTAAAATATAAAATCAGCTTGATTGATTTCATAAAAAACTGCCTATATAAGTTTTTTGACATCTTGTTTTTAAGACTGGCTTTGATAATTTTATTTTAAATACCTTTAATATCTTATTATTGACAACTTTCTGACCTCATTTCATTTTAATTACAAGAAATTCAAAAGCACTTTATTATTTAATTGAATTTTCAAAACTCTATAATTACTAAATTGTCTGAAAATTTTCTTGTTTTTGAATCTCACATCTAAACGGGATTAATGTTTTTTTTTAATTTAATCATTTAAAATTTATTTCTCAACTGAGTTCTTTTAAAATACATTTCATATATTCTTTGATAAAAAAAATTTTAACATAATTTATTTATTTTGGTAGTTTTTCTTAAATGTAAACATTTTTATAAATTTATTGCATCATTTAATATTTTAATATGTCATTTAACAGTGTAGAAATCCTTATAATTCTGAATCCAGAAGACCCTATAACTGACGGTGAAATAAATAAGATATTATTTATTTCAAATTCTCAAAACTTTTAAATCAAAACAACAACAAAAATGATTTTAGTTATTCATTTCATATTCTTAAAACTTTTAAATGAAAACAACAAAAATTGCATTTTTCTTATTTTAATTTCTTTTCTTGTCCATATGACATTTTGTAAGTCTATTCAGATTATTGGTTATTCATATAATGTTTCAGTGTAGAAATTTGAAGCTGATGTTTATCAGGAAGTTCTTTCTGTGGTGACTCTGGAGAAGTATTAACTCTTGTATAAGAGTATTGTCTCTCCTAACTGCTTCCCTATTAAAAAAATTGATATTCAGATATATTCCTTACCTGTGCCATTCTGCCTAAATATAGCTAATCAATATACATAATGAATACATAAGTAAAATTTTCTTATGCACAAATTTGATGTGTCATTCTTGATGTCAGAATTCTTTATCCAATACATTAATCAGCTTGGACAGCATGTCTTCATTTGATTTTTGTGTTAATGCTATCTCTTCATTCATTTGTTTTGATTCATCAGATTTTTTTCATAAGCCTTTAGGCTTATTTTCTGATATTTGAATTTTTAGTTTTAACAGTTCTTGCTGATTTTCTATTTTTATTAATAGGTTTAATATTCACTAACATATTTTTGTTTTAATTCTACAGATTCAGTTTAGACTATTGATTATTTATTTCTAGAAGTTTCTGTTGAATTTCTTCTTCAAGTAGTTTTAGTTCATCTTCTTGCTCTTGACCTAATAAAACAGGTATATCTTCTACCATTTGGTATTTTATTTGAACCCACCCTTATTGAGTTTTAATTACTACTTCCTCGCGCATAGTTGTAGATCAACTTCTGTTTTTAGTTCTAATTGGGCTAGTTTATCCTCCATTATTTGATTCAATTTTAATCTACACTTGCCTATTTTATATTCTTTTTTGTATTTGTTTTGGATCATCTAATCTCTGGTTTAATTCAGCTGGTTCATCTTTACTATTTTGATTTATCTGTTCTTTTATCTTTAAGATCATTTTCTCATCCCATTCTATCCTATTTTTTGCTTCATATTATTCTGTCCTTCTTCAAGTTTCTGATCTATTTTTTTGACTTTTGATTGAAATTTTTTTCATCATTAATTCCATCTAATTTGTTCACTTTCTATCTTCAGTTCCATTTGTATAAATAATGTGCTGATCATGTGCATCATGTCTAATGAGTGATGATATTGCAGTATTCTTCTCATGAATTTATATCTCTTCGTTAATCTGTTTTTGCTGTTATATATATATATATATATATTTATATGTATTATATATATATATATATAATCTGAATCACTATTGTCTATATCAGACATCTCTCTATCATCTTCTTTCTTTATGTTATCTTCTTCACAGCTTGTTTTTAAACTTTCATCTGTAATTATTTCCTGATCTTTATTCATCTTATTTTCATTTTGCATTTTCTTGATTTACAAATTTTCTTTAGAATGCAATAAATTTATTACTTTCAATAAATTTATAACCGGATTCACTACCAACTTCACTACATCATCCCCTGGATCATTTTCAAACCTGACAAGTACTTGAAGACTATTTTGTTCCACAACATCAGCTTTGTTTACATCAACCATGCTATTCATGTAACTCATACAAATGGGTGTTTACAATATCAATTTATATAGAGCCTCTCTAAAGGTGCCCAAACATTTACAAAAAAATGATATAATATAGATCATCCAAGGTATGTTTAGATTATTTATTGACTCAGGCACCACCTGATTTTAAACATCAGGAAATAGACAAGCACAAATATATGTGTTATATATTTTTTCTATAAAATGTGAGACTATTTCTATATTATGGTGATGCTGATGATGATGATCACTACACAGCGACTATTTGCAAAACCTAGCTAGATTATGCAGAACATAGGTTACTCCCAAAAAAATGGGTATGAGATAAATATGCAGAGCAGAAAATATAAATAAAGGAGTTAATGCATTATTTAAACAAATAGTCATCAGACAAATATATATATATATATTATTATTATTATTATTATTATTATTATTATTATTATTATTATTATTATTATTATTATTATTATTATTATTATTATTATTATTATTATTATTATTATTATTATTATTATTATTATTATTATTATTATTATTATTATTATTATTATTATTATTATTAAAACCATTTCTCCAACCTTTTTTGCTCTTTTTTTTAATTCACATACAAGGTGGAAAAGAAGTTATTAATAAAGTGTTCATAGTTTATTTTGATCAATTTTAAAACATTAATCTTTCAATTACATCTTATAATGCAACGTATTATATATAAATATGATCAAGCATATTTGCTGCTCAGTGAATCCCTATTTTTTAATATGCTCCAAATATAATAATAAGAAGCTGATTTCACAAATATAATCCATTTATTTGTATCATAAGCTTAATAGCATAGCCACACACCTATATATAATACTAACACAGCTTTTTTACAACAATAACTTTAGGTATTTTAGGTCCAAATCCTTATTTAACAGTAACATAAAGTAATTAATATGATTTCTATTTACTACATATACCCCTTAATTAACTGAGGTGGTCCTTTGGATCTGGCCTACAAATCTGTAAATAAATCCAAAATATAAATCATTTAACAGAAATCTAATAATTATATGCACATAATAAATTCTAAAATACATAAAATTTAACAGCAGTCAAACAGAGAGCTAATTTACATACAAATGGGGTCAATTTAATTTCTAAATAAATCTTTAGATTAAAATCCCACTAATTAAAGGACATAAATCTTTTTTAACGCTTATAGGTGTAATTATTTTACAAGCATGCCCATATGTTTAAATTTAATATTACACTTTTGATTATTTATCTGACAATTTCACATTAAAGAAAAGTTTTTTTTTCAATGTTAAATACAGAGTGATTTTTTAAAAATCTTTTATAAACTTAAGTTGCTGTAAAATGCAACTAACTTTATTTTAATTTTTTTTTATTTCCTGTTTTAATATAAAATATAGCTTGTTAATGTTAAATATAAACTAAATAAAACTTAAAATTATTAATGCATTAGGATAACAGTCTAAACAGTTTTTTTATTTACAAAGAAAAAGTTCTACAGCTGGAATTTGATTTCTCCCATGATGGCAAATATTTATTGACTCCATTTGTAAGTTGCAATAATGTTCTATCACAATCTTTTGCATTTGCAATTTGAAGTTTAAGTATTTATTGTTCATTTTTACTAGGGATTTATTTGAAAAATAGCATAGTCAAATTCCAGAGATCCAGAGTAGATTGCAGCAGTTAGCAGATTTCCCTCCTTTTTTCAGTCATCATAATGAATATTTAGTGTAACTTGAATAATGTGAGAATCCAGATTACCTTGTAGCTTGATTAAGCCATGAATCCAGCTTCAATTATCTTCAAGAAAAACTGCCTATATAAAATGTTTGGCACTTGTTTTTATCATTAGACATCACATGATAAACACCTCACTGATGAAGGCCACAAGCTAGATACTAGTCTGGGAATATTGGATAAGTAGTCATTAGATAAGGATTTTATGGGATTTTATGCACAATCCTTCTTGCATCCATTGATTACTCTGGCTTGCACTGAATGGCACTACTGTATGGAGAGTTTAGCTTTGGTGTAAACATCTTGTTTTTAAGAAAAATTCAAAAACCACTTTCATTATTTGAATGATTGAACTTGCAAAAGATTGTCATCGTCTAAATTTTTTTCTTGTTTTGAAATCTCATGTCTAAACTTAATCTTTTTTAATTTAATTATTTAAAATGCATTTTTAATTGAGATGTTTTGCAATACATTCCACACATTCTATGATAAAAGAAAGTTTTAACATAATTTATATCCTTCTTAAATTTCTTTTAAATTTAAACTTTGTTTTTTACAAATCCATTACATTATTTAATATTTTAATATGACATTTAATAATTTTAACACTTGAATAAAATATTATTATTTTTATTTATCTCCTTTTACTTTCTTTACATTTCTTCATATATTCTCATATATTTGCTTACAATAACATCTTCATATACACTTTATTATTCCTCTATTTTCCTGACAGTCTCAAATATCTGATAGTCTTTATCAGAGCGATCATAAATTCTTCTACTGCTAAAAAAAAGATTGCTCTGATGAAGACTGCAGGACAGCCGAAACTGTCAGGAAAATAAAGAAATCATTAAAAAAAGTTTTTTGCATTAAAGTGTATTATGAAGGAGTTATTGTAAGCAAATATTATTATTACATTTAACACCTTTTTTTTGGTTTTAAACTGCTCTATTTAGCAATCCTTCCAACTCTTTACCAATTCACAAACATGTGGAAGATTCCATGGCTGACAATGAAATGAATAAGATATTACCTATTTATTACAATATAAAATTAAAAAATAAAATATTCAATATTTCTATTATTTATTATATTTTTAAAAAAATCACAGAAATATACGCTATTGTAAAATTCTCATAAATATTTAAGTTTTTAATAAAATATTAATAAAAATTCTCAATAAAATATTGATAAAAAAATTAATCAGACAAAAATATAATAAAAAAATGTTTACGAATAACAATAAATTGTAGTTCGCCAAAATCATCGATTGTTTATATATCTTAAAAAATTAAATATTAAAATAACTTGGGTTTAGTAAAAAATATGTGTTTATATTGTATAAATTATTGTAAGATAAATGATTTTAAGAGAAAAGTTTTTAGAGTTTCAGGATTTTGACAAAATCGCAAACAGTACTGTAATCGAGCAAATAGCTTTACAAATCTGAAAGGTTTCAGTTTGACGGACTTAATAATAAATTAACAAATGTATATATTTGGTTTTACTTAAATCAAACTTTTCTGTTCAAATATATATATGTGCGTGTGTCCATTGATATAGAGAGCTGAATTAAATAATTGTCCTTTCTGGCGCTTGAAATTAACGCGATTTTCCATTGCGACTAACTAATGAATCACTTTTTGGGTCTTTGAAAATTATTAATAATAAATCACATTATAAAATAGTAATAAAACTTCATTGTTTTAAAACCGGACAATAATAAAGAGTTTTACTGTCTAGGTCGAGTGCTTAAAATACAAACGCAGCAAAAGATCAGTCGTTAGATACATATTCAATATCATTCTATGATCCAAAATATAAACGAAATAAAGAAACGGCTTTAACAATGATTCTTTCATAGCTGACTTCTCCTTATTCGGAGTCAAGAATCTCTCAGCCATTATGCCCAGAGAAACCTGTTAGCCATTTTACATTCCCTTTTCATTACCCACCCTACGTTTTTCCCATATTCTTCTCTATCCTGCTCCATCCCATTTCCACAACATAATCTTTTTCAACTACATAGCCTTTATATCTAAATCCCCTTTATCTTTTTCCAAACACAGCATAAAAACCAAAACCCCACTTTGTATAATCACTTTGCTTATATTTATTCTTCCACAACTTCATTATTTGTATCCTTTTAGATTGCAGGCATTTACATTCAATTAACAGATGCCTATTATTTTCTATGCCTTCCTTATACAATGTGTAGATTAGACTAAATCACTCACATTTTTCCATTTATGTGTATTTCCCTTGTCGTTATAGACCCTGTTCGAGCCTTAAATAGTAAACTACTTTCCTTGCTATTATCATAAATTAACTCCCACCCAATATACTCTGCCATCATTTAATGATTTAATTTTAAAAATATAACAAGTTTAAAAAATTACATTTTATTCATATAAAAATTACTGAAGTACATAATTTTGATGGGCAAAAATTGATATATTTTTTTTCTCTAGAAGTTCTTTTAATTTGATTTTGATCTTAAAACCTTCTATTTAATGTTAGCAGCATTTTATAATAAAAAATGTAGAAATAATTAAAGTAATAAGTTTTTTTTTCATGTGTCATAGCATCGGTCGGGAAGTGAGCCCGCTAACCCAGGACAACTGCTTGTAAGGCAGCTGTGCTGACCTATCTTCCACCAATGCTTGACTAAAGTAATAACTTTTGCTTTTGTTTAAGGCTGGCATAAAACATTTTAAAATTTGATTTTTTTTTTAATCCCTGCAAGATGTTAGCAATAATTTTCAGATAACAAATAATCAAGGTTATAGGCAAGATATGATGCCTTCCATAGGCCACATTCAGCATATGGCTTATCAATTTGTGACACTTGGTCCAGATCCATATTCCAAAGCAGATTGGTCCACCAACCAATCAGAACAAAGCATGCCATCAGTCAATACAATCAAGTAGAAATATTGAAGGTAGGCATTTTCTCTTAATCCACTATAATTGGGGCCAATTGTAACTGATATTACTAACCGGGAAATAACATATATAATTGTATATAACTATGTGTAACTTTTGTTTGATAATACTAATAAACAAATTAATATATATATACATATATCATGTTAAGCACCATTTATAAACTCATGGTAAACTAGGTATTTACCTAGATAAACCTTTTATGACATAATTAGATAAATAATTAGATAAATCTGGCAACTGCAAATTAAAATCACGCCATCTAGTAGTAGTAATTTTCGTTGACTTATTTTTAAGTTAAAAAAGGGATTGTTTTTTCTTAGTACTCTAGATATTTGGAATTGATGCATTATTCAATCCACCAAGCTTAATGACAATTTTTTTTTATTTCAGGGCCTACCATTTGTTTTTTCAATTTTATTTTACCAAATAAGTGTTAGTTGTTAAGTAGTTGGTATTTAATATTTAAATTTTTTTATCCTTCTTTTAAAAAATGAAAAAATTCCACAAAAATTAATTATAATATTTACACTTTATTTATTATTATTTTTATATTAATTAACGTTATTAATACAAAAATAAAAAAATATATGAAACATCTTTATATTTCAAGAAAGATAAGTGAGGATTATTCTTTGTGACAGTCTAAAATCCCTAATGGCCTGAGTAATGCCTAAGTAACAATAAATAATTGGATTTGACTAACAATTTAGTCATGGATTTGAACAACTACTTGAGGGTCGTCTGCATAAAGAAGGTTCATTTGTGGCAATTTTGGAGCCATTAGGGATTTCAAACCCATGACATGACTTATCTTTCTTGAAAAATAATGCATATAAAGATGTCTCCTATATTTTTTTCATTTTATAATAATAACTTTACTTAATACAAACAATAATAAATAAAGGGTAAATATTATAATTAATTTTGCAGATTTTTTTTAAAAGAACAATAAAAAATGTAAATATTAAATATGACCAGTTAAAAACTGTCACATATTTGGTAAAATAAAAAATAGGCCTCTATACCTGTATATTACAGTGGTGAAGTTTGGTAGACCAGATAATGCATAAGTACAAGATATTCTAAGAATCATAAGTCAGATATCTAACTTTAAGAAGTATAAAGCAGAGCATAACAACTTTAAATGTTTTTAACAAGTAAACAAATCCTTTTCATATATATATATATTTAAATTTTTTGCGTATGTTTAATATGCTCATGTAACAAAGTGGTTTCTTTCTTTTTTATAACTTAAAGCTAAGTGTGCTTTCAGGGATGTTTCACCATAATAATAGCACAGTGCACTTTCAGTGAAATTCAACATAATAATAACTGAGGGCACTTTTGGTGAAATTCACCATAATTATTGCTGAGTGGACTTTCAGTAAAATTCACCAAAATCTTAGTTCTCTTAAGCTAATTATTGTTGCTGCTCTTCTTATATTGTAATGTATGAATGCTCTATGCCATATAAATAAATTAGCAACAATAATTAATTTAAGAGAGCTATGATTATAGCAAGCTTCACTGAAAGTGCACTCAGCTTTAGGATATAAAGAAAAAAACAATTTCTTTATGCAAATGAACAAACATATGCAAATTTGAATTACAAATACAAATGAAATATTTAAATATATGTATATTGCTTATACTAAACTTAATGTAATTATAAGATGAACTCAGACTTTAAAGCTTCCTACAGCTATTCAATCCAACTTATACAACTGATACATATGACCACATATATGTAAAAAAGATAAATGATCTCCAATATACATATTTCAAGTAGAACCAGCACTCATTAGTTTGTTTAGATCACCATATCTAACACATATATACAATCACTACTCAGTTTATATAAGATTGTAAATCTTCAAACTTTAATGGACACCTTCAGTCTTCTCCACTCTTCCAACTCTTCAGCCATCCTGAAAATCTTAGGATGAAATGCTCAAAGACCTTGATGATGCAAATACTATTGTCATACCCATGTTGACTTCAAATCAATCTGATCTTTTATGGATATGACAATATTATTGGCATTATGAAGGGCTTTGAATATCTCATCCTTGGATTTTCTAAGTTACAGATGGCTGAAGAGTTGGAGAGTGGAGCAGAATGAAGCTTGTCTATTAAAGTTTGAAGATTTGATTTATTAATATAAACTGAGCAATGATTGTATATACAGTTGGAGATAATGATCTGGACCAACTGATGAGCGCTGGTTTAGCATGAAATATATATATATATATATATATATATATATATATATATATATATATATATATATATAGGAGATCATTTATCTTTTTCACATATATGTGGTCATGGGTATCAGTTGTGTAAGATGGATTGGATATCTGTGGGAAGTTTGAAAGAGTGAGTTTATTGTCTCTTATATATATATATATATGTGTGTGTGTGTGTGTGATAATTATAGGGTTTTTACAGATAATATAACAGAATTGTTTGTGTATTTACTTCGATAAATGCCACCTGTAATGAAATAAACAAGCAATCAATTAAAACTGCACATGCAAATTTAATTCATGCCATTTAGTAATAGTATTTTTGTCTGACTTACATGTAAATTAAAAGTGAAAGTGTTTTAGTTTAATACTTATGTATTCAACTACATATATAATTTAATTTAAATCCAAATTTAATATTAGTTTTTCCTATTTTCATATTGTTTTTTTTTTTAATATTTTTATTATAATAAATTTTATTGTTTAACTTTAAATTAGATTAAGCTATAAAATAACCATATGATAAACTTATAAAAATATTAATATATAAACAAGATTTTTATTCACATTTCGATAAAAATGAATTTATATATTCGTATATATATATATATATGTGTGTGTGTGTGTGTGTGTGTGTATGCGTATAGTGTTTATACACTGAAATAATGTTGGTTGAGAATTAATCACGTGTTATTATTTTATTCTATTTTATGCAATAAATGTATACACAAAACTACAATTCTAAATATAATTAAAAAACTTTGGAAAATGCACACATAAAACAGAAATATATATATATTATGAAAATTAAAATCATATCGTCATAATCATTTCAGCCATTATCAGTCCACTACAAAATGAAGGTTTCTAAGTTTATTCCAGCATTTTGTTTCCTAGCTCTTCTTCTTTATATCACACCAGCAAATTTCTTTATTTTATCTATCAATCTCACGTGATCTCTTTTAAAATTCCCTGGGATCCAGTTTAAAACTGTAAAAGCTCATCTATTATCAAGGATCTATTATCAAGGATCTTTTTAGAAATATGTGTCAGTTCTATTTTGATTTCTGAATAATTTACCTGATACCAATTGTGTGCTCTCCAAATTGAATATTTCACTTTCAATCTCTTGGTGATTTCTAACATATATATCTCCATGCAGTAGTGCCACTCAGTGCCAGCCAGAGTAATCAATAGATACCAGAAGGCTTGCGCATAAAATCCCCATCTAGTGCCTACTCATCCAATATCCCCAGATTAGTTTATAGCTTGTGGATTCTATCAAGGAGCTTTGGATCTGAGAACACTACACCTAGATCTTAGGATCTCTGCATAAAATTCCCATCTAGTGCCTACTCATCCAATGTCCCCAGACAAGTTTCTGGCTTGTGGCCTTCATTACTGAGGCATAAGAAAAGGTAATCATGTGATATATATATAGAGCATTTGTGATATATATATATATATATATATATATATATATATATATATTCTATATATATATATATATTGTAAGGTGATGTCCAATTCTTATAAAAAAATAATAATAAGTAACTGATGTTTTAGGATAAAAATGTATAAAGATTAAATAGGCAGCCAACTTCTAAAACCTAATTTTTAGATATTTGGAGACATATACACATATATATACACACAAATATAACCATACATTCATGAAGGAATGAACACATTTTTTTTTTTTATTAAATGTAAAATAAAATATATACATATACACATATATATACATGAATGTAGATTTTAAATCATGACGTGACAAAATAAAAAAAAGAATATTTAACATTAAATTCTAGTAACCACGTTTCTTTTGTTTAAAAGAGAAAAAAAAAGAGTAAACCTTTGTTGATTTTGGGAACGTGGAAAAATATCTAAGCAACAGATTTTTTTTTTTTTAGTTGTTGTTGGTTTTTCTTGTTCAACTGAAGTGCATGAAAGTAAAGTTGTAAAGAATATTTTAAGTATTATATTAGTTATTAGGATTTCCTTTCTTTATTAATATTAAACTATTTAATATTTGGAATTTTATTATTGATAAGTGTAAAATGTTTTAAAAAGGAAAAAAAAACATTATTTAATTGATGAACTTTTGTTCGTTCAAATAAATGCTAAGAGCATCATAGTTATTTAACATTGTTAAAAAAATATAATTGCTATCAAATGTTCCTGGGATAAAATAAAATCAACTAATGATGAAATAGAACTTTATTAACATTATTTTTAAAGTAAAATCTTTATCATGCGTTTCATACATATATAAATAAAACTGCATAGAAATAGCGTTCGCCTTATAATATAACGTAAGCTTTGGAAAAGGATTCATATTTAATAATTTATATTGTGTAAATAAAATCTAACAATGCACTTTTGCTAATTGAGTGTCAGGGGATTTTTCTATCCTCTTGGTGTCGTTGACGTGTGATGGAGGATCATATTTATTGGTATATATTGTTTAAATCAATGTGGAAAGATCTTGTTATGGAATGGAAATGCATGGCTTTAAAATCAAACGCCGAGGAATTCAATTTCGTCATGGGAATTGTAATGCATAGAATGTCAACATGACTAAATATACATGAAGGAAAGAAAGACATTATCTGCTAAGAATACAGAAGCTGCTCTTGAAAATTTAATGTGCTATTGTTTTAAGGAATTCCAAAATTTCATTATATTTTATGTTTCAAATATTTTTTTTTTTTTTAAATGTATACTGAGAGTTGGGTTGTGAATTTTTCTCACTCTTTTATTCAAGTGTAGCAAACATTTTTTTTTAAAAAAACAAAAGAACCCATTTGTTTAGATTTTTATAGGGTGAGAGAGGTGCACAACTCAAACTATACATCAATATATTATATATGTTTGTAAATAAAATATTATCATAATGGAAGGTTTAAATTAAACTGGACAATGACTGAAACAAAAGGTAAGATTTTAAATATTTACATTTATTAGATAATTAATACATTAGAATCAAACTAATTAATAAGTAAATATATATAATATTTTCTTAACTATACAAAACACAAATTAGCAATTCATGGACATAACCTTGAGGTACATTTAAAGGACATAAACAGAATGATAATCGTACATTAGTAATATAATTTTATATTTAAAATAATTAATACATTATTGTAAATTATGCACTAAATTTTATAATTCTTATTTCAACCCATATTTTAATATTTAAATTACAGCTAGTCTTATTGTTGTAGAGATAAATTAATGTTTTATAATAATCATGTATATATTCTGTTGATTTATAAATATTATAACTATAAGCATGATCTGTCAATAAATATTTATTGTTTGAAGTTAAAACCTTTGTTTCTCTGGTCTCTAGATTGTCAAGCATCATTCATACTTCACTCACCAGAATAGCTATTATACATGCATACAGATTTTTAATTTATTATTAGCAATAGCCATTAAGGATCTATATAGAGGTCACATTATTGCCATCCTATTTAATTCCATCCTTGAGCAGAGTTAAAGGCAAATGTCTACACTGAGTTAGAACCCCGAGTAGTAATAGGACCTGTAAGTAGAGAAGGTTCTGGGTATACTATCCTAAAAGGGTTTTACAATCCATTACATATTTTGGCAACCCAAACATTAGGGGCATCAATTAATTAAATATCTTACCCTGTAGACTCCCGGTACATTTTACGGTCCGTTACATATTTTGGCGCGCAACATTTTGGGCCTGAAAATGTAAGTTCACCACAGATACAAACTACATACTGTTACATTTTTGACACCATCAACAGTGAAGCCTGTACACTGGCATATATAGACTTAATGAAAGTTGATTATCATGTCGCATTCATAATAGCCAATTATTAAATTCATTCTAGTTGGTAGTCTGTTACATTTTTGGCATGCAATGTGGTAAGCTTGAATACTTAGATTCACTGCATGTGAAAAGTTTTGTCTATTATATTGTGATACACAATGTGTTGAGCTTTAAAGAGTTGGGTCTATCATATGTTACTGTATATTTTTAGTGTGACATAAATTGAATTTATGAGAAATTGTCCATAATTTCAGTATAACCTGATTTATCATATTTTAGTTAGTCAGTTAATAAACTATAAATTACATAACCCTATGGATTAAATGGTGTGGCAACTTAGTGGTATAGTTAATTTAATCAATAAACAATAAGTTCAAATAACTCTGAGTGAAGGTATGAATTGATAAATAGAGACCAAAACTAAATAGATGATCAAGAATCTAATAAGAGTAGGCAAGTGAAGCAGATAAGGGAAAAATATATAAAACCAGCATTAATACCAATGATATGTAAATACTTAAGGTAACCAAAATCACATGTGATGACACAAGTTGGTAGAAGATCCTATGACATATTATAGAATATTATATAAAAAGAAATAATTTTGCCATAGAGTAGATATTTTAAAGAAGGGTGTTAGTTTATTTTGTATGTTTCTCAGAAGTGGGAGATATTTGTCAAGTATGAGTAAGGAATTATATGTAAAGCCACAGGATGTTAGTGGCAATGAAGCTGAGCATGATCCTAATATGGAACAAGTAGGATCAGTAGACATGAATATGTCTGGGGGGTCAATGGTTGGAGCTGAGCATTCTTTCTCAATGCAAGAGGAAAAACAAATGATATCTCAAATTCAAGAAGACTCTAATGAACAGTCTGCTCAATCACCTGGAATTGGACTAACACAGGTTACAGAAAATAGTGGAGCCATGATGCAGATGCTCCAAACATTATTGGATCGGATGGATAGCATGAGTGGTCAGATGAATGGTCGGATGGATAGCATGAGTGGTCAGATGAATGGTCGGATGGATAGCATGAGTGGTCAGATGAATGATCGGATGGATAGCATAAGTGGTCAGATAGATATAGTCAAGGCTGACATGAATGGTCGGATGGATAGCATGAGTGGTCAGATAGATACAATCAAGGCTGAAATAAGCAACATGGTAACTAAGGCTGATATTGACAAATTGGATGAGGAGGTTAAGAAAAGAATTAGTGGCATTGAAATGAAAGTTTCTACAGCCATGGAGCAGTTATCTTCAGAGATGAATGAAGTGCATAACAGTAGTACGGAATTAAAGCGAAATGTAGAAGAGATGAGAATAAATATAGATGTAGTGAGCTTGCAGTGTCAAGAGCAATTTACTGGGTTTAAAGAAAACATTACCATCAAAATTGATAACAATATTAAGGAGGTACACCAAGCCCAGGAATCTACTAAAGAAGAAATGAGGCAGGGTCAAGAAAATCACAAGAAAGAAGTTCAAGGAGATTTGGAAGCCATACAGATGGAATTAAGCCAACTCCAGATTAAACAAAGTGCAGAAAATGGGGCTCAAGAGCAAATGATGCAAGCTGTGAATCATCATTTACAACAGCTTGGACATAAGATATCTTCTATGGAAACAGATGCTCTGTTGGGCAAAACAATGTTAGAAAAACTTATGGAGAGAACTACTGAAACACAGAGTCGAATCGATAGTTTAGATGAAGCCATGAAGCAACAGACATCGAGGGATAAGTCCCAAATTAACTCAAAAATACCAATTCATATGAAACCACAATTAGGAAGGGAAAAGAAGATCAAAAATGACCAGGAAGGTTGGAACAATGATGTGGCACATTTGAAAGTAGCTTTCAATCTCATATGATGCCTGTGGCACATATGAAGAATCCACTTTTCAATCTCATATGATGCCTGAAGTGAATGGCCTCCATGAATTTCATATAGATGAAGCACAACCAGATGAATATCAAGCTGATGTTGATCATCTCCTCATGAATCCACAAATAAGTACACAAGAAATGAATAAGAATCCTGTAACCAGCATGCAGATAAATGCTATTAACCAATTTGTGAAACTGAAGGTTTTTAAAGGTTTCAATAATGAAGCTCCAATTGAACATTTGAGAAGCTTAAAGCTTTATTTCATGGTGAATAGAAGTTTGTCAGAAAGTGAAAAAATTATAATTGCATATAGTCACCTCCAAGGTGATGCTTTAATGTGGTGGGAGTCATTATTCCAGACCCCATCCACATTTGACGATTACCAGACTCTATTGGTTAGGAATTTTTGGAACAGAGATAAACAGGAAGGCATTCTGTATCAACTTTTCCAGGAAAAATATAGATCTGCACCCAGGGAAACACTTACAAAGTTTTTTAGGTGACAAGTTACCAAGCTACATTCGTTGAACACATATTGTTTTAGGGAAATGGAGATCATCCAGATAGTTAAAAGGAATTTACCTTTACGTATAGAGCAATCGCTGATGTGTGCAAATGCTAAGAATATTGAGCAGGTTGCCGAATTGTTAAACAGTATGGATATGAATAATACTAATTTATCCATCAGGGCACCAGAGAGGAGGAAAGATGAGGCAAATGTTAATACCTTATTTTATCGTAAGAGAAAAAACAACAATGATCCCAGACACTGGAAAGGGAAAGCCAATCAAATAAATGCACCAAATATGTGGTCACCCAAGAGGAATAGATTTAATAATGGAGAATCATTGAGAAATTTCCCTAGTACCCCAAACGGTTCACCAAAACCAGGATGCAGTAATCATGCATCCAAAACTAAGCAGAAACTAAACTAGAAAGGTGCTTGAGGATTAGTTCCTTGCCTCAAAGAACCAAAAATACAATGAGGAACAAGGTACCAATAGTAGATGGAGAAATCACCAATATGACATGTTCATGGGAAGACAAGGCACCCAACTTTGCCTTGCAGAGCTGTCCCATGATAGAGGCTTTGTTTGAGGATTTGCCGATTAAAGCTTTGTTAGACACTGGTAGCCAGATTTCTGTCATTTCAGACCGACTGTATCAGAAGGTTCTGAACAAGAACCCCCAGGTTAAAATCTTGCCCCTGAAATCTGTGCAGGTTACCATGGCTAACAATAGGAAGGCAAAGCTTGCACAGAAACAAGTTTGGATTGAAATAAAGTTTCGTCAGGCAGTCCTCTATCATGTGTTTTTGATATTAAATGGTTTGATCCATGATGTCATACTAGGGGCAGACTTCCTACACTTACACTCTTGTATTGTTGATTTCTCCAATAAAATAGTTAGGATTGATGATGAGGTCTTGGAAATGACATTGCTTCCAAGATATGGCCTACCTGAAGTTGATTGCATTGTATCAAATATTCCTGAAGCACTTATAGACACTAAACTTGCAGAGTCCAATCTATTAGATAGCAAAAGTGCAGGAGAGTTACGATCTATCATTAATCAGTTTAACCCGGTTTTTTCGGAGATTCCAGAAGTTATACCTGGATTCCAACAGAGAATTAAATTGAAGGATGACCAACCATTTCAATCCAGATCGTATCCTATCCCGTACCAATATTGGCAGGAAATATCCAAACAGATCAACAAAATGCTGGAGTGGGGGATCATTTCCAAATGCTCTTCACCTTACTGCAATCCAGTTGTAACTGTGAAGAAGAAAGATGGGTCGATGAGATTTTGTTTGGATGCTCGGCAGCTAAACAAAATTACTGTTCCAGACAGAAATATTCCACCACCCATTCATGAGTTGTTCATGAGATTTGGAAACAAGAAGGTATTTTCTACCTTTGATCTGACTTCCAGCTATTGGCAGATCGAGCTTCATCCTGATGATCGCCAGTATACTGCTTTTCGGTACGAAGGTTTTACCTATCAATTCAATAGGATGCCATTTGGGTTGATCAATAGTGGTGCTGGTCTAATTAGATGTATAGATAAGACCCTTTCTCCTGAGATTAAGCGAATCATAACCATTTATGTGGATGATGTGATTATTGCATCATCCAGCATTGAAGAACATCTTCAACAACTCACTACATTTTTCCAGGAGTGCTTTCACAAAGGAATAAAAATCAATTTCAAGAAAAGTACCCTGGAATATGATCAGGTAGTCTTTTAAGGTCATATCATAGGTTGTAATGGGATAATCCAGATAAAATCTCTGCCATTCAAAACTTTCCTAGGCCTACTAATAAAAAGCAGATTCGGTCATTCTTAGGTTTGTGTAATTTTTACCACCGTTTCTACAAAACCTTTGCTGGCCACATGGAACCTTTATTGAAATTAATCAGGAAAGAAGAAAAATGGAATTGGACCAAAGAACAGGAGAGGGCATTTGAAAATATCAAAACAGGGTTTTTACAGCAAACAATTTTGGCTTTCCCTGATTTTGATAAACCATTTGTCATTCAAACAGACAGTAGTGGTTTCGGGTTAGGGCTAACATTATCCCAAATCCAGGAGGATGGTCAACCTGGCATCCTGTACTTTATCAGTCGACTCCTGAAAGGTCCGGAGTTGAATTATATGGTAACTGAGAAGGAGGCACTAGCTATAGTGTGAGCCTTCCAGAAGTTCCGACAGATGCTTCTCGGATCTGAGGTGATAGTGGTCACAGACCATAAGAGCCTTGAATTCCTGAACCACAGCTATTTGACCAACAGTCGCCTAGTTAGGTGGAGTCTGCTGTTGCAGGAATTTAATTACACTGTAAGGTATTGCAAAGGATCCGAGAACACAGTAGCTGATATACTTAGTCGGAATCCATGTCAGTCAGATCAAAACCATCTATCTGTAGAAGATCCCTACATTACAAATGTCAACTTAATAATCGATAGTAATGTAGAGGATGAGTTAGAAAGGTTGCCCAGATTACAATTTGAAGATCCGAATTTAAATTTAGTCATAAGAGCCCTAAAAGGAGAAGTTTTGAATGTGCCCAAGAATCTGACACTTTATAAGGTAGAAAATCAGATCTTGTTCTATCAAATTGATTCAAATACTGTAGAGTGGAAAGTAATGATACCTACAATTTTATGTACCCCACTCATAAAGTATATTCACTGTTTGTATGGACATTACGGTGCCCGTAAAACAGAACATACTATGAAAACTTGGTTTTACTGGCCAGGCATGTATAAAGATATCTTGAGAACACTCCAGGATTGTCTAGTATGCCTAAAAGCTAAGCCAGTAAACCAAAATTATAGCGAGGCATTAAAATCTATAATTCCTGAAAGACCAAATGAGATCTTGGCGATCGATTATGGACCATTACCTCCATTCAATAGCAAAGATATCTCTTGGTCGCCTATGATATCTTTTTGAAATATGTCTCTGCTTACCCTATACCCCAGGCTAATACCAGACACACAATCAGGGTATTAGACACTCTTCAATTCCCCAAGATAGGAAAACCTAAAACTATTTTGTCAGACCATGGAACACCTTTCCTATCTAAGGAATGGAAAAGATGAGTGGAGAAACTACAAATCAAACACATGCTCACTTCCATTAGGAATCCACAATCAAACCCTTGTGAACGCATAATGCTGGAGCTTGGCCATTTGTTCAGGACTTACCTAAAGGATGAGCATAAGGGGTGGGTGAAGCAGACAGAACGGGTAGTGAATTACATAAATTGGGGTGCAAATGAATCTACTGGATTCACACCCATCCAACTACATTTTAACCAACCTATTCCTTCATTATTTGTGAAATACCAACCTCCAATTGAATGTCATCACTATGACATAGAAACTAAAATTCAAATGGCTCGACAACAGTTAATTAATAAATCCAATTTTAGAAATAAGAAGGGAAAGAAAAGCAGACATCACTTTAAAATTGGAGACAAGGTTTTTGTGAAAACACATAGCCCAAGTAAACCAATAGATAATGTTTATCATAAATTTTGTCAACAATATGCTGGACCATATGCTATTGTGAAACAAGCTGGCCCAAATGCATTTTGGTTAAATATTGATGGACAGATAAAAGGAACTTATAATGCTTGGATATTAAAGCCATACAGTGGTTGTTAAGAACTGCCATGTACAGAAGCTTAGTTATTTGTAAACAGATGACCATGATTAAAGTAGATGAAAGTGAAGTCTATAAAAAAAAAATTGTAAATGGGTATATGCAAGTGTATTGTAATGAGAGAGACAGCATTGTTCATGAGTAAATAGCTAGAGTAGGTAGATGTGATGAGGATGCACTCAAATTAATGTTGAAACATTTTATTGAGGTATCTTAGAATTGGCTGAGATGTGGGAATTGACCCATAGAATGTGGGAATCCCATATTTTGTTCAGACCTTATAAAAATCCAATAAGACTCCTAGGGAGCAGGATATAGGCGGACAAACTCAAATATGTGCCTTCTGGAACAGAGACACTTAACCAGTCAAATTCAGACTATTCAACCGTCATATAGTTAGTAATTCTAAAAAAGATAATAGAAACAATATTAATGATGACAGTAATTCAATGTTAAGATGAAAGAGATAAGGATAGGAGTCTAACCAAAAATGAGTAATATAAAAAAAAAAGCAAATGTATATTGATGGGTAAATTAAAATAAGTACAACAGCATTAGAACTCTCCCTATTTAAAAAGAATAAAATTATCCAACACAATAACCATCCAAACCTTTGTTTAGGTGCTAAAATTTTGACAATGGTCTAAATTTTAACCTTCTAAGGGTAGGGGAAATGTAAGGTGATGTCCAATTATTATAAAAAAATAATAATAAGTAACTGATGTTTTAGGATAAAAATGTATAAAGATTAAATAGGCAGCCAACTTCTAAAACCTAATTTTTAGATATTTGGAGATATATACACATATATATACACACAAATATAAACATACATTCATGAAGGAATGAACACATTTATTTTTTTTTATTAAATGTAAAATAAAATATGTACATATACACATATATATACATGAATGTAGATTTTAAATCATGACGTGACAAAATAAAAAAAAGAATATTTAACATTAAATTCTAGTAACCACATTTCTTTTGTTTAAAAGAGAAAAAAAAGAGTAAACCTTTGTTGATTTTGGGAACGTGGAAAAATATCTAAGCAACAGATTTTTTTTTTTTAGTTGTTGTTGGTTTTTCTTGTTCAACTGAAGTGCATGAAAGTAAAGTTGTAAAGAATATTTTAAGTATTATATTAGTTATTAGGATTTCCTTTCTTTATTAATATTAAACTATTTAATATTTGGAATTTTATTATTGATAAGTGTAAAATGTTTTAAAAAGGAAAAAAAACAATATTTAATTGATGAACTTTCATTCGTTCAAATAAATGCTAAGAGCATCATAGTTATTTAACATTGTTAAAAAAATATAATTGCTATCAAATGTTCCTGGGATAAAATAAAATCAACTAATGATGAAATAGAACTTTATTAACATTATTTTTAAAGTAAAATCTTTATCATGCATTTCATACATATATAAATAAAACTGCATAGAAATAGCGTTTGCCTTATAATATAATGTAAGCTTTGGAAAAGGATTCATATTTAATAATTTATATTGTGTAAATAAAATCTAACAATGCACTTTTGCTAATTGAGTGTCAGGGGATTTTTCTATCCTCTTGGTGTCGTTGACGTGTGATGGAGGATCATATTTATTGGTATATATTGTTTAAATCAATGTGGAAAGATCTTGTTATGGAATGGAAATGCATGGCTTTAAAATCAAATGCCGAGGAATCCAATTTCGTCATGGGAATTGTAATGCATAGAATGTCAACATGACTAAATATACATGAAGGAAAGAAAGACATTATCTGCTAAGAATACAGAAGCTGCTCTGGAAAATTTAATGTGCTATTGTTTTAAGGAATTCCAAAATTTCATTATATTTTATGTTTCAAATATTTTTTTTTTTAAAAATGTATACTGAGAGTTGGGTGGTGAATTTTTCTCACTCTTTTATTCAAGTGTAGCAAACGTTTTTTTTTAAAAAAAAACAAAAGAACCCATTTGTTTAGATTTTTATAGGGTGAGAGAGGTGCACAACTCAAACTATACATCAATATTGTGCCAGGCATTATCAAATGGCCTTGCACAAAGTATGTATTAAGCACAACAAATATATAAATGTGCTATATTAATAATAGAAATTCGGTCTGAGCATTAAAATACCCACACACACCAATTTAAATAATATGAAATTGACATGGAAAATATTGTAAAATAAGCTCATGTATTTTTTTTATTTTTCTATTTTGTATATTTTTTATATCACTTTATGTATTGGGCTTTTCTCTGAAAAATTCAAATAGAGAAAGGCAAACTTATTAAACAAGTGAATCAAATGTTGGAACATAGTAGTAAAATAAATAATTAAAGCAATTGTTCCAACATACTTGTACATTTTTCATTTTGTTAATTACTGCCTCTAAAAACTAATTTTATTCTATAAACAAAGAATGTTAATTGCTTTTGCAAAAATCTGACCAAAAGCAAAATGTTTGATAAGGCTATAATTAAAATGTTATTATTTTTTTTTTAAAATAGAAATTCTTTTGAAATGAATAGCTGTAATCAAGTGGTCTGAGCATTCAAGATGGATGTCAAACTTAAAATGTAGAATTTAATCGGAAAAATATAAAGGAATGTTTGCAATCTAAGTGATAAGCTAGATTAAAAGAATTGGCTGATTCATTCTTCTCAGAGGGATATCTGAATTGGTTCTTATTAGTGGGATGGATAGTGCTGTGGGATAGAGTCTTTCGTTGGCAGCCATTCTGGGCAAGTCATTCTTTTCGTTGCTCCAGAATTCTCCAAGCGATCAGCTACTTAGAGAGTCATTTATGAATAGTACTATTAGTGACATTCGTTAGAACAAATCCTTTATACAGTTCTTTTAAGAACTCTTATCTTTGTGGATTCGAATAACTATTGGAGACAGCCTATGAAAATTTATTAAATAATCCTCGTTACTTTTAGATATATAAAAAAAGAGGATATGAAGCAATATACTACAGATTCCAGCAAAATGACCATGGGGTAGACAACTAGCCAGTGCACCGCCCTTTCTCTGTCCTAAGCCGCCCAGATGTGACCACGCCAATTCCAACCGCCCAGGAGGATGGCCAGTGCTGCCTTACTAAATGGAAGAAATCGTCACCACACAGCCAGTTAACTTGAAGCCCACTCAGCCCAGAGGAGAAGAATGAAGACGCAGATATAAGTTTATTTTAAGATATTTATTAACATTGAAATAATTAACTTTTCTATTTCCGATTAGATATATTTTTTTTTGTTATTATTATTTATCATTTAAAAATGAGAGAGTCTCTCGCATATGTATAAATTTACGGTTATTGCGGTCATAAATGGTAAAGCTTTTACTTAAATCCTTTGAGTGAATTTTTCTATTTCAAATTAGTATTTTCAGCAAAGATCGCAATGAGATTTTTTTTGTTGTTGTTGTTGTTGTTGTTGCTATTCGTTTTGCTGTTGTTGTTATTCCTGAAATTCGTCAAATATAAATATGCATGTAGATATATGTATGCGTACATACACTTATTATATTCGGTAAATATGATATCTCATGCTGAATATCAAAAAAAATGTATTTAACCGTATATCCTTTTTAAGTTATTTTTTTGTGACTGCTACACCTCACGATGAGTGTAAGAAGGGATTGATTTATTATAGGTTCCCTGGAAGCAAGTACTCTAATAACTTTATATTTAAAATAATAGTAAGTGTATAATTTGGCTGCACGTATATACATGTATAGAAATTTATCTTTGGCAAAACGGAAATAGATACAGTACCTTATGGTGAGTACAATATGGTATCTGAGCCAATGCAACATATTGACTTGTTGAAAATATGAAATTAGTGATATATTTCATTGTGCAAATATGCATAGTTTTTATTATTATATTTCCTATCAATAAAAAGGTTTTAAAGTTATCAGTAAAAGCGTATGCCTGTATGACCGAAAATCTCATATCTGTATATCAAATCACACAAATTAAAATTTATTTCTATTGGGTAAAAAGAGCTCAGACCACTTCCATTACTTATAAACATTGTCAATAGTTTTAGGGAATTATTATTGTTCTTATTTAAAATTGTATTTTATCTATTTCAACACCTCAAATATATATATATAGTTTGGAGTAATTAATTATTTAGTATTTTGTTATTATATTATCATTAGTATGAAACGGTGGTGGGTCTTAGGGATTAAATAAATATTTAATCATAATATTAAACTTTTTTCATTTTCATATCATTATTTATATTGATAAAAATGTGTTCTTTCCTTATCAACCACATACCTGTAATAATCATTTAACTTACCCATTTGAAGACCCTAGATGTAGAGTGACTTGAGCTAGCCACATGGGATATCGCTCTACCGGGGTGTTAAATCTTATTCTTATGCTCCGCTGAACATATGGTATTGCACACCCTTCTAAGAGGGTGAAAAATTCATTTTTTGATTCTTTTCTAGAAGTGGCGCGCAAAAGTCTATTTTGTAAATAGATTTTTCAAAGGTGTGTACTTGCCATTGTTCTAAATATTCGGGCATTAAAATAAGAGATCAACTAAAGGGTGTTTTAACTGGAAGATTCCTGTCAACCCACTCTTTCTATCAGTTTAGCTGGAAGTACTGATATATATGAGTATAGAAATCGGCTAAATTGATATCCATTTCTTTACCTGTTAAATCTTGGTCACTTCATGCTCAGTGCAAGATTAGGAAAAGAATTCCACAGGGAGTATGGTCCGGTACAGTAAAACTGGCGCACAACGTGTTTTAAATGTAGAAATGGTACGATTAAGGAAAGAACAAGTTAAAATTATATAAATGTATAAATTACGGTAAAAATAATTTACGTGCCGTATGTATATATAAACTTTATGTAGGTGTAATTAAAAACTAAATTAAAAGTTTGACTACATATATAAGAGAAATTATATAAAATTCGATCTATTGTTTTTAAATATAAAGATATAGTGTAATTAACAGGCCGTAACACGCTTGGTTTGCTCTATTTTTTTTTTTAAAGATATTCTTAGATAAGTAAAAATATTTTACTCAGTAATTTGCAGTTCCAAAATGATAGTGTTATTCTTGTTGCGATGAATATTTAGGATATATTTATGATTCAAATTGTTAGCAATAAATCAAATGCTCACACTGTATTCTATAAATATACAGGATAAATAAAATAGACTTCAAAGTTATTTTAAATAAGTATACATGTAATATATTGACGGTTGATATTTTGTTATATAGAGTAGATTCTTTTATCTTAATAATTGCTTAACAATTTTCACTTTAAACCGGTCCTAACATTTTATTAGATAATAAGTTGCCATTTAATCTGAGTAAAAACTGATGTCAACTTGTGAAATTAAAATAGAAATAAAAACTATTAAATGAATGAGTTGGAAAATAATCACACTTTGTATATTATATAAATATGGACGGAGGATTTCTATAATGTTATTACAAATAAAGTAATAATTTATTATAGCTAATATTTTAAAATAACTTACAATTGAGTTTATTGTTTTTGTTTTAAAAAGAGAGTGAAATATAATGAAAGTATAGCTATTAAACAGACATAAGAACGTTAAAACTTAATATTAGGTAAACATGATAATTAATCACATCACATAATTTAAGAGTCTTTATAGTTAGATGTTGTAGGTTACTTGTGAACTTTTGTCTCTCAGGCATTGTGTGTATAGGTTGATTCGGATTGGCATTTTTTGAACTTGGGCTCTGGAGATGGGGGATATGCAGGGGTTGGCTGGAGATGTCTGTGTGATCTGGAGTCTCTGTGGCTTCAGGTGAAGGAACACTTCACGCAAAAATGTGAGCAATTCTTTTAGCAGAGAAAATATTCTCTGGGACTCATTTGGGGTAATGCAAATGTACTCGTAAGTCTCGTATAAAAAGAGCAGAGGAGCATTAACTTCAACTCTTCTTATATATATTAAATTCAAAGCCCTTCATTAGTGGTTGCAAAATATCCTGTCAGCCTCAAAAAAGTGAGCATGGATGCACCCACGAAGTTTGGTACATTACGCTGGTAGTATTTTTCATGGTTCGTTCGACTTTGCTTGGCTGGTCACAGAGTTCTAGAAAGGATAGATATCTCCATGTTGGCAGTCTGTTTGTCTTCTTTTATCTCTGACCCTGGGGATTGGGATGCTGATGTAGTTTTGGCTTAGTATAGCGATGCTATGGGGGATGAGATGTCACATTGTTACTATTCGACATCGTGCTTTTTAGACTTTCAAAAGAAAAATACAAAAATTAGTAAAAATATAGTTAGAAAACATATAGTTAATATCTATGCATAATAAAATCTTAAGACTTTAAATGGTCATACCCATTTAAAAGTCTCATTGGAGAGGGGGTATTGTGCCAGGCATTATCAAATGGCCTTGCACAAAGTATGTATTAAGCACAACAAATATATAAATGTGCTATATTAATAATGGAAATTCGGTCTGAGCATTAAAATACCCACACACACCAATTTAAATAATATGAAATTGACATGGAAAATATTGTAAAATAAGCTCATGTATTTTTTTTATTTTTCTATTTTGTATATTTTTTATATATTCACTTTATGTATTGGGCTTTTCTCTGAAAAATTCAAATAGAGAAAAACTTTTTAAAAAAATCAAATTTTGGAACATGTAGTAAAATAAATAATTAAAGCAATTGTTCCAACATACTTGTACATATTTTTCATTTTGTTAATTACTGTCTCTAAAAACTAATTTTATTCTATAAACAAAGAATGTTAATTGTTTTTGCAAAAATCTGACCAAAAGCAAAATGTTTGATAAGGCTATAATTAAAATGTTATTATTTTTTTTTTAAAAATAGAAATTCTTTTGAAATGAATAGCTGTAATCAAGTGGTCTGAGCATTCAAGATGGATGTCAAACTTAAAATGTAGAATTTAATCGGAAAAATATAAAGGAATGTTTGCAATCTAAGTGATAAGCTAGATTAAAAGGATTGGCTGATTCATTCTTCTCAGAGGGATATCTGAATTGGTTCTTATTAGTGGGATGGAGATCGGAAGAGTCTTTCGTTGGCAGCCATTCTGGGCAAGTCATTCTTTTCGTTGCTCCAGAATTCTCCAAGCGATCAGCTACTTAGAGAGTCATTTATGAATAGTACTATTAGTGACATTCGTTAGAACAAATCCTTTATACAGTTCTTTTAAGAACTCTTGTCTTTGTGGATTCGAATAACTATTGGAGACAGCCTATGAAAATTTATTAAATAATCCTCATTACTATTTAGATATATATAAAAAAAGAGGATATGAAGCAATATACTAGAGATTCCGGCAAAATGACCGTGGGGTAGACAACTAGCCAGTGCACCGCCCTTTCTCTGTCCTAAGCCGCCCAGATGTGACCACGCCAATTCCAACCGCCCAGGAGGATGACCAGTGCCGCCTTACTAAATGGAAGAAATCGTCACCACACAGCCAGTTAACTTGAAGCCCACTCAGCCCAGAGGAGAAGAATGAAGACGCAGATATAAGTTTATTTTAAGATATTTATTAACATTGAAATAATTAACTTTTCTATTTCCGATTAGATATATATTTTTTTTGTTATTATTATTTATCATTTAAAAATGAGAGAGTCTCTCGCATATGTATAAATTTACGGTTATTGCGGTCATAAATGGTAAAGCTTTTACTTAAATCCTTTGAGTGAATTTTTCTATTTCAAATTAGTATTTTCAACAAAGATCGCAATGAGATTTTTTTTTTGTTGTTGTTGTTGTTGCTATTCGTTTTGCTGTTGTTGTTATTCCTGAAATTCGTCAAATATAAATATGCATGTATATATATGTATGCGTACATACGCTTATTATATTCGGTAAATATGATATCTCATGCTGAATATCTAAAAAATGTATTTAACCGTATATCCTTTTTAAGTTATTTTTTTTGTGACTGCTACACCTCACGATGAGTGTAAGAAGGGATTGATTTATTATAGATTCCCTGTAAGCAAGTACTCTAATAACTTTATATTTAAAATAATAGTAAGTGTATAATTGGGCTGCACGTATATACATGTATAGAAATTTATCTTTGGCAAAACGGAAATAGATACAGTACCTTATGGTGAGTACGATATGGTATCTGAGCCAATGCAACATATTGACTTGTTGAAAATATGAAATTAGTGATATATTTCATTGTGCAAATATGCATAGTTTTTATTATTATATTTCCTATCAATAAAAAGGTTTTAAAGTTATCAGTAAAAGCGTATGCCTGTATGACCGAAAATCTCATATCTGTATATCAAATCACACAAATTAAAATTTATTTCTATTGGGTAAAAAGAGCTCAGACCACTTCCATTACTTATAAACATTGTAAATAGCTTTAGGGATTTATTATTTTTCTTATTTAAAATTGTATTTTATCTATTTCAACACCTCGAATATATATATATAGTTTGGGGTAATTAATTATTTAGTATTTTGTTATTATATTATCATTAGTATGAAATGGTGGTGGGTCTTAGGGATTAAATAAATATTTAATCATAATATTAAACTTTTTTCGTTTTCGTATCATTATTTATATTGATAAAAATGTGTTCTTTCCTTATCAACCACATACCTGTAATAATCATTTAACTTACCCATTTGAAGACCCTAGATGTAGAGTGACTTGAGCTAGCCACACGGGATATCGCTCTACCGGGGTGTTAAATCTTATTCTTATGCTCCGCTGAACATATGGTATTGCACACCCTTCTAGGAGGGTGAAAAATTCATTTTTTGATTCTTTTCTAGAAGTGGCGCGCAAAAGTCTATTTTGTAAATAGATTTTTCAAAGGTGTGTACTTGCCATTGTTCTAAATATTCGGGCATTAAAATAAGATATCAACTAAAGGGTGTTTTAACTGGAAGATTCCTGTCAATCCACTCTTTCTATCAGTTTAGCTGGAAGTACTGATATATATGAGTATAGAAATCGGCTAAATTGATATCCATTTCTTTACCTGTTAAATCTTGGTCACTTCATGCTCAGTGCAAGATTAGGAAAAGAATTCCGCAGGGAGTATGGTCCGGTACAATATATTATATATGTTTGTAAATAAAATATTATCATAATGGAAGGTTTAAATTAAACTGGACAATGACTGAAACAAAAGGTAAGATTTTAAATATTTACATTTATTAGATAATTAATACATTAGAATCAAACTAATTAATAAGTAAATATATATAATATTTTCTTAACTATACAAAACACAAATTAGCAATTCATGGACATAACCTTGAAATACATTTAAAGGACATAAACAGAATGATAATCGTACATTAGTAATATAATTTTATATTTAAAATAATTAATACATTATTGTAAATTATGCACTAAATTTTATAATTCTTATTTCAACCATATTTTAATATTTGAATTACAGCTAGTCTTATTGTTGTAGAGATAAATTAATGTTTTATAATAATCATGTATATATTCTGTTGATTTATAAATATTATAACTATAAGCATGATCTTTCAATAAATATTTATTGTTTGAAGTTAAAACCTTTGTTTCTCTGGTCTCTAGATTGTCAAGCATCATTCATACTTCACTCACCAGAATAGCTATTATACATGCATACAGATTTTTAATTTATTATTAGCAATAGCCATTAAGGATCTATATAGAGGTCACATTATTGCCATCCTATTTAATTTCATCCTTGAGCAGAGTTAAAGGCAAATGTCTACACTGAGTTAGAACCCCGAGTAGTAATAGGACCTGTAAGTAGAGAAGGTTCTGGGTATACTATCCTAAAAGGGTTTTACAATCCATTACATATTTTGGCAACCCAAACATTAGGGGCATCAATTAATTAAATATCTTACCCTGTAGACTCCCAGTACATTTTACGGTCCTTTACAATATATATATATATATATCCATACTTTGTTGAGCAATCTGAAATATCTTTACAGCTCTTCTATATAAAAAAATATTAAAACACATTAAAAATATTAATTTTCAAATACATAAGTAATTTTCCTTTTAATAAAAATTCTAATGATTTTAATGAGTATGTAAGTAATTTTACAACTTGTCAAATATATATCATTAAGAATCTAAACCTATAGTAGAACAAAGAGTCCAAATTCATTATTAAGATAATTCACACACTAGGTCCTTAAAGAATCATTTAAGCAAACTTTAAATAACACCCATTTTTTGTTATATCAATGCTAGTCTTTCAGGATATAGCTTGTGAACTATCTTACTAGTGTATTCAGGCTTGTTTAGATTTTCCTTTTAGTACTAGGTTATGTAAAAGCACTTCATCCATGTTTAATTTCATGCATTATTTTTTATCTGTATTTTTTAATCTAGTGAAAATTAGTGTATAAATAGATTAAACAACCTCAATATTACCACATATTCTTTTAAATTCATATAAATAAAGGTACAATAATATGCCAATTGACCCCCAAGATACATTTCATGCTGAACCAGCACTCATCAGTTGGTCTAGGTTACTATTATATATATCTTCATTATATGAAAAATATTTATCTATATTAAATAATGAAATTTTGAACAATAAGTGTCAAATTAACTCAACCCACATCTTTGACACCATCCACTTTAGATAAATATTATAATGACTATTATTAATCATTTACTAAACTAGAGATTATCTCTACCACAGATATAAACTTTAAAATTCGATTAAAGATTAATATATCTGATTTTTTTAAAATTCATCAAACAGACACATGTAGTGAATTACAATGTGAATAACAAGTGTCAAATTAACTCAACCCACATCGTTGACACCATCCACTTTAGAAAGATATAGTAGTGATGATTATTAATCATTTACTAAACTAGAGATTGCCTCTAGCACAGATACAGACTTTAACACTCAATTAAAAATTAGTTTAGTTTTTTTTGCTTTGAGCCAACAAAATATAGATTTAGGATAAAAAGAAAAATTATGCATTTTTAAAAATGAATCATTAAAAAAATTGAACATCTAGAGTTTTATAAAGTGGTATAAAAATATTAATAATGATATTAAAAATGTAATTGAGAATTGTCAAAAAGTTATAAAAGAGAATAAAAATCTCAAAAACGTTAGCATAACATCTTCATGTTGGAATCAAATTGCTTCAGCAATAATAAAAATAGATGCAACAATTGCTAAAACAAGAGACAATATCATGGAGTGTGTGGAAGAGCTTTATAATGAATTAAATAGAAAAATGCATACAGATTTATTGCTTGAGAGTTCGTAAAATGTTTGACCACCAGAACTCTGAGCAACAGAATCAATCATGGGTCCTGCCAAACTCAAGTTGGCTACTCTACCCTAAATTCCAAAACACAGAGGGCATAAATTAAATAGTAATAAACGACAAAAAATACCTCCTACAATTATTACAACTTTTGAATTATCCAGCACTTTAAATGAAGAGGTGAGATATGCAATGAAATGTATGAAGAAGGGAAAAGTTCATAATGGAATTGTTGTAAAAGGAGTAGGTGAAATAATCAAAACAATGTTGGTAAAACTATGATTGGAAAAATGCAATAATTTTATTGACATTTAAAAAAGGTAATAAAGAAGATATACAGAAATAGAGATCTAATACTTTCCTATCTGTTCTGCATAAAATTTATATTAATAAAATTCATATATATTCAACTCTTATATGCTCTCCTCATATACATCTTAATGATATATATATATATATAATTACATGATATATAATTATTCCTTTATTTTCTTTACAGTTTCAACTGTCCTGCAGTCTTCATCAGAGCTTTTTTTAACCTTCACCTGTAAAAGAGACAGATGAAGGTTAAAAAGAGCTCTGACAGAGACTGCAAGACAGTTGAAACTGTAAGGAAAATAAAGAATTAATTCTACATAAAAGTTGCATTAAGGTATATTTGAGGAGAGTATATAAGAGTTGAATATATATTAATATATGAAGAAAGATGCAAAAAAGTTAAAAGAGAAGTTATAAGAATAATTAACAAAATTATAACTAAAGTACAATGAACTGTAGATTCTAATCAACCTAAAGAACAAGCTGGATTTAAAAATGGTTTTAGCATAGTATATCATATCCAAATAATGAGAGAAATTATAGAAAGAACCAATGGAAGTATGCCACCATTATACTTTAGGTTTGTATATTATGAAAAGGCATTTGATTTGACAAGACCTGAAATACTGTCTTATTTTGATGAATTATTATCAGAATTAAAAGTAATAAGCATATCCCATAATTATACTAAAAAAAATAAAATTAAAAAGCATCTATGCCGAGGAATTACATATCTCTAAACCATTTGTAACTGTTTCATAAGAACCATTTTGTGGATTAAAATATGAAGCAACTGGTGTTAACGTAGAGGTGATTTAAGTCAACTAGATTACCAAATTCACAACATTTGTACTTTAAACATTTTTAGCAAAAAACTTTTATAGTACATATATGCAAACATAATCTTATGTTTCAACTATCCTGCAGTCTTCTTTAGAGTCACTTTTACTTTAAAAAAAAATACTTTTAAAAAAATAAAGTAAAAGTGTCGCTGAAGAAGATTGAAGGACAGTCAAAATGTAAGATTGTGTATGCATATATGTATACTAAAAGGTTTCTTCTAAAAAGTGTTTACAGTACAGTAAATATATTGCATTTTTAGATGATGTAATTATTTTTTGCAAATAATACTTCAGAGCTTTATGAAATGTTGCAAGAATGATCAGATAAAAGTAAGAAAGTAGAACCAAAGACAAATATTAAAAAAAGTAATGTTCAATTAACTTACACAAAAGAAAAATTAAATAATCATGAATTATATGAAGCTAGCAATTATGAATATAACGATCGACTGATGAATACAGATGGAAACATAATGGATAAAAAAAATTACAGAATTACTTTTATTGGTGTGCTTTGAATAGAATTAAAAAACGCGTCCTGGCCGATGCTATGACATTTAAAAAAAAGTAACATAGGATAAAAAAAAATATGCCTGTGTATTTGAAAAGGAAGTTTATAATAAATCTATTACCATTCTTTTATAAAGGTCTGAGACATGGATATTTAAAAGTAGAATACTAAGAAGACTTCAAATCACTTCAGATCACTCAATGAATTATGAAGAGATCATAGGTATGTAGAAAAAAATAGGTGTCACTGATAGTCATTGAAAGAAGTAAGAGACTACCTGGGCTTGACATATTTCTAGAAGATATGACAATTATAAAATATTTGAATTTTCAAATTGGATCCCATGAGATTATAAAAGACTAGAAAGAAACCACATATAAGATAGAGGGATGAAATAAAAATATCTATTTACATGATGTGGAAAAGAAAGCTATAGATCAGAAAATCAGGATTAAATTTGGAAAGATGTTTATCCTGCAGTGAATCAATAATGTTTGAAAATGATGATGATAGTGGTTATTGAACACAGTACTTTCTTCTGAATTTCCTGGTTGTTTTTTAACTGAGACAATATTCAAGCTTTATATATCCAGGATGAATGTATAACTTCTTTTTTTTACATACTTCTATTTACAATAGACAAAAACAAGTTATGATCCTCATAGGCCACAAGCAATAAATTTATCATTCACAACAATGGTTAATGACTGAAAACAGAAGATTCTAAGAATTTCAGGTTTGCTGACTTAGACTCATCTAAAAAAGATTGTATGAATTAGAAAAAGTTTGTAATAGCAAGTGGGTCATTATCAAACATTGTGAAGTTAGAAAAAAGCTGAAGAGATAATTCATTTGAAAAATTAAGATGTAATTTTTAATTAAAGCAAAAACATTTAAAGCATGAGTGAATTGATTCTTCATAGTAAAGAAGAAATGAAAAAAAAAACGTCATTATATTAGATATATTGGTTAGATTAGTTATTCACTTAAATGGAAGATAGAGGATTGTAGATAGATAGACAGCAATGAAGACTAAAGTATTATTCATCAAAATTTTATTTGCTGGTTGTTAAGAATCATTAATGTTTTTCAAACGACAATTTAGTCTTTAGCTAGAGATAACTGGGTACCAAATTACCAACCACAGATGAACTACCTGTAAAAATTATAACCCTGTTTTGAATACGAACCTTTATAAGGTTTACCCAGTTGACATTCAAACATCAGAGTGGACAAAATAGGTGAATCTACTAACCAATTTGCCATGAGCTTTACCTTTAGAGAGAGTTAAACTTTATATATAATTAGAAATAGTCTCTAGTTTAATAAATTGTTAATAATAGTTATTAATATATTTACCTAAAATGGTTGATATCAACGTTGTGATCCTAGAAAGTTTGATCGCCAAGAGATCTATCAAGAATTATATAGCAATAAAAAACAAGGAAAATCTTCTGAATTGCCTAGGGTTTTAAATGAAGAAGTGAGACATGCAATTACATTTATGAAGAAGGGAAAACCTCCAGGTAATGATGGAATTATACTTGATATCTTAAAAGAAGCAGAGGAAAAAATTGGAAAATTTTTTGGCAAAGTTATGTACCAAAGATCCAAATGATAAAGATTTATCCAATGATTGGAAGAGTGTAGCACTAATATTAACATGTGATAAACAAGATATTAGATATTATGAAGCTATCAATCTTTTATCAATTTTATACAAAATTTTTACCAAAATAATTACAACTCATGTTCAGTGAAACTTTGGATTTTAATCGACCAAAATAACAAGCTAGATATAAAAGTGGTTTTAGTACAGTGGATCTCATTTAAGTATTGAGAAAAGTTATAGAAAGGGCCAATAATTACGATTTGCCATTATGCTTTGGATTTGTAGATTATGAAAAATCATTTGATTCTATAAGCATTTCTCCAGTGATTAAAACATTGGATCATCAAGGTATAGAATCAGGGTATTATCATATTTTGAAGAATATTTATAAAAATTCAACAGCAACAATTAGATTACATAATGATACTAGGAATATTAACATTGAGAAGACTGTATAATAGGGTGACTCCATATCTCAAAAAAAAAACCAATATATATATAATAATTCATAAAAACTTGAAGGTTCGTCAACAATAATATTATATAAATTGCAATTTTTGGTGTGTATAAATTTGAAAAAGTACTTATGAAAAACTTTGTAGATTCTTAAAAAAAAGATACTTAAATATAACAGAAAAACTTTATTCACTTTTTTTATTTCTTGTATATTTTTTTTCAAATGATTTCTACAAGCATTAGAAGTTATATTAATAAAATATTGCTGATAAATATTATACACAATATATTTAAAAAATGATTTGAGATTAGTAGAAGATAAAATTAATTTTTCAAATATTTTAAACAACTTTTAATTAATCATTATGTACTTATGCTTTTAATACTCATGTGACTGGTTTAGCTAAGAAAAATGAAAATCCTAGTTTGATTGCTTCCAATTTGAAGCTCAAACATCACATGATTCTACTAAAAAAATATTTCGTGTGTTTATTAATATTTATTTGTTTATATATTAACTTTGAAAGTCGTTTTGCACTTATTTTAAATTTTAGTAATAATAATCGCATGAGCACCATTCTTTATGCTTACACAAACTCACCACTCAGCGCAAGTCAGAGTAATCAATGGATGCAAATTGTGCATGCTCAAATCTTTTTGCATCCATGATTATTCTGGCTTGCACTGAGTGGCTCTATCTTATGGAGAGTTTAGCTTCTGTATAATAATAATAATAATAATAATAATAATAATAATAATAATAATAATAATAATAATAATAATAATAATAATAATAATAATAATAATAATAATAATAATAATAATAATAATAATAATAATAATAATAATAATAATAATAATAATAATAATAATAATAATAATAATAATAATAATAATAAATTATATCAGTTTACAATATGTGATTTTTAATTCCAAAACAAATAGGTTATTAATCATTTTATACATTATGAGAGTTAGATCAGTAGTTTTTTTTCTTATCAATAGGTATACATTTAGAATTACCCTTTAACTGTATGTTTTTTTCATATTTCAAAATCTAGTATGAAATCAATCTAGTTATGTAACTTGAGTACTGATTTGTAAATTTAACTGTGGATATAATAAATTAGTTTAAAAATTAATTTTCTATTTTAACTCTTTTTCTCACATTTCTATTGTATCATTTAAAATTGCTGTTATTTTTGATTATGGTATTCTTATTTCCGTATACTTAAATTTTCAATTAATTTAATTTAATTTTCTTTTTGTTTTTCCTAACATGAATAAATAATGAACATATGTATAATGCAATTATTTTTATAATTTAATTAAGACAATCTTCTATTACTTACATTTAGATTAAAAAATTTTATTTGTCTGTTTGTTGTATAAATATGAATATAAAATATTTTTTACAAGGAAATAAAATGAAAAATATTATCACGAAACGGATAGTAAATTAAACAAAGTATTGTTTTTTTAAACTACGAGCAAGAAATGCTGAAAAAAAAGAATGTTTTATTTTATCCAAATATTTATAAAATATAATATGGGAGAATTATGAAAAATCGATCATAATACACATATATATATATGGGTAAGAGAACAAACAAGTGTTACTTACCTCATCGAAAAAATTAAAAGACTGAATTGGAGTTGGGCCGGACATATTGCTAGAAGAGATGATAATAGATGGACAATTGAAATCTTAAACTGGATTCCAAGAAATTGTAAAAGACCCAGAAAGATACTACATGTGAGATGGATGGATAAAATAAAAAAGTGTGCAAGGGTAATATGGAGAAGAGAATCTAAAGATCGGAGAAGATGGATTTAACTTGGAGTGGCTTTCATCCTGCAATGGATTGATAATGGCTGATGATGGTGATGATCATGTGACCTTTATTCACAATTTCTAAACTATAATGCTCATATATCAACAACATTAAGAATAGAGTGACTTCTACCATTCTTTCATCTTACAATCTTTTTAAGTTTTAATTTGGTAAAATTGCTTTTAAGTAGAAAATTTAACTTCTACTCTAATTGAGTAATCAGTGGCTACCACAAGATAATGCTTAAGGTGGATATATTACCTACTCCCATCTGAAATCTATTGTTTTCTCAAACTGTCACCAGATGGTAGAATTGGAGTATTAGAAATCGATTTTCTGTTCAAAAGTAATATGTAAGCAAAGGTCATGTGATGTTTTGGTAATATTATAACAATCATGGTCAGGGAAAAGAGATGTTAAGAGATTTCCAAAAATTGAAAATATCGAAATATGTACATGCTGAATTTCTGACAAATTTACATAATTATACAAGCAAGTTGTCTTAGATTCAAAACATTAAATATGTGTATACATTTTAAGCTATTAGCCTGATAATACAAAAAAATAAATAGTGGTCCCCAGAGGGATATGAATTAGGCCCTCCAAAAATCTGGATACATTAAATCCAGATCTAAGGTGTGGGCCAATGAAAGCTATGAGCTAAAAACTAATATAGGAATGTGAATTGAACGACACTGAATTGGGATTTATTTAATATTACTGTTGGCATCTATTAACTATTAAAACATACACTAGGTGGTGCATTCATGGTGAAAGCAAAAGGATTTGCTACTAACAGCATTATGTAAGCTGAGGTCATGAAATGTCTTCTTGGTTTTATAAGCCACAGGATAGAGGTACATATAGTTATTAAAAATAAAGATTATGTACTGATACTGAAAAGGTTTGAGAATTGCATGATTATACAAGCAAGTTGACTCAAAATGAAAGCATTTAATATATTTTTGAATATAGTCTAATAGCTTCATAATAAAACAAAAAAATCAAAGTTGATTGCTGCATGAAAGATGCATTAAATTCAAAAGATCAAAATGTGCTATGGATAGATCCTAAACTGCACCTTGATGAAAGCCATAATCCAGAAACAAGTCTGAGGATATTGGATAGAACAGTACTGAATTGGGATTTATTAAGCGTTACTATTCATTATCAATAGGTGGCATACTTGTGTTGAGAAAAAACAAATGCTACTGAATAGCATTCTATAAGTTGGAGTCACATATGAACTGATTTAAGATTTCAATGACTATATAAGCAGTTTAACTTAAACTGTAAACATGTTTTTCAATTTGAGCTCATAACTTGATAGTAAAGCAAAGAAATAAGTGATGGCTGCTAGAGGTAAGATCCATTAAATCCAAAAAATCCAAGTTAACCACTTTCAGATCCAATTCTCCTCACTAATAAAAGTCATAAGCTACCATAGATAGAATATTATTAGTTATTGATTTATTAAACACTAGCATCAATTGATTACTCAAAATTCCTCTAGGTGGTAGAACAGGGCAGTGAAAAATAGATTTTCTACTAAAAAGTAAGATGTAGGCAGAAGTTATAAAATGTTTAGCTAGTGTTGCAACACTTCTGGCTAATAAATATAGGTATCTATACTTATGACATTTAAAAAAAAAAGAGTAAATGACAACTATTGGATGAAATTATGCATTAAATTCAAAAATTCAGATGCAATAGATTGAAATAAAATTTCTCACTGACAAAATGATTAAGCTAGAAACTAATCTGGGTATGATAAGAGAATCTGGATAAGAATGTTTTAAGCACTACCACCTAACATCTGTTGATTTTCTTAAGCTTACAATAATAGCAGTACTGGAATAGAACTAGACTTTCTACTTGAAAATAGGTCGAGTATATTTTTATTTTCAGTACTTTTTTTGAAAATCAAAACTAATAATAACAATTTTCTATCGTTAAATAATAATTAAAAAAAATTACATTTATATCTTGTTTCTTGGGAAGTCATTACCATATTTTACATATCAAAATTATAAGCATAATACAACATATTAACTAACTAAGTCAAAATTTTTTACTACTATTAATAATGTTTATTAACAACAACACTAAAATATTAATAAAATAATAATGACAATTCTATATAGCGCACAAAAATTATATTAATTTTGATATAAGGTTCATATGGAATATTATTATGATTATGTAAAATATTATAGGTTTACAATATAAATTATTTAATAAATAAGCTTATTATGCACAAACACAAACTTTTATTTTAAAAATAGTCCATTAATTTTAATAAATAAATAAATAAATAATTTACTTGCATATATATATCTTCTTCTTTACAAAACTTTATTTATTTATTTATTAAATTTTTAATGTTTGTAAGTATTAGTAATATATATAATAAAGAGATAAGACTATTTTAACTAGATGTTCAAAATAGAATAAGAAACGAAGATAGATAGATAGATAGATAGATAGATAGATAGATAGATAGATAGATAGATAGATAGATAGATAGATAGATAGATAGATAGATAGATAGATAGATAGATAGATAGATAGATAGATAGATAGATAGATAGATAGATAGATAGATAGATAGATAGATAGATAGGTAGATAGATAGATAGATAGATAGATAGATAGGTAGATAGATAGATAGATAGATAGGTAGATAGATAGATAGATAGATAGATAGATAGATAGATAGATAGATAGATAGATAGATAGATAGATAGATAGATAGATAGATAGATAGATAGATAGATAGATAGATAGATAGATAGATAGATAGATAGATAGATAGATAGATAGATAGATAGATAGATAGATAGATAGATAGATAGATAGATAGATAGATAGATAGATAGATAGATAGATAGATAGATAGATAGATAGATAGATAGATAGATAGATAGATAGATAGATAGATAGATAGATAGATAGATAGATAGATAGATAGATAGATAGATAGATAGATAGATAGATAGATAGATAGATAGATAGATAGATAGATAGATAGATAGATAGATAGATAGATAGATAGATAGATAGATAGATAGATAGATAGATAGATAGATAGATAATATGGATGGAATAATAAGTGAACAGATTTCTAATATATAGTAAGGCAGATATTTAGGTAAATATCTGTTAATCAAAAAATATTTAAAACGAAAAAAGACCATATGATTTCAACATTTACATAAAGCGTCTCTTGCTTAGATTTAAAGCATTGTTAATTTTCATTCTTTAGCTTGACAATAAAAATAAAAAGAAGGTGTAGATTGGAGATGTACTAAATCTAAAAGATATATGCTCATTAAATTCAAGTTTAAGCTTCTCATTGAAAAAGGCTGTAAGCCAGAGACTATGTCTGAAGATATAAGAAATCTTATAATTTAATATTTGTTAGACTTTCTAACTTGCAATAGATGTCCTTACTGAAATCCAATAAACTGTTTTACAATATGGAAGCTTAATGGATAGGCAAATTATTTCTATGTATTTATGTTAAAAATGAGATAAATGCGTAGAAAAAATATTACAAATACATATTTATAAGGGATGAGACAAGAATATAAATTAGTCAAAGAAAAACAATTATAATTATGAAACAACAGTTTGAAAAAAAAAAAATGGTTTGAAATTGTATGAGAATTATATAAAATATAACAGAATTATCTGATAACACTGAAGGTAGTATTTAATGTAAGAACATAAGCTTTAGATAAAATGAAGGAAATAAACATGACATAAGAATTAAAATTGTGGTTATGTCGTAAAAAGATGTCAAAGGGCAACCTTATTTTTTAAATGGTAGGATATTGAAATAGAAACAGAATATAATGGATAGAAAGTGAGAAAAAAATAAAGAGAGGTAAAAGAGATAGAGGATGGGATAATGAAAATATTAAAGCAGCTTTTATTAAAATGAAATAGGTAGAAAAAAGGTAAACTAGATCTTGCAATTATTTTGGTAATAAGAGATAAGAAATACATGAGAGTATTATGGATTGTAAGGGTTTTGGAAAGAGAAAATGTTATGGTTGGATAAAGAGTTTCTAGAAACCAAACAAAAATTTGTTTTAAAAACATGCTTTTGTAGAATTACGCTACTGAAGTTTAAAATCTTTCCAGGAATAAAATATATCAGCTGATTATCATATCAAACACGCACACAAAAAAAAATAAACAATACAGATTATGAAGCACATTCACATAAGTTGTACAAAACATAAGTTTAGAAAAAAGTAAAAAAACTACGAACAACTTCCAACCTTCCAACATTATTCTGTTGCTATTAAATCTACATACGACAAGCATTTATTTAAGTGATGAGAATAAAAGGTTGTTGGAAGGATGGCACAAAAAATCTGAGTAACTAGGAATCACTGGATGATAATAACTTTTAGGTAAAAAGAAAAATCACACAGAAACCATTACTGTTTGCAAAATAAATAAGATGAGCTTTTAAAAAAAAAATAGCAACAAAATCGTCAGTTATAAAAACTATTTTAATTCCAATTACCTAAAAAACATTGAAAGGAAGGGTCAAGAGTAATTAGAACTTCATTTAATTACATTTTGAATTACAAGTTTCAAATTAAATCAACCCACATCTTTGATACCATCCACTTTATATATATATGTGTCCAAAAGATGGCGCTATACCAAAACCGCCGAACAAGTGTAAGATTTGTTTTACATATATATATAGTAATAACTAACTTCAAAACCCGTTTAAAGATCAATATATCTGATTTTGTAAAATTAAACACACAAACACATGGGGTTATTCACATTTCTTTTTTCCACATGTGGTATCTTTATAAATAAATTAATAAATATATTAACTTTACTTAAATGATTCATTGGAAATTTAGTTTATGAACTATTTTACTAATGTATTCACATTTATTTGTTCTGTGAATAATTTAAAATAATAAAAGATAAGTGTTCTTGAATAGTGATGATAAAAAAGAGTCTTTAGAATTTAATTATATAGATCAGAGAAAAACAATTAAACTCGTAGCTGAGAAAAATCTAACATGCTAAAATAGATATTAACAAAAAATTATATGCCTTTATCTTCTTACATTGAACCTAAGTCATTAGAAGCAGTAATGATGATGTGATGTGATTCACTGTGACATTTCCTTATATAGAGTTAGGGATCTCTAAGCTACTATGTTTCAGAGAAACCTGTTACTCATTTTACCTTCCCTTTCCATTTCCTGCCCTAAATTTTTCCATGTATTCTTCTCTATCCTGTTCCATCCCATTTCCATAACATAATTTTTGTCAACTCCATAGCCTTTATGTCAAAATACCCCCTTACTTTTCCCAAACGCAGCATAAAAAACAATAAACCACATTCTGTATAATCACTTTGTTTATATTTATTCTTCCACAACTTCATTATTTGTACTCTTTCTGCTTTCAGGCATTTACATTCAATTAATAGATGCCTAATAATTTCTATGTCTTCCTTACACAACTTGCAGACTAAATCACCCACATTTTTCCATTTATGTTATTTATTTGTTGCTAAAGATCCTAATCTACTGCAGAGTCATCTATTGCAAGATTAAGTAATTAATGAAAATCTAGATAGTAATGTATAATGGTTTCAACTAATGTATCTCACATTTAGTCGCCATTTTTTCATTCTCTCAACTAATATATCTTGAAATTCAAAAATAATGCAAGGTTTAAACTCAAGCACTAAACTATAAGCTATACACTTTAGTGATTTTAGTTTTATGCCAACTCTAAGAATTTTTTATTATAAATGCAATATATCCATATTACTTTGAACATTTCTAGCCAAAGTTTTTTATTGTATATATGTATCCACAATCTTCTATTTCAACTGTCTTGCAGACTTCTTCAGAGTCATTGCTATTTTAATTTCATTATCCCATATGCATCAAAACAGTTTATGGTTTTTTTGTTTGCATGTAATATATATTTTGAGATGCAATTTTTTTTCACTCTATTCCAAAGCTATTTATTTTATTACTTAAGCAATCAAGGGATGCTAATAATAGTATTATTGCTATATCTTCCAAGATGAGAAGCTTTGATATTAAATGTATTTTTTATTAGCTTGATAGTATAAAACGTCAAAAGGTAAATTCTGGATGTGTGGTATATTAGGTCCAAACTTTTCACTGAAAGGAGAAACAGTTAATAAACTAGTATCAGATGTAAATAGATGTAAATATATTAGCACTATCACTTAGTTATCATTAATTTCTCTAGCTTATGATAAATGGTTTAATGTGAAAGAAGAATAGCTTTTGTGGTATCTCAGGGGATTTTTTAATATCAGTAAGATAGCATCAATAACTTAATTAAAATAAATACTATGATTATTATTAACAACACAAATTTATTAACATAGATAAACAATATATATAAATAAAATAATAACAATTAGAAATTACTTCGTAAACTCTAAAGTCCATGATAATCAGCTGTTATATGAATTAAATTATTCATGCACACAGTAATTTAATATAATCCATATAACTGTGTGTTACCAATAATTACAATTTCTTATATATATATATATATTTGTATATCTTGTACACACAATGATTCAACAATAATCATTCATTTTTCATCACATATTATCTTTTAGTAATATTCAAACATCTATAGTAAAAATAATAATAAAGGATAACAGTCATACATGTAGTGTGTGTACATAATTATAAAAATTTAGGATCACTTTGTTTACAATTTGAATTATATATGGATGCACATACAGTCCACTTCTTCATTTATTCTAGAAATACTATGTAAAGATATTGAAAATATTCTTAAATATTTGAAATACAGGCATTCCATTATATACCTGGAGCTTAATTGTAAATGTAGGGGATTTGAACTCAGACTTTCAACTACCCTTCAACCACCCATGCTATCTCTTACCACCTATACACATGATCACGTACATGTAGAAAAGATAAATAATCACCAATATATGTATTTCGTGCTGAACTAGAACTCATCAGTTGGTCCAGATTATCATCTTCCATATATATATATATATATATATATACACACGCACACACACACACACACATATATATATATAATCAGTGCTCAGTTTATATTAAGATAGCAAATCTTCATACTTTAATGGACAGGCTTCAATCTTCTCCAACCTTCAATTTTTTAGCCATCCATACCATTGAAAATGTGATGATAGAAAGCCCAAATCCCATGCTGATACCAATATTACTGCCATGCCTTCTAATGATCGCAAACAATTCATGAAGGATGGTAATGACTCTTCTTCATCCTGATCAGTTGTTTTTTCTCTATCCAGCTGTTCTCTTAATGATAGAGCCTTTAATAGTTCTACTACTCAATTATATGATTGAGTATTTCTTTCAGCAAGATATAATTCTTCTATTTGTGTGGTTTAGTATGAATCAGCACACTTTTATTCTTTATAGAAATTCTCTTTTTATTAGTTAATTTTCTGTGGATGCTATCTGTTCTTTGATATCTCACTCTAAATATATATATATATAAATATATATGTGTGTGTGTGTGTGTAATAATATTATAATTCGATGTCTGTATTTCTTTAAATCAATTTACATAATCTTATAATTGAATATTTTTATAAATACAGTAATTAGATATATGTAAAGTATAACTTTAAAAATTTTATCGACTTAGGAGCACTTTTGACTATCCTCGTAGTCTTGTCAAATAACACTTTGAAAGGCTAACCTTCACCACAATTCTGTGATCTTAATTAACATTTGCTGCCTGCCTGTTAATTAAGTCATGTTTATATTTGTATATTAGCATAGATTCCTTTATTTTCCTTTTGTTGTTTTTTTTTTCAATTTTCAATATTTTTACATTATTATAATTGAAGTTAAAACCATAAATACATGACTTATTACAGTCATAAAAAATGGATGCTAAAACATTATTATTTACTTTGCACTGTTCTTAAAAAGGGTTCAGAAAATGAAACAAAACTGCAAAGTAAATAATAATATTTCAGCATCCATTTTTTATGACCATAATAAAGCATGTATTTATAGTTTTAACTTCAATTATAATAACATAAAGGTATTGCAAATTGAAAAAAATAACAATAAAAGGAAAATAAAGAAAGCTATGCTAATATACAAATACAAACAAAACTTAATTAACAGACAGGCAGCAAACATTAAGATCACAGAATTGTGAGAAAGTTAGCCTTTCAAAGTGTTAGTTGACAAAGATTATGAGGATAAATGAAAGTGCTCCTAAGTTGATAAAATTTTTAAAGTTATATTTTACATACATCTAATAATTGTATTGATAAACATTCAATTATAAGATTACATATATATACACACAAGCAGTACAGGTTCATACTTAATATTACATACAAAGTGATAATTTTTTTTATTTATTAAAAAGTGTTGAAATTTGGAAGACTGAAAGCAGAGAAAAACATATCTGTCAAGCATTGGTGGCCCAGTGGTCAGTACAGCTACCTTACAAGCAATTGTCCCAGGTTTGTGGGTTTGCTTCCTGGCCGATGGTTTGACACATGAAAAAAAGGAAGAAAAACATACCTTTTGATCAGATGGATTATTTATCATTAGAATATTTAAAGCCATTGGATGTCTGAGTTTTATTATATTATATAGAATGTCAACAATGAAAAGAATTTATACATGGAACATACCAGGACTTAGGTTGATGCAATAGAGTGTAACAATTGATAAAAGTAATTATCATGATTTCTCATAACCACTTGCACATGTTTAACTATATCAATGTCAATCCACTTACAAATTTTTGGATAGACTTTAGTGAGTAACATTTCTGTTATGATGCCATGTTTGCTTTTTTATGCAACAAAATCATTTTTATGTATACTAGAAAATAAATTTACATATTATATTAGCCTTCTAGCAATTAAAATAAAAATTGTACTATAATTAATATTTTGAAATTGCAAAAATAAATATATAACTGAAAATCTTACTGATAATAAAGGAATACATCATTATTGGCTTCACTATCGATTCAAAAGTTAGAAGAACAAAATATTAGACATTACATTTTATGTTATTAAAACATAATATATTTAGAATTAGTTATCATCAAAGAAACAAAAAAAAATATAAAAGTTAATAAATTATTAATTGTTACTAAAATATTTTACTTACAGTTTGTACAAAAATGCTTTCTTTTTAGCTTCTAATGGCTGTTTCTTTAATAATTTTTGGTTCTTATAATGTACTTCATCTACTTTCTAAGAGCTGTATTTTTAAAAATAAAATGTTTTCAAAGACAAACCCCCCCTCCAGTGACAGTTTTTAATTTAATAATAAGTCTTTTAAAAAATATTGCATCATAAACATTAACAATTACTTATAAATATGCAAATTTTTTGCATGCATTAGTGAAGCTGTAATTATACTATAATGTTTAATATGCCTGCTTAACACTTTCGAGATTTAGTATTTAAATCTCATACTCATAGCTTTATGAATGAAGACTATTGTGATTTATTGTACACATATGCAAATGAGCTTGAATTTTTAATTAGTTAGCCTATTGTTTGGAGAGAGCAAAGCATGTCTCTCTTCTATTAATGGCACTGAGATCATTTGCTATGTAAAAGCTTGTTTGATTTTTCTTTTGGCATCACTCTTCTGCACAAATTATTTGAGCAGAAATGGATTCGAATATATGGCCTGTAGCTGCTTGGTGGTTCCAGAAGATTGATGTTCTTTCATTCCTATTTTTAACCCTGTTGTATGGATACCTGTGTTGGTAAATTCTTATACTGATGTTAGCCTGAGTCTCACCATAGTAAGATGCCTGGCAGCCTAATTGAGGGCATGCTATTTTATAAACCACAAGAGGGGCTTGATTTTTTTCTATTTTATCTTTGGAATTATTTATTAGTCAGTTAGTATTAGGAGGTGTTCTGAAGCTAAATTTGAAATTGTTAGTCAATTTTTTGCACAGAGAAGAGTGATGCCAAAAGAAAAGTCAAAGAAGCTTTTTTACATAGCAAATGATCTCAGTACTATTAATAGAATAGAGGTATGCTTTGCTCTCTCCAAACAATGGACTAATTAAAAATTCAAGCTCATTTCCATATGTGTACAATAAATCACAATGGTCTTCATTTGTAAAGCTATGAGTATGATATTTAAATACTAAATCTCCAAAGCACTAAGCAGACATATTAAACATTGTAGTATAATTACAGCTTCACTAACACATGTGAAAAAAAATGCATATTTATAATTACAATTTTTATTGGTGAAGAGAAAAACAATTTATTAACAATTACTGAAAATCATATTTTTTATGGCATTTACCAGCAGAAGAAAAGAATCCAAAGCTTCAACCAATCACAAAACAGTGCCTACTTCACAGCTTTGTCAGAACAATATAATGTGTTGGCAATCACAAACAAAGGTCAATACACTGCTGACATCTCTTGGAATTATTTTAAAATTAATACATTAACAATTGAAGCTTCATAGAAAGAATTGTTGTAGCCTGTAACACCATAATTTAATATATACAATGCTTTAAAACAACATAAAAAAGTAGCAATCACAGTGCCACCATACCACCTAAAATGTCAAACATGATTGCATCATTATAGCTCTTTCATGAGGAGTTATACCTTGGCCTGATTCATGAATGGAAGATCCTGGTTTACTTCTGGAGAAGAGAGTGAAAAGAATTGTGCACAAAACCCTGATTCACTAGTGGAGAAAGAAATGAAGAGACTTTTGCTTACAAGTCACTACAATAAGATTATAGTTGTTTGTGAAGAATAAAAGTGAAAAGTTACATACAGGAACTAATAACAAAAAGCAAAAGTTAGTTATTGGGGGGGGGGGGTTCCAGATATTGTAAATTAAAACCTTATTAATTTGTGTATTTAATTGGAATTGTGTATATATAAATAGCAAATAAACATCACACGACCACCTCCTCTTATGCCTGTGTATAACTGTTGTTAGAGCAGGCAAAAACTCACTATGTATATTGCCACACACAGCAAGCTAGAGTAATCAATGGATGCCAGAAGGCTTGTGCATAAAATCCCCATCTAGTGCCTACTCATTCAATATCCTCACTGATGAAGGACATAAGCCAGAAACTAGTTTGGGGATATTGGATGAGTAGGCACTAGATGGGGATTTTATGCACAAGCCTTCTGGCATCCATTGATTATTCTAATGTGCTGTGTGTGGCAATATATATATATATAGTGAGTTTTTGCCTGTTTTAACAACAGTTATACACAAGCATAAGAGGAAATGGTCATGTGATGTTCATTGACTTAAAACCAATCCTGCCTAATAGGATAGTGGTGGCTATGGTTATTAAAGAACCAAAGACACCAAAATGTATGGGTACTGAACTGGGTTCAGACCCATATGACTATATAAGCTAATGGGCTTGGATTGAAAACATTAAGGTGTTTTCAGTTTAAGACTCATATTTTTGTAGTTAAATGGAGATAAAAGGTGGTTGCTGGAGGGTTGCATTAGATCCTAAGATCTAGGTGCAGTGCTCTCAGATCCAAGGCTCCTCACTGATGAAGGCCATAAGCCAGAAACTAATTTGGGGTTATTGGATGAGTTGGCACTAGATGGGGATTTTATGCACAATCCTTCTGGCATTTATTGATTACTCTAGATTGTTGTGTGTGGCAATATATATAGTGAGTTTTTGCCTGTTTTATATAAATAGCATTAATAAAATAGGAGAACAAAATGATATTTACACTGCAAAAGAAAAAGATAAAATGTCAACGCAACTATAAATAATAAATGTAACACTGAGTTTTGCAATGATTATAAAAAATGAATGAGTGAATCACAAATATACTTACACATAGAACACACCATTACTCTGTGTATTTGATATTTTGTGACACTATCTTTTAATTTCTGCCAAATTGTTTTTTTTTCGGAAATATTTTAATCCCATGTCTAATTGTAGCTCTCCTATATATTCTACTATCTACCATATCTTACTGATGAAAACAATAATGCGTTTCTTCACAATGTCTTTAAGTTATTAAAAAGTTATATTTACATCTATTAGCAGAAGACTAATTTAATATTGGGGAGTTGTTAAATATGAGGCTTAGCCTTTCTCTCTAATTTGTCATATGATTTCAGAATAGGTTATAGCTCTTTTGAAATTATGTTAGCATAAATAAATCATTCTGTGTGTTAGTACATTGGTAAATGGCACGCTTATATGTGATCAAAAGTTAAACTTTAGTGGACTCCTTCCATACTTATGTTTATTGATGATTAGTTTAGATATAGCTCAGCAGCAGATTTCAGTACTTCCTCATTATTATAATAGCCTCTAGAATGCAAACGGGTTTACATCTTCTGTAAAAACGGTATCAAGTTGATCATAAAACATACTTTTAGGAAATGTTTGGATAATTAACTTCACATGCCTAATCCAATGAAGATGTGATTTTACAATAATAGACAATTAATATACTGTACAGACTTACACACACCTGCACATATATAATGTAATATAAGGGATTCGAACTCAGGAGAGTTGAGGGTCGTGTGAAATTTTGAGTTCGAATCCCTTATATTACAATAATGGACAATATAATATCACACCCAACCATTTGAAAAACATATTGATTGGTCTTATGGTCTTGCCATAGTGTTTTTAAAATTTTACCGAGCACATAAATGAAACTTTTCTAATATCTTTTTATTATACAGGGTAGGGTGTCGAAATCTTACTACCATATAATAAATTATATCAATAACAGCTTTATATACCGCTAATTTTAAGTGCATTGGTGAAATATGATATCTTTTAATCTGTTAAAAACAGCATACGGCAATTTGTTCTTTACTTAACACCTGAGTTCAAAATCAATCCTACCATAATTGTAATATAGTGTCACCGTAAGAATTTAACACCTACTTATTATAGTATTGACATTTTTCTGTAAAAATAAATTGTATATATATAATTGTAAATCATATACTTTATTTAAAAAAAAACGTTTTAATATTCTATATCATTTTAATATTTAACATTTACATCTAAGGTATTAAAATCTATTTTTATTTAGAAACTGAATATCAGTAAATAATCACAATAAAAATACATAAAACTAATATAAACATTATTTGCTTTATGTATTGTCGGAAGGCTTAGATTTTATTTAGCCGTTAAATAAAAAAAGCTTTAAAAAGACATTAACTAAATGATATTATTTATTATTATTACCAAAAGAACAGTTAAACAATTTTCATGTTAAAAATAAAAAAAGATATAAAGAAAAGAATTTAAAGTATTAAATGTCACCTATTATGTATCTTCGAATTGTTAGTAAAAAAAAATGAATAGTATTTTTAAATGAAAACTTTTAATAAAGTTTTCTAAGTACATTTTAAAACGCCTTAAACGATCGGTATTCTAATTTAGTAAATTAATTTCTTACTGAAACTAAGCTTTTTTATAGTGAATCTGGTCTCAACGATGAAACATTTAAAATTAAATAACTTATAACAGATCAAATATTTTGTTAATAGTGTCCCTTTAAAAAAACAATGAAGGAATTAACTATCCAAACTTTCCACCATCCTTATATACTGAAGGTTTATGATGATACTAGTTTAGATGTGATGACACGCTACACTATTTCTATCTATTATTAAATGTTGAATGTCTAGAAGATTTAAACTTTATGTAAACTTTTCCTACCAACAACTAGTAATAACACCAAGACATACAGAGGCAAAACTCTCCATGCAGTAGTGTCACCCAGAGCAAGCCAAATTAATCAACAGATGCCAGAAGTTTGTATATATATCTAGTGTCTACTTATCCAATATCCCCAGACTAGTTTCAAGCTTGTGATTAAAACAGGCAAAATTCTCCACACAGTAGTAAAAAAAGAGAATAGTAGTGCCTAGTCATCCAATCTCCCCAGTCTAGTTTCTGGATTGTGGCCTTCATCAGTGAGGAGTGAGGAGTCTGCGGATATTGGCTGAGTAGGCACTAGATAGAGGGATTTATGCACAAGCCTTCTGGCATCCATCAATTACTCTGGCTTACACTGAATGTTTTATCTGTTTTAATAACAGTTATGAGCAAGCACAAGAAATGGTGATCATGTAATTTCTTGCTTGTGGTTTCATCAATGAGGAGCTTTGGATCTAAGAGCACTGCATCTAGATCTTAAGATCTTATGCGACTCTGTATCAGTCACCTTTTACCTATTTAGCTAACTACAAAGATATGAATCCAAAATGAAAATACAATAAGGTTAGTGACTTTGGTTCATTAATAATCATACCATCATCCAAATTTAGCAAGATTGGTATTAAACCACTAAATATCCCATGATCACCATTTCCTCTGCTAACACAACCTGTTAAAACAACAGAAGAACTCTCCATACAGTTTAGATTGAAAATATTGTGTTTTTATTTTGGATTCTTAGCTTTAGAGTTAACTACATAGGTAAACAATGACTGCTAGAGTGTTGCATTGATCTTAAGATGTACAAGCAGTATTTTCAGATCCATGCTCGAGTGTTGTATTGATCTTAAGATCTAGATGCAGTAATTTCAGATCCAAAATTTTTCACTAATGGAAGATGAGTAGGTACTAGATAGAAATTGTATGCAAACACCTTCTTGCATCCATTGTTTACTCTTGCTTGGATTGGATGGCACTACTATATGTAGAGTTTTGCCTTTGTTTTAACACCTTGGGTAAGCATAGGAAATGGTGACCAGATTATGTTTAATGGTTTAAAGACAAAGCAGGTTACTACATAACATATTATTTTGAGTAGTATTATTTTCAGCTCTTTTTCAGGTGTTGCTATATGGACCAGTGGCAATGGTAGCATAGAAGTCAAACTTTCACCTTTAGATTCTTGAATATTGAATTTTAAAGCAATGTTCTAACCAACTGAGTTATTGTGAGAGTAATGTATCCTCGATTTGTCCAATTAACATTGAATGACTAGTTACATTGGCTTCAGGTTCATTACTCATATTAAAAATAAAGTAAAAAGCTCTTTGTAATATGGAAAAAAGTTTCAAGTTTACCTGGATTGGACTCCAATCTTAGATAATCGATTAGAAAAATTCATTAGTCTCTACTTTATCAAGCCTTTGTTTGTCTGATATATGTATAAAGACATTGGTTTCATTTAGTAATTAATGTATATTCTTCTCTTTCACTTTCTTTGCATATCTTCATATAATCATATATATATATTGTTATAACACTTCTTTTCTATACCTCAATACAAACAAATTTTCTTAAAACTTCTTTATTTTCCTTACCATTTTACTTCACATCTCATCAGACTCTAATCTTCTTCTCTCTTTAATTAAAGCAGAGAAGAAGATTAGTCTGATGAAGCTGCTGACTTGCTGAGAAAATAAAAAGTTTTTAAGAAAATTTGTTTGCATTGGTGTATAGGAAGTGTTATCCAATATATATATATGTCCACAGATAGCGTTCTACCAAAAACACCGATCAAGCGTATGTTTTGTTTACATAAATGTCAGAGTAGTATTCAATATCTCTAACTATAATTCCACTTTCAGATCATGATTTCAAGCTATTTGTAGCTATTTGCTATCATTAGTGATGATAGCAAATAGCTTGAAATCATGATCTGAAAGTGGAATTATAGTTAGAGATAGTGATCTACTCTACATTTATGTAAACAAAACATCGCTATCGTGTTTTTAGACATCTACACAAATACAAGTGTTAGCAAGTTTTTAACTTCATTTTTGTCTTTCATATATATATATATATATGATTAGTAATTAATGCTTAAAACAGAAAAGTTATTATCAGACACTTATCAAAAAAAACTTAGCAACATCTTATTTTGATTAGTCATCAACTTGAAAATGTAAATCAGCTAAAGATGGATTTAGATATGGAGAAGAAGCACAGACCCCAATATTAAGCTGTAGCTTTAAGAATTTAAAATGTAGAATGTTTAATCAAATTTCAGTAATTATTGATACTAAATTAGCTGTATAAAGAGCTGTTAGTTTACTAATTAATTGTATGGATGTAAGAATTGGACAGAAATATTAACATAACATAAAGGCATTAGAAAAAAATACTTAGGATTGGTCAATAAAAATTTTAAAATGTGATGGCAAGATCATAACTCCAATCAGTATGTTCTTCAGGTTGCAGAGCACAATCTTGTAGATGTCATTAATGAAAATCACATCTTTGTTGAAATTGATAATTGGGTAAAACTAGATTTCCTAAAAGGTACTCTATGCAGAACTTGAACATGAGTTTCATAACAGAGGTAAACCCCATCTATGTTATTATAATTATCACAAAGACATTGCAAAGAAGTGTAATATTGATTGTTTCCATTGGAAAGATATGGCAGGGATCAGAAATAGACTGGACAACTGCAATTGAAGATGTTGTTAAAGTATTCCAGAAAGGTTTTCTGTAAAAGTAGTTTAAAAAAATATTGAGTAAGTGGAATAATGAACCAACACATTCTATATGTGACCATATTTGGGATTCACACATTGGTTTGTAGTAACCATTTCAAAAGTCACCTCTAGTGTAGTAGTAGTAGTAGTAGTAGTAGTAGTAGTAGCAGTAGGAGCAGCAGCAGCAGCAGTAGTAGTAGTAGTAATAGTAGTAGTCATAGTATTATTATTATTATTATCATCATTATCTCATCATCATTATCATTAACATCACTGTTATTACTATTACTATCATTATTTCCAGATATAGTAATGTTCTTAAATTTTCTACCAAATATAAACATTTTCTCTATTTGGTTTTTCCTATTTTGAAATTTGGATTAGTATTATGGAATTCACATTAAAAAAAGATATAAAGAAAATGCAATTATTTTTTAAAATGTTTTCTAAATTTTGTCTACTAAGAAATAATGGCAATGCAAAATCATTATTAATAATAGAGTTGATTTTTTTATATTATATGCTTTTATTGACTTTGCACTAAAAAAAGAAATAAAATAATTGTTTCTTTAACCATAATTAGAGATTTTAGATATAGCTTGAAATAAAAGCATGGGAAAGAAGGATCCAGAAATTAATTAAGTCAATTTCTTATTATAGAAACTATGAATTAACTTAATTTCTGGATGCCCATGCGTTTATTTCAAGTTAAATCTAAAAACTCCATTATGGTTGATGAAACAATAATTTTATTTATTTTAATGCACACTCAATAAAAATATTCAATATAAAACAATTATTTCTATTATTTTTACATATTCAATATGTAAAACTATATTGTACTTTAAATTGACTTGACATTTATAGTTGATATAAATATCACTAAATATTTCTGTTATAAGTTAAAATGTATACTCTTTGTGTATGTATAAATAATAATACATGTATATATGTGATAAATGAACTTCACTTAATAAATATAATTTGTCTAAATTAATATCACACATATAGTGTATATAAGTCATTAGATATTTCTGCAGTAAATTAATATGTATACTTTTAATGTATATATTATATTTAGTATGTGTACATAATTATATATTAAATATTAAATATAATTTTAATTTTATAATTATATGTGCATAATAAATCAATAACTAGGTTTTTTTATTTAAAATTGTTTGATAGGTTTTATTTTAATTTTAAAACAGCTATTTAAAAAAAGTGCTAAAGAAGAAAATTCATGATGATTATTTAAATTGATTATCTTGAGTTTTCTTTTTTAACTTTTTGTTTTATATAAAGTGAGTTTTCTAGTTTAAAATAAAATAATCAAACAACTATAATAGAAATTTTATTTACTGATTTAGTACACATATATAATTATGTACACATAATATTATACATACATTAAGAGTTTATAATATATGATTTAAAATATCAAATTGAAAAAAAATATTTATATTACCATCTCATGATTCTTATTTAAAACAAATCACAGTTCTAAAAATAATTGTTAACTGCAATACATAAAGTTATTGAAAATTTTTAGGAACCTTCTCTCTGTTCCATATCTATGAAACTAGTCTACATACAAAAAAGATAAGCATTTTAAGTGGATTAAGCTGTTATAACTTAGTTATATATCAATTTTCAAGCAATTCTATAGAATTTAAATATATTGAACCTCAATTTAAAATTTTCATTCTAACTTGTAAAAGATCAAAAGTCAATAAGCAAACTGATTTTCCCAACTTCAATAAAAGCACTTAAAATAGCATCTCTTATAATATCCGTTTAAACAATTTTGATTCTTGCTAATATATAACTTCTGCACAACTTTGAAAATTTGCCCTATTTTTCATTTTCCCCATACATAGATTGTTGGTTTTGCCAGTAAAATGATTTTCATCTTACTATTAATAAATTTGCAAATGTCTTATATATATATATATTGTAACGATATATAAATATGTCGTTACATTAATTTAAAATAAAAACTTAAAAGTTCGCAAATAAAAGTAAAAAACTAAACGCTAAAATTAAAACATTGTTAAACGTGTATACATTCGCACAGATGTTAAACTTTAAAAATATTTTTTTTCATAAACAAAAAAAAAAAAAAAGTATTTGAATGTATTTTTTTTAAATAAAAAAATACAAGATTGAAATATAAAAATATTTTAATAAAAAAATAACGTAAGTTAAAATAAAAACAGGTATTAATTAATTCCTGTAATCTATAAAAGGAAATGATTGTTTATTAATTATCTAAAAGCTGTTTAATTAAAAAGTCAGATGGAAAGTTAGATAAGAGAAGAAAGAGATTTTAGCTTGACAAATGGAAGCACTAAGCCTTGGCCTGGACCATAACGAAAAAACAGATTAGTGACGTTTTGTTCAGTGAATCCTTGTGGATGATATAAAAAGAAAAAAATATTGAGTTGAAGAGCTTTTTTCAACTTGGTTGGGTGAGACGAGCGATAAAGACGCGCTTTATCGTTCTCTCTCACTTATCTCTGAAATGGAATGACTGATACCATGAACCAGCAAATGCCACCTCCTGAACATTAGATCGATCTTTCAATTAAAGACTCCGTGGACATTGACACCAGGAACCGGGAGTTCTGCTACCGTAAGCTATAGGAAATGAACAATTCTTAAAATCAATCAAGAACTTTCGTCAAGTTGAACAAATTAATAAACAAGCCAACTTATTTAAAATGGACTCTTATCTGACTTTTGTAAGCTTTAAATCAAATTAATAATGGTTAATTTTATATCTTTCCCGATTGTTAAAAGAATCATTTCCCTTTTAATATTTTTATGTGTAGTAATATTTTATTGTAGAAATTATTAAATGCATTACATTTAAGTTGTCTATAGATGCTTGCATGGATTCGTTTGCGGTTAATTAGATTTTGGTTTTCATATTTGATCAAAATATATAGACATTCGATAAATAATGATACCTTACGGTGAGTATCTAAAATGTATTTATTCGGATGTCTTTTAAGTTATTGGTGACAACGCAAGTATCTTATGGTGAATACTATTGGGTTACTTATAAGTTTCCCTCTGCGATTGTCGGTATCAATAATTTTGTATTTTGATCGTTTATGTTTATTTTGAAATGTTTTTGACCGTGGAATCTGTGTAATCGATCTATACCCAACATTTTTAAATAAATCTGTGCGAACGTATATAAATGTTAAAATTAAGTCGGGCGCGAATGGCTATATAGTTTTGTAAAGTTGTATTAAGGGAGGGTAATCTTAGGTTATTCATTTCGTAGTTGAATTGGTTCAATGGATTGGATATATTTGTGTAATTAGTAGATGTAGTATGAGATCCGCTACGGGCAGGATTATAGATATACGCCACACACCCTCTGTTTGCCTATGGATGGGTTTGTAAGTCGGCAGAAGACCGCAGTCCATTCCTATGGAGTTTTTAGTTTATTGATCTACTTGCCCACAGATGTCACATTCCTGTTGGTGGAGAGTCAATGTCTTCTCTATTTCTACTTATTGTTCAGATGTACATTCCTGACAATATAGTATTTTGTGTTGTTGTATCATGCTACATTGAATACATGAATGTATCAGATGGATTGGCGCCAGTTGATTGCGAAATTTGTTGCCTAAGGTTAAATCAGGGAAGAATATTTTCCTTTCAAATGCAGACCTATGTAGTCCATTCATACTCGACCCTCTAAATAAAATATTAAACATTATAGCAAGCTATTTTAAATGTAAAATTAAAAATTAAGATAAAAATCTAAATGTTAAACTTATTCCTCGAATTTAGAATGATTTTATATGTGCGTAAATAAATATTTTTCTGTGTTAATTTCTGGCAGTGGCTTTTATTATTTTATTCTTTTATATTTAAGATATAAAATTTATAGATTTTTATCTCGGCGTCTCCGCTGAGCTAGTGACAATGGGCTAACGATCTAAATATGTAAATAAAGTGGAATCCTAACAGCGCGTATCTGCCTACTTTATAAATTTTTCTAGGCTCAAATGCCTAGATGGCGCCCTTTGGTAGTGCGGTGCGGTGCGATGCGATCTCCCACTTCGTTTGGATCGTTATAATATATATATATGTACCGGTAAAAATCACCATGCCTAATCACACACAGTAATCCGAATTCGAACCCAGTCCACGTCTAGGAATAAATTCCAAAATGCAAACTAAATTCAAACCCAAAACCCTGGCATGACCCACCGATGACAACATTACAACGGTACGGGGTTCTCCCTTTACTAGCTCATCGAAAAACACAGACTAAATTACCTACAATCAGCTATTTCATAGATATCTTATAGTCGGGATATTGGTACGGCTAATAATTTAATGTATATATTTAAGTTGTCGATACAGACAGCAGGTGATTGACTAGATTTCGAGAGTAATAATGCAAGAGAGACAAAATTAGGTTAGATAAATTTTTAATAAATTATTGAAAGCATTGAATAATATTATTTACAGGTACGGTAAAACTCTCATATGTATTTATAATAAATTGCTGCTAGTCATCAATAATCGGTTTGTACTGATTAACAAACTCATGCCAATATTTATATGTTTAAATGGTTGTACAGGTTGATATGAGAATCAGAGTAATTGGAGCACTTAAAATATTTATCTACTAGTTTATATTAAGTTGTTTTATTTTAATAGTTTCAAACCATTGCGCATACGGATAAATGGGAGGCGGTTTTATATAAAAATATGATATATAATACTGATGTACTGATGGTTGCAGGGATTAATGTATACTACAAATAATAACTTGCGGTGCATTGACGGAATACCGGGCGGCTTGTACTTTGACAAGTCTTAATGCCCCCAAGTAGATCCGGGACACTACAACCAGCCGGGCTCATTTTCGAACCCCGGTGATCCAAGAGATTACCTGGAGAAGAATTTCTTTCTCTCCATGTGGTAGTAAAACGAGACGCCAACTTAAGCGAAGGTAAAGGCATTGCCACAGTAACATCGAGGAAGAGTGACCGGAAGTGGATTTTAAAACGAAATTATATAAAACCCTTTCTCTCCGTAACATTTTCTACGCAACAGTCCGATATAACTATTCAATAAAACATGGCGAAATCAAACGATCGCAAAAGTAATAATTAATTAAATTTACTCTGAAACCCATAACTCCCCAGATTGTTCGGAAGGTAATAATAAAAAATTATTCACTTATTATTCTTACTCCGTAATAATATATAACAAAAGATTATAATAAAATTTTAGACTATTTTAAGTATTTGAGATTTGGAGTATAGATTAAAATATCATGACAAAGTAAAAGAAACAATAAAAATACTTGAATATTTCTCAACTCAACATAAATGAAACGATTTTTAATTCGATACAAGAAAATTACTTTTAAAATGAATATAATAAATATTATGAGATAACTTTACTGACTTTAATTAGAGTTGAGAAATATTATTATTGGCATCGTTTTGTTTGTAAAATAAGTAATAGTAAAAATATAAATGTATTCACAAATGGATTATTAGTAGGCACAAATATTAATAATTATCATCTAAAGACTAGAGCACACACCGAAATATTAGAGAAGAAATTTACTGACAGGTTTTAGTGTAACATTTTCAAATGGAAAGCAAGAAATTTACATGCAATTACTTTGATTAACAGATTAAATATAAAATTATTACTGAGAGGAAAGTTAAAAAGTTCATGTAACAAAAGTTACCATTCTTTCTTCGTCCGGTTTTCTTCTTGCGGTGATATGTATGAAGAACGTAGGCGCGCATTTTGAATTTCTTAGAACGGCATGGTTAATTTAAATGTTGGAATTTGGAAGACTGGAAGCACGGAAAACATTACAGATCAGCGGTACGAAAGATTTAAATTGGCAGAACAGGGATCAGCTTCTTGGACTTAGCCCATCATGATTGCAGTTTACCGGGCAACTTCTTAATAACGGTTGAAGTGATTTCTCTGGAACAACTACTTTGCTGTAGCTTGAGACGATCCAAGCACAACCAAGTCAAAAGTTAGAGTGTCTATATTATATTTAAGATGGCTACGGTTGACCTTTCTGCCTAGTTTTTGTTCATAACTCCGCCTCCTTTGATTTCGGCCTCCAGCAATATCTAATTTGACTATACAATAGCATTTGCCTTTCTTGATAAGCGTTCTACGTTTCTCATTTATTTTTAAATTTAATACATGATTCTAAATTGACAAAACAATTACATCGGAATTCGTGAATACAAAAATATACATTCATTATCTTAATTTATCGAAGTACAAATTAATTATTCTATACATTTGTTCAAGTAAGATTTTGATTAAAAATACTGATCAAAGGAATGTGACTTTTGATCAGCATTTTTAAATGACTTTGTATAATTTGCAAAATTAAAATTTAAAGAAAATATACACGCAATTGAAACTTTTAAATTGAGCTAATATAAATCCACAAGCCACACACACACGAATATTATTCACCATGATTTGTGACATTTATACTCATATTCTTTACATTAAATTCTTTTTAAACAAACACAAAATAAATAACTTAAAATCTATGTGGCTTGGAATAGAAAAAGTCTCATTGCGGGTAAATAGTGGTTTAGAATTACCGTTCTTAAATGACAATCATGAAACTAAGATCGATTCTTCGATCTGTCTGTTTCATTTCTTCCTACTTAAAAAAAAATAACAAAAAAAAATGTTTATACATATTTTACTGACTTACATTTCATTACAAAGTTGATCGACTTTGGAGAACAGTCTGGGTGAGAGTTTGAACCTAAACATGGGTGTGGAATGATACATTTTATCAATCATTTGTATATTAATGTCCATTGGTCTTTACTCATCATCTGAAACATTTATAACATAGTGGTCGTCTACCGGGTTATCCCAAAATTACTGTTTGTTTTCTATGTTCTCCCTGGGTCAGGAGGTATATAAGGCTTTAATTGTCTCGCATTGTAAATACCTCGTAGACCCTTCCCTTCCAGTAGAAAAGCGTTTTCATGGCATTCGTCCACTATCTCATATGGCCCGCTATACAGAGGGAAGAATTTTTTGAATTCCTTCCTAGGTACATTACTGACTCGTGGAGATCTTAGCCAGACTTGATCCCCCCTTTTAAAATTGTGATGTTGCCTTCCTCCTCTTTTAATTCTATTTTGTGCCATGCGCTCCAATTGTTGCCGGGCCATGTCTTGATCCGTGCTGGGATTTATATGTACTTCACGCTTTGGTGATAGCGTAGGGAAAATATCCGGGCATGGTCTACCATAGTGAAGACGCGTGGGTGGGAATCCCGTGGATTCGTTCATGGTATGATTGATGCAATCCATGACATATTGAAGTTTCTCTACCCACTTCCGGTGATCCGTTGATAAACACGCGCGAAAAAGTCGACTGATTTCTCTCATGACTCTCTCGCACGGGTTTGATTGTGGGTTTCTGATTGATGTTAGGCGATGGTTTACATTCTGCTTCTTTACCCAGTTTTTCCATTCTTTCGAGGTGAATGCCGAACCATGGTCGGAAAGTATGGTTTCGGGTTTACCTACCTCTTGAAATTGTTTTTCCTGAAGAACCCGAGTTACGTTTCTGGTGTTTGTAGACCGCACTGGGTAAACCTTAACATACTTGGAAAAAATATCATATGATACCAACAAATACTGAAATGTTTTGAATTTGGGCAAGGGACCATAGTGGTCTATTGCAAGGATCTCGTTCGGTCTCGTAGCCATCACAGGTTTTATTTTCCCCGCGTAGGACTTGTTGGGAGCTTTAGTAGTCGCGCAGGTATCGCACTGTCTGATTATGGAAGTGATATGGTGATACATTCCCGGCCAGTAAAATTGGCGACGGGCCACTTCTTCAATCTTCCTGGGTCCATAATGTCCCAGGGATTGGTGTATATGTTTAATTATAGGGGCCCTAAACCTATTGGGTACCACGATTTTCCAAGGAGCACTGTAATCCTTGGTCCGGGTTTGTAATGTGCCTCCCTCAATCCGGAAATGGGGGTATCTGCTTTGTGGCTTCTGATTCTTATCCGAGGGTTTGGACAAATCATGAATGATATGGGAATACTGTATATTCTGCCAATAACTCAAATTCCGCAGTTCAGTTTCTACAGAACTCGATGTCGTAGTGGCCATAACTTCCAAAGGTTGGTTCTTGATTTCAGGGTTTTGTATCTTCATCGGTACAGGGTGACGACTCAATACGTCAGCCACAATATTTTCCCGCCCTGGACAGTACTGGACTTGGTACCGGAATTGTTGGAGGGTCAAACTCCATCTGATTAAACGGTCATTAGTCAGGAAACTCTTGTTGAGAAACTCCAGGCAACGATGATCGGTGATAATGATTACTTGAGATCCCAAAAGAAATTGCCGGAATTTCTGGCATGCCCACACAATGGCCAGAGTTTCTTGTTCTGTTGTAGTGTAATGGACTTCCGCCCCCTTCAATGCACGGCTGCTAAAATAAATAACTTGGTGAGCTCCGGTATCACTTATTTGAAATAAAATAGCTCCTAGTCCTTGTTTGCTGCTGTCCGTTTGTACATAAAAGGGGCGATGAAAATTCGGATGGTGCAGCATTACGGCCTGTAAAAATTTTTTTTTTACATGTAGGAGTTCTTTGTCATGAAAAGGTGTCCATTCCCACTTGCGGTTTTTCTTGATGAGGTCTACGAGATTTCTAGTTTCCTGGGAAAAGTTCGGATAGAATTTGTGATAGAAGTTGCAAAGGCCCAAAAATGATCGGACCTGCTTCGGTTTAGTTGGTGTTGGGAAATTTTCTATCGCGGCAATTTTATCGGGGTGAGCCTTAATACCATGTTGGTTGATGATATGGCCCAGGAAAGTTATCTCGCCAATAGCAAAACGGCTCTTCTCCAAATTTACGGTGATATTTTTTTCTCTGCATTCTCTGAGGAACCTTTCCAAATGTTGCAAATGTTCCTGCAGGTTTTCTGAAACGATGACCAAGTCATCCATATAACATACCATATGCTCCTGTATCTCATCGGAAAGGACCTGCCGCAAACAGCGCATTAAGCCTGCTCCACTGTTTATGAGTCCAAAAGGGACCCTTTTAAATATATGAGTATACCCATTATATCGGAAGGCCGTATATTTCCGATCCCTAGGGTCTAGATTCAACTGCCAGTAGCTCGCGGTCAAATCCAAGGTTGAAAAGATGGTTTTACCGGCCAGCCGCACCAGTACCTCTTGAATAGGTGGAGGAGCATCTCTTTCTGGGATAGTAATGCTGTTCAACTTGCGTGCATCCAAACACAAACGCAAACTCCCATTTTTCTTTTTTACCATGACCAACGGGTTGTTATAAGGTGACGGGCCACGTTCAATAATACCCCATTCAATCATTTGATGAATCTGGGCTTCCACTTCCCCTCTGTACTGAAAAGGTATGGGGTAAGTTTTCGACGGAACGTACGTCTCCTCCTTTACACGGATCCGGTGTGTATATCCTCTAATCTCCCCCGGTGTAGGAGAAAAAACAGCTTCATATTTCTTTAGTATTTTTCCGATCTGATCTGTGTCCCTGGGTTCCGTGAGGATGGACTCTTGAACCTTTTTACTGATCGCTGCTGGGTCGACTGCCTGGACCAAACAACTTTTGTAGTCAGGTCTCTGGGTAATTGGTATTTTGAAATCGACTGCCTCACTTCCGAAAGAGCATCTTCCCTTTTCATAATCGATAACACCATCATTGTGGGCCAAAAAATCGGAGCCGAGCACCACGTCGTAAATAAGTCCTGTCATCACCAGAAAAGTATGTCCTACCGACCTCTGATTTATCTTAACTTCCAGCCATACTTGCCGGTTTTCACTTAGCATTTTTTTCCCATTTGCCAATGTGAATTGAATAGGTTGAGTTGGCAACTGCATGATTTCGCGGGTTCTTTTTAGGTTATTGATCCAAGCTGCCGATACGATTGAAGCTTGGCTGCCTGAGTCAATCAAAACCGTAACCCTGTTGTCTTCTATATTTACTTCTATAACCGGGCATAAGTAACTTGCTTGGTGATCCTGGTTTTCTTTCTCTGAAATTAGGTTCGTCATCTGGTGGATGGTTTTAATGGGCTGACTTTTACGGTTATCTGGTGCCGGAGATATGAAGTGTTGGTCTACTGTCTCCAAGAACTTTGTCATCTCAGAAATAGTGTGTATTTGGCTACTGATCATAAGCCCTCTAACTTCTTGTGGCATATTGTATGCTATCATTCGAATAACTCGGGAATCTGACCAGTTGAAAGTGTGCAACGAACAAAACTTGGTGGCTTGCTGCGAAAAGAAATTTGTTAGGGTAAGTCGGTTCCCTGCGGGAAAGCATTCTTTGATAAGGCTACGCAATGCTATTTCTTGTCTTTCCTCGCCCCAGAATGTCCTTAGCAGCCTGTCACGGTACTCCTCAAAAGTTCTAGGTTTTTCTCTCAGTATGGTCCACCAGTCTTTGGCGACTGATTTCAAATGATGCTGAATGATGGCCATTTGTTGCTTATTATCTAGGTCTGTTATTTCGAAAGCATCTGTTAAGCTGTCGACATGTTCGTGGGGGTTTTCCCAGTATTCCCCATAAAAATCTATAATTTTGAAAGAAAGGTGTTGAGGGTCAACTGCTTTGTCCATTCTGACCCGTTTCAACCCGTGAACACTGTCTTCCTTTTATATTGTGTGCGTATTCCCCAGTAACTAGTTATTTGTTTATTTAATCTATTCACTTACAGTCACTGACGCGTCTGATGTTTCTGTGCTATTTCCAGATGATTTACTGAACCCTTCTATTTCTGCCATTTGGTATTTTTTTTTTTTTTATTAATTATATGTGTGTTTTTTTTTTTTTTAGCAGGTGAATTAGTTATTCGCGAAATATTTTTTTATTTATGTATATATTCATAAAAGATACTGATCCCTGATCCTATATGCCAAATCCTTCCCCGCTGCTGATACTGTTCCCACCTTTCTCATCCAGTTTGTGTGTCTTCCTTCCTTTCTTTTTTTCGCCTACGTTCCGATTGATTTCTGTTATATAAAACCCCTTTTCACTTTTTTTTTTATTACATGTATATATATGATATGATAACGTGTATCTAAATTATTAATAAGGGAAGAGAAAAAACTTTATTTCACCCAGTTCGAACTATTCTCCTCAGTCCTATAAAACAACATATTAACAATTAGTATATAACACAATAATATTCTTATAATACTGTCAGTAACTCTCTCTCTATATATATATATCACCATTTCTCTCTTTTATAGACCAAACAAAACTCACCACTGCTGTATGGACAAACATATTTGCTGACAAATTTATTTGAAAGGCGCCAGCCAGCAACATGTGACCAATAGATAATTTAATCCACTGATCCCCAAATATATACTTTTTACGTGACTTAATAAAATCATTTGATTCAAGAACATAATGTTTTATGTAGAACGTTTAATATTAACGCTACTTCTGCGGGGTTATCATACAATTTCAAGTTTCTATAACGTAAGTGTATATACCGTTAACACTTTGACGACTGTATTTGGCTGATTGGTTTTATACAAAAAAAACTTAACCTAAACGGTTACTCTACTTAATATCGGATAACACATATTCCGGCCAAACTTTATTCAACTGATATTTATATTATGCACTGGCTTTGATAAGATTTCTATATTAAACAATATATATACACACATACACGCGTTTATTTGTAAGACATGAAAAGTAATCCTACTTTCTTTGCTTTATTTTTTTCTTAAAAAATTTTCAAACAACAAAACAAAATTGACTTGCAAAAAGATTTATGAAATAACATTCGTTTATTTTGAATTAAATAAACGCACAAAATCGATACAGGTTTTCACTTGCTTTGAAACTATTCTCAATATTTTTGTCGTTAAAACAAAACTTCAAAATCGCTTTCACACTTTTTTTTTTCAAAAAAAAAATCTCACTATATTATCTTAACAATATTAGAAGGCAATCTATTCAACTGAAACTACTTGCAAGCACGGGTGAAAAAAAAATTAGTATATTTGACTTACTCAAAACATCGTTTTAAAACTGCGCATTTTAATAACGCAAAGTATATATATCTCAACGGTATGAAAAAAAAATCGAATATTTCTATAATTTAATATTTACTCTTGTTCACTCTGCAGGGTGTGGGAGATTTCTTCATCCGAGCACCACGGAGGGCGTCCAAAATTTTGAACACTGTACCGGTAAAAATCACCATGCCTAATCACACACAGTAATCCGAATTCGAACCCAGTCCACGTCTAGGAATAAATTCCAAAATGCAAACTAAATTCAAACCCAAAACCCTGGCATGACCCACCGATGACAACATTACAACGGTACGGGGTTCTCCCTTTACTAGCTCATCGAAAAACACAGACTAAATTACCTACAATCAGCTATTTCATAGATATCTTATAGTCGGGATATTGGTACGGCTAATAATTTAATGTATATATTTAAGTTGTCGATACAGACAGCAGGTGATTGACTAGATTTCGAGAGTAATAATGCAAGAGAGACAAAATTAGGTTAGATAAATTTTTAATAAATTATTGAAAGCATTGAATAATATTATTTACAGGTACGGTAAAACTCTCATATGTATTTATAATAAATTGCTGCTAGTCATCAATAATCGGTTTGTACTGATTAACAAACTCATGCCAATATTTATATGTTTAAATGGTTGTACAGGTTGATATGAGAATCAGAGTAATTGGAGCACTTAAAATATTTATCTACTAGTTTATATTAAGTTGTTTTATTTTAATAGTTTCAAACCATTGCGCATACGGATAAATGGGAGGCGGTTTTATATAAAAATATGATATATAATACTGATGTACTGATGGTTGCAGGGATTAATGTATACTACAAATAATAACTTGCGGTGCATTGACGGAATACCGGGCGGCTTGTACTTTGACAAGTCTTAATGCCCCCAAGTAGATCCGGGACACTACAACCAGCCGGGCTCATTTTCGAACCCCGGTGATCCAAGAGATTACCTGGAGAAGAATTTCTTTCTCTCCATGTGGTAGTAAAACGAGACGCCAACTTAAGCGAAGGTAAAGGCATTGCCACAGTAACATCGAGGAAGAGTGACCGGAAGTGGATTTTAAAACGAAATTATATAAAACCCTTTCTCTCCGTAACATTTTCTACGCAACAGTCCGATATAACTATTCAATAAAACATGGCGAAATCAAACGATCGCAAAAGTAATAATTAATTAAATTTACTCTGAAACCCATAACTCCCCAGATTGTTCGGAAGGTAATAATAGCAAAAAATATTCACTTATTATTCTTACTCCGTAATAATATATAACAAAAGATTATAATAAAATTTTAGACTATTTTAAGTATTTGAGATTTGGAGTATAGATTAAAATATCATGACAAAGTAAAAGAAACAATAAAAATACTTGAATATTTCTCAACTCAACATAAATGAAACGATTTTTAATTCGATACAAGAAAATTACTTTTAAAATGAATATAATAAATATTATGAGATAAACTTTACTGACTTTAATTAGAGTTGAGAAATATTATTATTGGCATCGTTTTGTTTGTAAAATAAGTAATAGTAAAAATATAAATGTATTCACAAATGGATTATTAGTAGGCACAAATATTAATAATTATCATCTAAAGACTAGAGCACAGAAATATTAGAGAAGAAATTTACTGACAGGTTTTAGTGTAACATTTTCAAATGGAAAGCAAGAAATTTACATGCAATTACTTTGATTAACAGATTAAATATAAAATTATTACTGAGAGGAAAGTTAAAAAGTTCATGTAACAAAAGTTACCATTCTTTCTTCGTCCGGTTTTCTTCTTGCGGTGATATGTATGAAGAACGTAGGCGCGCATTTTGAATTTCTTAGAACGGCATGGTTAATTTAAATGTTGGAATTTGGAAGACTGGAAGCACGGAAAACATTACAGATCAGCGGTACGAAAGATTTAAATTGGCAGAACAGGGATCAGCTTCTTGGACTTAGCCCATCATGATTGCAGTTTACCGGGCAACTTCTTAATAACGGTTGAAGTGATTTCTCTGGAACAACTACTTTGCTGTAGCTTGACGATCCAAGCACAACCAAGTCAAAAGTTAGAGTGTCTATATTATATTTAAGATGGCTACGGTTGACCTTTCTGCCTAGTTTTTGTTCATAACTCCGCCTCCTTTGATTTCGGCCTCCAGCAATATCTAATTTGACTATACAATAGCATTTGCCTTTCTTGATAAGAGTTCTACGTTTCTCATTTATTTTTAAATTTAATACATGATTCTAAATTGACAAAACAATTACATCGGAATTCGTGAATACAAAAATATACATTCATTATCTTAATTTATCGAAGTACAAATTAATTATTCTATACATTTGTACAAGTAAGATTTTGATTAAAAATACTGATCAAAGGAATGTGACTTTTGATCAGCATTTTTAAATGACTTTGTATAATTTGCAAAATTAAAATTTAAAGAAAATATACACGCAATTGAAACTTTTAAATTGAGCTAATATAAATCCACAAACCACACACACACGAATATTATTTATCATGATTTGTGACATTTATACTCATACTCTTTACATTAAATTCTTTTTAAACAAACACAAAATAAATAACTTAAAATCTATGTGGCTTGGAATAGAAAAAGTCTCATTGCGGGTAAATAGTGGTTTAGAATTACCGTTCTTAAATGACAATCATGAAACTAAGATCGATTCTTCGATCTGTCTGTTTCAATATATATATATAAAACCAAAACTGTCTAACACTATACTAGAAAAAATAAAAATGCAAAACCATAAAACAATACAATACTAGATTAAATTCAAAATTTTACCAAAATCCTTACACAACCATGGTTTCATCTACTACAAATAGACCTTCTCAAGTGAAAATCAACCCAAAGGAAAACATATATATATACAAACAAACAAACCTTCCCATAATTCATTTCAAACTCCACCTTCCCTTAATATCAAAAAAGTGGTATTTAATAATAATGTTTATAGTCGTGATTTGGATGATAAGAATTTTGTTGGTAAGGATGATGATTTTATGTCTTTACCATTTAAAGCATCAATTTATAATTTGGTTTATAGGAATAGTCATTTGTTAGGTGGAAAGAAGTTTGCATGGAGGAAAGGTTCTGATTTGAATTCATTACTTAATGGTTCAAAGCAGTCTATTGATAGTAGGTCTATTCATGGTATTGTTTATAAAATTCCATGTAGTTGTGGTAAATTTTATGTAGGCCAGAGTAAATTTAGCCTTAATGAAAGGGTTAAGGTTCATATAAGTAGAGTTAAACATAGGTATCTTAACTCAGCTTTATATATTCATGAATTGAATACAGGTCATAGAATATTGTTTAACAATGCTTCGGTTATTTTTTATGAAAAGAATGAGTTAAAAAGAAGAATAAAGGAGACTTTGATGATAAAACTCCTTGATTCTGAGGCTATCAATCTTATGAAGACTTCTTTTGATATTAAGGGAAGGTGGAGTTTGAAATGAATTATGTTTGTATATATATATATGTTTTTCTTTGGGTTGATTTTCACTTGAGAAGGTCTATTTGTAGTAGATGAAACCATGGTTGTGTAAGGATTTTGGTAAAAATTTTGAATTTAATCTAGTACTGTATTGTTTTATGGTTTTGCATTTATATATATATATATATATATATATTGTACTCTTATATTTTGCACAGATAATTTAGGTACTGTTTGAAATGTAGCTATTTTAAAATAACTTTTACATTTAGGTTATTTTCTAATATGTAATTGTGATTCTACAGGTAATATAAGTTTAAACTTAGAAAATAGAAGTTATAAAGATGTATTAAATAATTTAAAGTCATTTTAATATAAATTAATAATATAATATATTGTTTAAAAGATAAGATTAATTTTGTTTATTATATTCAAAAGATACTATAATGATATAATACTTTAATTCTAGTGATAAATATTTTATATAATGTATTTAAAATAATTATTTTGCTTAATATATTATTTAAATAATAAATAATTTAATATTAATCTAGAATTGTTCTGAAAGTATCACATGACTTAAAGGTGGTTGTGTTAGTGTGTGAGCTTTCAAGGGTTAGGAAAAAAAACTTGATTTCCAGCTTGTTAATTAAATTGATACAAACAAAGGCAAAACTCTCCATACAGTAGAGCCACCTTGTGCTAACAAGAGTAATCAATGGATGCCAGAAGGCTTGTGCATAAAATCCCTATCTAGTGCCTACTCATCCAATATCCCCAGACTAGTTTATGGCTTGTGGCCATCATCAGTGAGGAGCCTTGGATCTGAGAGCACTGCACCTAGATCTTAGGATCTAATGCAACCCTCCAGCAGCCACATTTTATCTCTACTTCACTACAAAACTATGAGAATGAATTTGAAAACACAATAATATTTTCAATCTAAGCTCAATAGCTTATATAGTCATGTGGGTCTGAACTCAATTCAGCACCCATACATTTTGGTGTCTTTGGCTCTTAAACAACCATAGCCACCACTATCCTATTAGGCAGGATTGGTGTTAAACCACTAAACATCACATGATTATGAATCCTGGGGATATAGGATGAGTAGGCACTAGATAGGGATTTTATGCACAAGCCTTCTGGCATCCATTGATTACTCTTGTTAGTACAAGGTGGCACTACTGTATGAAGAGTTTTGTCTTTGTTTACAACAATTATGTGCTAGGATGAGATGGTGATCATGTGATAAATTGATACATTGTAAAAGTTACAATATTAAGTCTAAAGATAATGTTTTAAAAGTAACAGTTAAAATTATTATTATTGTTTAAATGTAATATTTTGTTTTAAAAATTAATATTTAGTTTCATTAAAATGTTTAAATTGTTTTAATAAATATATATTTTAATGAAAGGATTTACTATTTATAACTGATAAATAATTTAATATATTTTAAAACTGATAACTCATAGTTTTAAGATTAATTTTAAAGATGAAGTTGATTTAGTTATGTGAATTAGCAAGTTTTTAGAATCAGAATTAACCAATAAAATCACTTGATTAGATCAGTATAAAAGCAGAGGTTTAACTTTTTCACTGAAAAATAATTCTATTGGCCAACTGAGGCAAAAACTCAAAACTTTTAATTGGTCAATTCACAAACTCGGCCATAAAAATATATTCATCTTTTAATATTATATTCACTTTAGTTTGGTTTGTAAAAAGTATATTATTAATTTGTCTGATTATGAAAGTGAATGAAAATTTTTTCAAAAATAAATTTTATTTATAATTATAAAAATATTCGATAGCAGCAAATCTGAAATGATTTTAAAATGAATGTTAGTAACCAACTAACAAGTGTTACTGACATCAGTGATTTCTTTTTCAATTTTACATTGCAGAAAAATAAATAATTTTTATCAAAATTGTGGCTATTTTTTTAAAATAATTTTATTTTTAGCATATTTTATCAAAATAATTAATAATATGTCAAAAAATACTTTTAAAATGGTCTAAAACATTCGTTTATCATGTTCAAAATGAAACAAAAGAAATTGTAGTATTAAAAATTATTAACGAGTGTTTTACATTGTTTTCTATGATTAACAGCCAATCAGCACCAAGAATGGATTTCCCTCTTCCATTTTTAAACTAAAATTTGAATAGAATTGAATTTTTACTTGTAAAATAATTCAAGAGAGGGCAGCATCTTATGGAACTCTTTCTAAGCTTCAAAAAGATTATAAAATCTTCACTGCAACTCGAAAATTGGGCGATTTCAAGTGACTTGAAGGTGGGCCCATTCTGGACAGAAATTTTTGGGAAAGAGTTAATCAAATCTAGACATTTATTTTTAATAACTTTGTCTTGTTATAAAAAATCTAATTTTTCAAGGAAATTTAAGTTAACAAATAGGAAACAAATATTTATGAAAAATCATTCTTATAATGTCATTAAGTTTAAAAATAAGAAACGGAAAATGAATATTTTGCATTTAAGTTAAAAGCTAATTAGAGATATTTTCTTTTATGATGCACAAGAATAACTGCTTTATTTCATGGGTTGACAGGAATTTATATTTAATTTATTTTTAAATCTTAATTTAAATGAAGTTACATCTGAGAATGATGTGTTTGAAAGAGAAATTGGAAAAAAAACTGTTGAATGTTTTATGCTTATGAAAAAAAAATATTTATTTATAATAAAATCAATAAACAAATTATATGCTTTGAAATGATTTTATTTAAAATAAAGTAACTGTAATACATCTATTTTGAAGATTTACATTGTTTCATTTAATTAATGCATGGATGCTAAAGCTATCATTTTACTTAAAAAATAATAATAACTCATTTTAAAAAATCCTTGAATATTATTTTTAAAAGAAATATCTACCTTTAGTTAATAAAATATGGATGTCTATTGAAAAAGTGTACTAAATGAATAAATGTTATATTATATAATGTGCTGCCAATGTTTTGCTGATGGAAATATACATATCTTATATGACTATAATTATCACACTGTGTCTTCTATATGTAACAGTTGGAATTATTATGAAATACATACATACGCAATATCTTATTTTATGTAAAAAATTGATCATTAATTGTTGTTTAATGAAATACTGCATGCCTGGAGAGGAGTTCAGAAAAAAAAACTGAAATACATAGTTATCTTCCCAGGATGACTAATATTTTTTCTGGATTTGTAGGATTTAATTTGATTATTATATGTTTTGTTGAATGGCACTGGGAGAGGAGAATAGCTTTTGTTCAAAGCATTCTACCAGTAACTAGGCAATGGAGGAAGAATTTTGATGAAGGGTGAACTTGCAAGTAGAAGAGTGACTTTTTCATAACTTAAAATTTTTCTCATTTATTTTAGTGAAATGCTGATATTTTAAAATAGCATTTTACATTAAACTATTTTTAATACAATGTATTTTTTAATTTAATCTTAAGATAGATTAGTTTTTTTTATTATGTTAAATAAAGAGAAATGGGTTTTCAGAAATTATTTTTTGATTGGTAATTAATAATTATAATTTGTTTGAATGTATCATCAAGAAAAAAGCAAACTGTTATTATCATGGGTATTTTTATTTATTATATATATATATATATATATATATATATATATATATATATATATATATATATATTAAATATATATATATATATATATATATATTATATATATATTATTGCATTGTTTGATAATATTTTTTAACATAATATTTTATTTAAAATTAGTATTATGTATCATATTGCTTAGATATTGAATGGATGAATGGACCATTGATAGAATTATTATCATATATAAGTTTATAAAATATATGAATGCCAGTGAATGACTTAAAATATCTAAGGATATTTTAAAATATGCATTTATCATAAATGTTTGAATATGCATACATTTTACAACATAGTTGAGCTATTTATGTATTATCAATATTAAGGACATCTGTAAAGATACAGAAAAATATAAAAATATGCATTTCTAAATTATAAAATGTAACAACAAATGAATAAATGTATAATAGAGATACATTTTATCAAGATCATTTATGCTCAAAAACTTTTTAAAATTGTCTGAAATGAATTTCAGATTTTTGTTGTTTTTTGTTAGAAAAGTGGTTTGGAAATTATTTTGTAATGTGGTTTGTATTGTTTTTAAAATGTTAATACAGTTATTCAGTTTGAGGAAGATATACGATAGTGGTCAGGAGAGTAATTATTATATGAAATCCTAGGTGTTTAGGGATACATTTGAAAGGATGTATGTGTGAGCTACATTATCACTCTTTGAATTTAGTAAATCTACAGGTAACAAAGGACTGTATAGTATTTTTCCATGGACAGTTGCATTTCCCTTATAGTCAATAAGAGCTGAGATGAAAGTGATGATATGAATTTAAGGTCCCTGATAAATACAGACCTTATTTTATTTTTAGCATTGTATCCATGATGATGTTTTCTTATTTGTTTGAGTTATTATTGTTATTATTCCATATCCACACTATAATCACCATCTATCACCATGGGAATCATATCATAGAGGATAGTTTTGGAAAGATGGTAAAGTAATGGCTAAGCTTTTAGAAGTTGATAGTTTACACAAAGACAATATGAAATATAGAAATAACTTCTACCACAATTAATATTGAGATATTTAATGGTTGTCACAATATAAAAAATAGGAGAGAAATGATTAATATTCCTATGAATATTATAAATATTAGAGATCATTGAACTTAAATAAATGCATACTTGAACTGAATGGAAGTGAATGTAATGAAAGAAGCATTTGAATGGTATGATGAATGTAAAAATATAAAAAATAAAGGAAATATAACATATCAAGCAATGTACTATATTAAGTTTTTTTTAAACTTTGCTATAAGTAATAAAAACCTATTTAAAGTAGAGAATCCCTATGGAATTTTATTTTAAGTATTTTTTCATAAGTTAATTTACCAAGGGAGGTATTAATATTTTTCTTTATTTAAACTTACTAGTATAGAATACTTGAACATAGTGAAATATTAAGATAATGCTTAGCTGTATTGCAAAGGAAATATTGTAATAATTTAAGATACTTTTACTTTGTGTTGAGTTTAGAGTGGGGTATTTTATATATAAACTTATATATTTCCTAATTACATAATAATAAATATATTTTCACAGATATTATAAATGTAACATTAAGTTTAGAAATTGGGATATTTATTGGTATTATTTTCCCACTGCAAAACAATAGAATATTATTGTTTTATTAAATAAATTAGTATATTATTATTTTTACTGTAAGATCTTATTTCATTTTAGGTAGTCAGAATGAAGGCTATCTTATTATTTATTTTTATTTACTCATAATATTTGTTGTATAAATATTTTAATGTTAATTTTTTATATTACAGTTTTAATATATAAATTTTTTCTACAGTACAGGCTTTTTCATACCTGCACTCCAATATGCAATATATAGGGGGTTTAAACTCAGACTTTCACATGACCTTCAACTATCCACACTATCTCATACTGCTGACACCCTTGCTCACACACATATCAAAAATATAAATAATCACCAATATTTATATTTTGTGCTAAACTCAGCACTCATCATCTCCACACATATATACAATCAATACTCAGCTTATATTAAGATAGCCAATCTTCATACTTTAATGGACAGGCTTCAATCCACTCCACCCCACAACTCTTCAGCCATCCATTTTATTGAAAATCTGATGGTGGAATGCTCAAAGCCCACATTGGTGCCAACCTTATCATCCTACCCATGTTGACCATAAGTTAATCTGACCCATCATGTACAGGACATAATCCATTTACATACATATATTAGGGATGGGTAGATCTTACAGCACCACATTTTAATATATGATTTTTTCTACAGTAAAAGCTGGTGATTATTTATCTTTTTAACATGTGTGTGATCAAGTGTGTCAGCAGTATGAAATAGCATGGATAGTTGAGAGTCATGTAAAAAAGTGAGTTCAAACCCCCTTTATATTATATATTACAGTTTGTAAATATTTTTTTTAATTTTTTATAATTTTATTGTATAATAGTTATAATGTTGTTGAAATTTAATAAAATTGTTAATGTTTTTAATTACTTTATTGTTGGAGTTTTAATTTGACTAGGTATCTTTCTTTGATTCTTCATTCTCCATACATGATTCATAAGAAATTAAAGGTATTAAACATTATTTGTTTGTACATGATTCATAAAGATTGCTTAAAATATTATTACAATTACACTTGATTGAGTAATCATTGGTGGTTATCTTAAAATGATACAACACTCATTTAAGATATTTAGCATTACCACTATATAATAAAATATATTACATTTTACGAATACCACATGAATAAGCAGAAGATTGTACAATGTTTTCTCAGAATTTTATTTTATTTATGTTTTATTGTTAAACATTAATATTTAAATAGGATTTAATGTTAATTGCTTACTGTTATTTTTGTAAGGGTGGTTAGATATTATGTAAAATCTCTCATCATATTTAACTACAGGGTCTTAATTAATTATTTTTTATTATTAGTTTAGAAAAGGAACCTGAGATTACTTTTAATAAAATTATGTAGGGTATATGAGCACAGACCTTCACATGACCCACCACACACTATCTAATAACACTCATACACTTGAACACATATGTTGAAAAGATAAATAATCACCAATATATGTATTTCATGCTAAACCAGAAGTCATCACTTGGTCTAGATTATCATCACACATATATGCTATAAGTGCTCAGATATATATTAAGATAGCCCAACCTCATACTTTAATGGACAGGCTTCAACCGACTCCATCCTCCAACTCTTCAACCGTCCATCCAATTGAAAATCTGATAATGTAATGATCAAAGACCACCCTGAGGCCAAGATTCTTGTCACAATCATGTTAACCTTAGGTCAATATGACCTCTCATGTACAGGACACAATCCATTTAATACATATACAAGAGATGGGCAGACGTCTCTAAAATTTGTATTGAAAGATGATGAGTAAGAATTATTAGTTGATTTTAAATTTTCAATTAGTATTTTATTAAAGGAGTAGTAATTAATTGATTGTCATTTCTATAATAAAGTTGTAAATCGTTGGTTAAGATTATTATATGTGTGTTGTTAAAGACAGGAGAATATGTGTGATAGTTTTATTATATTAATTTAATAGGGTGTAATATTCGTATGCCATAGGGACTGTATCTTTAGGGATGTATCCTCAATGTTTAAACCATTGTACCTTATTGAATGTCTCATGTAAAGAATTTCATAATTGTATTTGTTATTTTTAATTGAACCATATTTTATTTATAACAATGAGCTAGTCATAAATTAAATTTATTAGTAAAGTAAATGAGTTGAGTATTTTAGTTGAAACCCTAATTATTTACTGTGAACTTAAATGTTATTATTATATATTTGTCTTTTTTTTTTGGTATTCTTTAAAAAAGACTATATAAAATAATGGGAATGTTGAATGTATTTAATTTTTATTATAATCATATTAAAACAAGTTTTGAAAAGAAGAAGTTTGATGTATTCATTGACATAAATGTATATAAAGTTTAGCAAAAGAAAAACACAAATATCACAACTTCGCCTGTTGTATTTTTAAATAATAAAAAAAAAAATACTTACAAGTAATGCATACATTTTGTCATTTACATGTATATTCTCTTGTTGCTAAAGATCCTGTTCGAGCCTTAAACAATAAACTACTTTCCTTACTATTATCATATATTGGCTCACACCTAATATTCTGTTTATTTCTATATACACCTGGGTCTCGTTTTATGCAGATTATTTTAATGCGATTTTGAAGTTATGTGATTCATGTTCTTTTTAATATCTTTCATATATCACTATATTTATTAGATATCAAGAAATTTAAATTATTAATAACTTATTTTGACTTGAAATACTTTTTTTTTCAAAAATATAATGTTATATTAGCAGCTGACGTGAATATGGCCTGAAGATGTATTTAGAATCTTAGCTTCTATGTAAATAACCTACTTATACTAATGAGTAAATAATAATAATAGATTTATACATATATTTAAAAATATCACAATAAATGTTCAAAAATTTTTAACTTTTATAACCTATTTTGTTAGATATTAACAGAAATAAATATTTTTTTTAGATTTTTAAAATAAATAATAACGGAGATTTTATTGATTTTATAAATTGAAAATAATCTGTTTAATGATAATGTATAATTTTTTTGTTTTGATTGCAATCTCATTTTTTAAATATAGAAACAGAATACCATTACCACAGCTCAAGACAGAAAGTAGCACTAGTTGTACATCATGTCACGAATCTGATTTCTTGCAAGTTCACAAACAAACACATATTGTCAAACAGTGGTACTGATTAAAATATGTATGAAAATGTAAAATTAAATACTGTACTGTAGTTAATAAAAAAAAGTAAAAAAGTTTGTCTTGTATTAACTTTTTTCAAATATTTGAAATTTTTTATTAGTCATACTTTATTTCCTTATTCTTTAATGTGAATTTTAAAGTAATTTTTCCTTGTTGCTTTGCTTTTATGTGACTTCTGAAAATTACTGTAACATATCCCCCATTTTTCAAGATAAGCTATGTTTATTTTTGTGCGATTTCTTTTGTGCGTGTTTTCTAAGGAACTTATCTACCGCATAAAATGAGAACCAAGTGTATATTAAAACTCTTTTTACTCTCCATAAATAAATAAAGTATTTACCTGACATCTACAGGAAATAAATAACATTAGAAGTTTTCACTAGCAATCTACATTCCACTTTTTTATTAATTAAAACTTTGATTTAACATGTGAATTATTTTTATGCTCTATATCTTGCACAATCTGCTTTTACATCTTACAAATTAGGAAGCTTTAATAGCATATAAACATCAAAGTGTAATACTTGAATTTCTTTATTTTTAGACATCTTCATATTTATTTTAAAGTACATGTTAGAGCTCATATTTAGGACCATATGTCTAGAGATTGAGATGGTGAATAAACATATGTAAAATAAAATACAGATCAATTATAAAAACATATAACATATGCAAATTTTGATAAAAAAATAAACTACTCATCTATAAACAGCAACCACCTGAAACAATTTTAATAATAAGATTTTGGAGCAAAAATGTTTGCTAAAAACATCATTAAAAGTACTTGGATTCAATTCTAATCTATGGTATTGCAAAGGCCCATCAAGAGTGGCTATAAAAATTAGGTCATCAATGATTATGAATTTAAAGGTAATTAGCTCTTAAAATTTATGTTGATACTAAGAATAAAGTGGAACCTGAAAATAAAATTCAAGAGAAGAAGCCAATACTGAAGTTGTGAACTTGTTTTCCCTGTTCTCAATAGGTATTAAAAGCAGTAAATAGAATGCTAATTGACATCTGGTGTTTGTAAGCCTTTCACCTTGGAATAAACTAAATGTAGCAACATGTAACAGTAAAAAATATATTTCTGCATTAATTTTGTATCTCTCCTGACTTGTAAAGCTTTTGACTAATCAATTTCTGTATTAATTTGTACTAATTTAATAAAATCAGTGATCTCATTACATAGCTATGCCTACGCAATTGTTATACATGCAAACCAAAAATTGAAAAAAATATTTACCATTAAGTAAAATATTTTGATTTTTGCTTTTATAAATAAAAAATCGACTAAAAATTGATTTTAAAAATATGTAGTAATCAATAATTATGTATATTGATTTCTAAAAAGTCAATATACATAATTAGAAAATTGTAAATTTTGCCATATGTTAATGTTTCTCCTATATAGAATATATAATTTCAAAAAAACAGTAATACTTAACAACAAGTATGATAATGATAATAATAAACCTATTTTAACAATTAAAAAAAATGAATAAACAAATGTAAAAAAAACATTTAATAAACAGTCTGGCACTGATGTATATTTGAGGGATATAATATTAATATCATCTATGTTCTTTATTATTTTTAGTATGGTTGTTTACAACCCATGACAGCTTCGATTGTCCCAGCAATCTTCTTCATAACTTCTATTTATATTTTCAAACCTTTGCTGCAAAACTGTCATGAGTGGCAAAACTTGCATGGGTTATAAAAATGCACTGTCAAAAGTAATAAAAAACATAAATGATATTATATTATATGGATTTGGCAATGCAATAAGAAAAATAAAGTGTATTTGATAGATTAGCTTTATAATTTGGTCCAGTTTTTGTAAGGTGTTGAATTTATAATAGCCATGTTAAAGCTAATGAGTCAGTGTATACCAGACCACATATACATAAAAGAATTACAAAAAATCAAGTTAGATGTCACATGACCTAATTTAATAATCTAATGCTTGAATATTCTAGCACCTCACTGAAAAAGCCAGTAGCAGAAACTGGTCTGGAGTTGGGGATATTCTGCAAAGCTTGTTAAGAGCTTATTTGTAAGCTCAATATATAACATAAAAGAATGTATGAGTATACATGATATATATAAAACTAAGTACACTAATTCACAATTTAATCATTAGCCAAAATTAAATTGTAAATAGCTTTGTTGCCAAACAAACTTTTTAAGTACAGAGTAGCACAAAATAAAAAACACAATCCTATCTTTCCTTAGAATGTTATTTGGAATTATGGATAAGGAGAAGAAATATATTTATTTTATGTTGTATTATTTTATATCTGAAAAATCTGCCTTGGCAAAGACACTATTGGGAGAGGATATGCAATTTCATTTTGGCTAATGATTTAATTATAAGTTAGCACACTTAGTTTATTATAGCAACTAATTCAGCTTTTGGTATTTGATATTATATATAGTAACTTGAATTTAAACTTTGATGACATTGTATCAATAAAAAAATTGTTAGCTTATTTCTTTGATTTTAATTCTAAAATTATATAAATTAATTTAAAAGGTAATTAAAATAGTTTACTTTGTTATTAAATGGTTTTAAATAAAGCATTGTAATATAAAATGGCCATACATATTTTAACAAATGAGGATATTATCTCATGGCAAAATTTTAAGATTAATATATTTTTTATTCTTAGGATGATATAATAAAATGATATATATATATATATATATATATATAGCTCATCATTTAACATTTGTAATACAAGCATGTTAAATTAAGTCATGTGATATATGACTTGATTTCTTTGTGTATTGTTTTGAATAATTATATATATATATATATATATATATATATATATATATTAATAAAATTATATAAAAGTATATAAAAAATTAATATTGGCAAAAGAAGTTAATCAGAAAGTATTAAGCCAATGAATCATAATTTTTTTTAATCTAGTACTACAAGATCATAAATGACTTGAAATAAACTTCAAATGCTTATGTTTGGGAATTGAGACAAAAAGCTACTAGTATTAGCATTACATATGTTAATCTTAATACATATGACTTTAACCTCAACATCTACTGCTATTACAACAGGCAAAACTATCCACACAGTAGTGCTACTCAATACAAACCAGAGTAAATAATAGCTGCCAGAAGGCTTGTGCATAACATCCCTATCTAGTGCCGTCATCCAATGATTGCTCTGGCTTGCACTGAGGGAAACTACTGTAAGGTGAGTTTTGCCTGTTTTAATAACAGTTATGAGCAAGCATAAGAAATGGTGATCATGTGATGTTTAGTGGTTTAATCTACTGCTGTATTTGAAATCAAATAATTTATTATATTTATCATTATCCTTAATTAAGTATGAAAGCTTACTACTATTAGGACCCCTATAAGAAAACAGACTTTCAAGCATAAATTCATCAACATCTTCAGAAATGCAATTTATCCACTCTATTTAACACTTTTTAGCAAAAACCTTTTATTATATATATAAAAATTTGTAAGAATAATTACAATTTTTTATTATAAAATTTATTTGAATTCCATCTAGAATTATAGTTTAAACTATATCTATGTTTTACATAATATTCTTTACTAGGTAACCTAACTGATAATTTACTATTAGAAAATTGACGAGAAGAAAAGGTATCAGTAAAGTATATTGGTGAAATCGAAGACTACCATTTATAAGATACATTAAAGTTGCCCTTATTGTGATAATGTTGTGATTTATCCATCAAACCATTTCTTTTGTTAATATATTGTTTGGAAAATAAAACATTCCTAATATTTATTTGAGAATTAACACCTTTTACTCCAGGGTCATAATCAGTTTTATTTTTCTTAACAAAAGATTGATAATCTAAGCCAGTATTATAAGTTTGCTACACTGTTTAGCCTTGTAGCCCATTTGCTATTATTTAAATTAATATTATTAACAGTATCATGTTTTTCATTATATGTTTTATAACAGTTTTTATTATAAAAAATTCTGGTTTTATTTGGATCATCCTTAAAAAGCAGGATATTTTGACAGAAGGAAGCAAGCATTGAATAAAACAGACAAAACTCTTCAAACAATAGTGCCACTAAGTGTAAGCCAGAGTAATCAATGAATATCAGAAGGCTTGTGCATAAAATCCATATTTGGTGTGATGTTTAATGGTTCAAGCATTGAATACTTTTGCTAGAATTAGAAAAATAATTTAATGGCTTATTACAAAGTTATCACATTTTAATAATCAGGGTATGAATTTGTGAAATAGAAAAAGATTGTAAGACATCTAAAGTGAAATGATCAAGGCATGAAATGATAACATTAAAGCATTTATCTATAGAGTTTAAATCAGTTAAATCAGTCATGTTCATGGATCTAATAATAGAATTAGCTGAATAATGAAGATTGGTGTTAGTTTTACAAATCACTTTATTCTGAACAATGGTAATAATAATTATGATGATGATGATGACATTTATGTAAAAAAAATTTGCCCAATAAAGTTCATTTTTGAAACATAATAATAATAATATCACTACGATTACCATTTCATATGCTTACACATGCTGCTAATAAGAGTACCAAATTCTCCATACAGTAGTGCCACCAAGTGTAAACCTTCATAATCAATGGATGCAGGAAGGTTTGTGCAATAGATAGGGATTTTATGTATAAACCTTCCTGCACTCATTGATTACAATGATGTTACTACTGTATGGAAAGTCTAGTAGTCTAGTACTATAATAATAACAGCAATAACAATAATAATATTAATAATAATAATTATAATCATCATCATCAGAAAATGATGCTCAATTATCAGGAGGTTTTTAAGGCCTAGGCCTAAATTTAGTGCATTAAATTAGATATTTATTATTTCAGTGTAATTTTTTAAAATAATAGTTTGTTTATAAATTAATTTAATGAAGATATTAGTTTACACTTATTACTTGGTACATAAATAGCAACTTAAAATAGCAGTTTCTTATTAATTGTTATACATGCAAATCAAAAATGAAGAAAAATATTTACCATTAAGTAAAATATTTCGATTCTTGTTTTTTTAAGTAAAAAATAAACTAAAAATTGTTTTAAAAAATATAATAATCAATAATTATGAATATTGAATTTTAAAAAGTCAATATACATAATTAGAAAATTATAAACATTGCCATATGGTAATGCTGCCCTATATATAATACATAGCTTCAAAAAAAATATAATAGTTAACAAGTATGTTAATAATAAACTTATTTTAACAATTAAAAAAAATAATGAATCAATAAATTTAAGATATTAAAAATCAGTCTGCCATTTGTGTAAATTTGATGGACCAGCCTTATAATTTGGTCCAGTTTTTTTAAGATATTGAATTTATGAGAGCCAAGTTAATGATAAATAATCAGTGTAAACAAAAGCACAGATACGCATACACTTGTATGAGTGTGCATGTTATATATATATATTGTTTCATTTCCTATAGTCATTTTCCAGTAACTTCTATGACAATAATGTTATCAAAAATTTATAAACACTTGTCAATCGAATTATATATAACACAAAGTAATAGACAACTAGTCAAAATAAAAGTCATGGATTACATGACCCTATCTCTTAAGCTTGTAACTTTTAGATATGTGCTTGGCTTTGAGTTGGTATTTTTAGATCTAGTGTCTGAACCTATCCTGACACCTCTCTGAGAAGTGCCAAAGCATGAAACCATGGTCAGGGGCTTGGGGAGGGGTTCCTGACAGAGATATTTTAAGTGCTGGCTCTGGCTAAGCATTTATCATAAAGCTTGTAGAGGAATTGGCAATCCTCACTGTTTATAATAGACAACTAGTTTGTAAGCAATTTAATTTAATGTCATCAAATCGATTTTCATTCACAAACGAACTGTCTCAAGATGCCAGTTTTAAAATTAATCATTTGACAATAAACATTCTACAGATTTATACACTCTAGTGGTCATCGCTACAAATAAACATATGGAAAAAAATATTATTTTATAAATTTACACATATGTATACATCCATTATACATTTTCTGATTCTTACGTATTAGACCTGCTACACCTTTTCACATTCATATCAACACACTGATAACTTTTTAATCTTGTGATCTGATGAAATAATGTGTACAATGGAACTTGTATCACACAAACTTAAAATGATAAATTTATCAGAATGGCCCACATGTACATGATATTTTTATAAGATTTACAAACTTATTGGCAATCTGAATATGTATGTGAAAAGGCACAGCAGCTATAATACATGACACTAATTGCAGCAGACTAAATCTGAAAAAGTACATTTCAACAATACTAAACATAAATTTCACACTAAAAATATTAAATATAACACAGCATTATGCAATTCCCAAATGTTACTTTAAATACAAATATTTAAGCCTGTCATGAAATTATAAAACAATCACTAAAACAAAATTGGCAAAAAACAAAGAAATAATAAGACTAAAGTGTTACTATGTCTCTATTTAAAATATTATACATGTATATCTGGTATGAAATTACAAAATGCTTAAAATGAAAATGTAGTTACCGTGTAATATATAATAGGAATTGTCACAACAATGAAACAATCATTTGTCTGTTCTACTTTATTTTAAGTGGATAAAATTTTGTTCCAAAATGGAGGCCCAATGTACATTTTTTTCCCAAAATGAAGACTTACTTAACATGGTTACATAAAAATAGTCGATAACCAGCAGCTCATAATTCTGTAGTTTTATATGCTTTCCAACAGTCTGAATGAAATGTCAATTTCTCTTCCACAGTTTGTTTGATTACTTCCATCAAAGTTTCTATTGTTTTATCACAAATTCTCATGATGAAACCCTCATTGGTCTTCCTACACAATCCATTGAACATCCATTGTTACAGAATAATTTGTCTGACTTGTTTTTTTCTTTTTTTGTGCTAAAAGCTCTTGTCAGTTTCAATGAATTAGTTAGGACCTCCAATTTTGTTTTTCTCATCTAAACCATGCTTTGTTTTCCCCCTGTATGTGGATGTTAGTTTGTGAGCCCAGCTATAAATAAATGTGATTACTATCAAAAATAGAATTTTGGAAACCTCAAACCATGTTCTCTTATGAAGGCCTATATTATTATTACATCCTCGAATGTGACAGTGCTATCGCTCGTCTTAAGTGTGGATGTACTTGATCGCATTGATTTCAGTAGTGGGTAAAATATAATGACTATCATTTTGTACTGTTTAAAAAAAATTGTAATATTAGTCAGAAAATGGAAAAATAAATCAGCACTGAAGGAAAAAACACTTTGAGAAGAATTTTTTCTGAAGGAAATCTGGACAGTAAGTGAACGTGTAAATTTATCTCATTATTGGACAAGATTGGATGAGATTGCAGGGTTTTTTGATAGAATCACAAGATTAGACATTTATTACAAATGAAAAAAGATGTAGCATGTCTCATCTCCTACATTGCAGGTCTAATACTAAATACCCATTTTCTTATTCATCTTTTTTTTTTCTTCTAAAGCAGTAGAACATTTATTGTCACATGATTAATTTTAAAAATGACATCTTGAGAAAGTTCTTTTATGAACAAAAATCGATTTGATATTAAATTAAATTGTATACACAACAGTTTTCTATTATTTCAAATTTTATATATATTTGATTAAGTGTTTATATAAACATATCTTCATCAACAACCATTATCAATCCACTGCAGAATGAAGGTCTCTCCAAGTTCAAGCCATCTTCTCTGATATTTGCTTCTCTTCTCCAGACCACTCCTGCACACTTTATTTTATCCATCTATCTCACATGTGGTCTCTTTCTGGGTCTTTTTCAATTTCTTGGAATCCCGTTTAAGATTTCAATTGTCAATCTATTATCATCTATTCTAGCAATATGTTCAGCCTAACTCTACTTCAGTCTTTTAATTTTTTCAATGAAGTCAATAACCTCCAAATATTAGTTTTAATAAATATAATAATAAATAATTATAACTTTTTAAAATGTGTGTAATTGAAATGAAAGTGTCTATTTCTCACTGAGTTATATAACATCATATATTAAACTAAATACATCAGTTTATAATTATATCATTAGCCAAAATTAAACTGCAAATAGTTTCTCTGACACAAAAAAATTTTCAAATGCAGAGTGAAACAATGAAACAAATACACACTATCCTATCTTCCTTTGGAATGATAGTTTTGTATATGGATAGGGAGGATAGCCTCAATTTGTTTTATATTGTATTACTTTGCACTTAAAAATTATGTCTTGGCAGAAACAACATTGGTTGAAGGTTTACAATTTAATGTTGGCAATGACTTAATTGAAAATTGGGATACTTGGTTTATTATAGTGACTAATTCAACTTTTTTTGTTTGATTCTATATGTATTAAACTATAAGTGCCAGCATCTACTCAATTATCAGACATAAATTATCAAATATGGAACTAAAAAAATCCATTATACTTCATATAAATTTACATTAAAAATAATACAAATATTAATCTAAAATCATCAAAACATCACATGATTCCATTTAATATGGTTATACATACTGTTAATGAGTACCAAGCTCTCCATACAGTAGTGCCACCAAGTGAAAGCCTTAATAATCAATGTATGTAGGAACATTTGTGCATATCTACTCATTCAACACCCCCTGACTAATTTTTAGCTTTCGTCTTTCATCAGAGGTGAGGAGCCTTTAATTTGAGGGCACTGCAACTAGATCATAAAATCCAATGCAACTTTCCAGCAGCCACCTTTTAACTATTTGGTTAATTATACAGCTAGAAGTCCAAGATGAAAACACCCTAATGTTGCCAACCTAAGCTCATTGACTTGTATAGTCATATCGATATGAACTCAGTTCAGCATTTATACATTTTTGATTTAGGTTCATGCTCTCAAATCGAAGGCTCCACACTGATAAAGACCACAAACTATAAACTAGTCTGGGGATGTTGGATGAGTAGTCACTAGATAGGGATTTTATGCACTAACCTTCCTGCATCCACTGATTACAAAGGCTTGCACTTGATAGCAATAATGTATGGAGAGTTTGGCATTCTTATAAATAGCATATCTAAGTATATGAAATGGTGATCATGTGATATTTTGATGACATTATATCTATCCCACCCATAGGATAATGGTGACTGTCATTTTTGCAAAAACCAAAGACCTGAAAATATATAGATGGTGAGCAATATGACTTTACAAGCAAATGAGATTGTGTTGGAAACATTATGATGTTTTCATCTTGGGTTACTAGCTTTATAATTAGCCAAATATATAAAAGATAGCTGCTTGCGGGTCACATTAGATCCTAAGATCTAGGTGCAGTGCTCTCAACCACAAGCTAGAAACTAGTATGGGGATTTTGTATGAATAGGTACTTGCATTTGGTGGCATTACTGTATGGAAAGTTTGGTACCCTTATTAAATATCAATATATAACAGTTATTACAATATATATAAGACATATTATATATATATAATTACATATTGACATTTATACAAATGAAATCACATCAGCACTGCCAATACTTAAATAAGCCAATAGAATATCAGCAATTGGTTGTCAAAGCAACATTTAAATAATAAATTACTTACACAATTATCTGTATTTGCCTTGTCAACAGATTCTATTGGTTTATTTAAGCAATAGATTGTTGTTTGCTAAATAATTGAAGGAAAAGGTAAAAAAAACTGGCAATAGTACAAAATTTGCAAATGAATAATATTAATAAACCTAAGTAAAAGAAAAGCACACTATAATTTAAACATTCAAATAAGCACATAACTTCTATTAGAAGGTCAATCATTTAGAACTTACTTATAAAAATTTGTTTCAATACAGGCATTTCTACCACCAAATTAATTCAATACCTACACATTAATTTTTAGAATAGAAAAGAGATGTCATTCTCAAAATTAGTTTAAAAATCACTTTGCACATTGTGAATTTGATTTTTCGCTGTGCACGCGAGTGTATAATCTTGTATAAAAATATAATCCTAATGATGGGGAATTTGGCTTCTGACTGGGTAAAATTAGAAATTTTTTAAAGGTTCTACTTCAATTTAATTTTTTCCCAGATAGCTGACCAATATCCAACTCAATCTATCAATATTGATTGTTAAATGGATATTTGGAAAAAATATTCAAACTGTTACAATATATTAATTGGATATTCTGGTGAATAATGCCTTTTCCCACACTATTCCTTTTGAAAGGTTATTACAGAGGTTTTTGTTCTACATTTGAGCTATTTAATGATAGTTTGTTCTTTTGTTTTACATGTAAGGGTGTAAATTAGGAAAGAGTGGTCAAGGTGTGCTATTAATATGTAAATGTGCATATATATATAAATATACAACACATTACTCATGAATAATTATTTATTAGCAAACAAAACAGCTCTGCTTGTCAAGCGTTGTTAGCCAAGAGGTCATCGCAGCTGCCTTGCAAGCAAGTAGTTGGTTGCAGACGGTAGTGGGTTCGCCTCCCGGACGATGCTATGACATATGAAAAAAAACAGCTCTGCTTGATTCAGTGTTGCGGTAGAGTGCTACACGCTAGAGAGCAGTGTTTGAATAGATTCCTGCTCTGGTTCTGTTGGCACCGAATCTTTTATTAACGTCTGAGTAATGAAGCCCTTCTATTATTTATATATAGTAAACAAAATTTTGGAGTTTCATTTTCCACTTTCTTACTTATCTTTCATATAATGTAAAATAAATTCGGTATCTTAGAAACAAACAATCAGCTAATTATTTTTATTTATACATTTTGTTAATTTCATTTAAATCTAATTGAAATTATTAAGATATAGATTTCACTATCATAAAAATTATACATTTTGACCACGATAAAAGATAGCAAATCAGTTTCCCCGCTTAATTTTTATTGGCAATTAAAACTTTCTCTTTCGTAGAGCTCAAAACACGAGGGAAAAGTTAAATATTTTATCGATCTTACAGTATAAACATTTAACAATGTTAGAAAATATTCACAAACCGTACAGAATTCTGGGGAAAAAAATATTTAATTTCCCAATGTTACCAAATTAGAAATTAAAATTTATTTTCTTGTCAATATGTTTTTTTCTATCTATAGCTTTCAATTATACAAAATGTTATTAAAATATTTATCAACTTTTAGAATAATAATAATAACAAAAAAAAAAATTATATTTGTGTGTGCAGTATACATAGAAAGAGATTTTATGTTTATTATGCTCATAATCTTGATTTGAATCCAGGATCATTTGCATCTCAACAGGCTTAGTATTTTATTTCAGTGGCTCACCCATACCTAACCTAAGATTGATCAGTAAATGGGTATCCATAAACTTTTAGCTAGAGACTAAGATAAATGTGTACTACTATAATTAATGTGACCAAGTAAGGAAATACTATTACTGGTTGACGGGATTTTAGTTTTCTGCTCTATTTGGCGTAACAATTTACTACTAGTATTCATTCAGAACAGTGTTGTTTTAGCATGAAATGCATTTTGTAGGTCATTTATGTTTTTCAGATATAGTTATGCATGTGATTAAAAGCACATGCCATGAAATAGATAATTATGAGTTTATTAAAAATATTACATGTGGGGAAAAGATCGAGTCGAATTATTTATTCTAAGCAATTATATTTAATAATATAAATATATCATAGAAAAACTTAAATTAAAAAAATACAAGGAAAATGATATTAAAAATTGTAATATTTTCATCTTTCAGTCTGTAAGATCTTTCTTTTTATTCTTATATATTACTTTCTATGAGAGATGCTCATTTACATATAAAAATATTAATACATTGTACAGGCTTTAAACCTGCATTTATATATGTAATATATGCGGAATTCGAACTCAGACTTTCACACGACCCACTACTCTCAGTGCCATCTCATACTGCTGACCCACATAATCACACACATGTTGAAAAGATAAATAATCACCAATATATGTATTTCATGCTAAACCAGCAATCATCAGTTGGTCTAGATTACTATCTTCACACATATATACAATCAGTGCTCAGCTTTATATTAAAATAGCCAATCTTTATACTTTAATGGACAGGCTTCAAACTATTCCAACTCACAACTCTTCAGCCTTCCATTTTTTTGAAAATCTGATGATGGAATGTTCAAAGCCCTTGTTAATGCCAAGGTTGTCATCCTATCCATGTTGACATATTAGTCATTCTGACCCCTCATGTACAGGAGAATAATCCATTTATACATACATATGCGAGGGATGGGTAGACATTTTACACACTATATAAATAGATTTGAAATGTCATCATGCTTCAACCTTTTATATGTGCAAAGTATAGATGTAATATTCATATAAATGTTCTGGACATTTCATACATAAAAGGTAGTCCATATATTTTAAATTTAGTTTTTATTCATGCTCCAATAAAAACTAAATTTAAAATATATAGACCACCTTTTCTATATAGATGTCCAAAATATTTACGTCAATACTACAATTACCCAGAAAAGAGAAAAAAATATTTATTGAAGTATAGGTGTGTAAATCTACCCGTCTTATTTAAAAACTAGGGAATAAGCTAAAAATGTTTTCATTTTTGGTTTGTAGCAATTAGGTAACAACTCGACTAAGAAACACTCAAAAAAATGTATGAGACTATCTTAGAAAAATGATATTTATTGACCTTCAAATATATCAAAATTTAAATTTTACACTTATGCAACAGGTACTCCACAATGTTCAAAATAATTTTAGTCACTCTTAAATTTACTTTTCACATTCCCAGTCACTCAACCACTAAACATCACATGATCACCACTTCTAATGCTTGTTCATAACTGAGATTAAAACAGACAAAACTCTCCATACAGAAGTGACTCTCAGTGCAAGCCAGAATAATTAAAGGATTCTAGAAGGCTTGTGCATAAAATCCCTATCTAGTGCCTACTCATCCAATATCTCCTGACTATTTTCTAATTTGTGGTTTTTATCAGTGAGGAGCTTTGGATGAATAGGCAGCACTCTCAGATCCAAACCTCCTCACTGATGAAACCCACAAGCTAGAAGCTAGTCTGGGTATATTGGATGGATGAGTAGGCATTAGATAGGGATTTTATGCACAAGTCTTCTGGAATCCATTGATTACTCTAGCTTACACTGAGTGTCACTACTGTATGGAAAGTTTTACCTATTTTAATCCCAGTCATTCTGACAAAGCTCTTCCAACATCTGTTAAATACTTTACCAAGTTTCCCAATGCTAAACCCTGATAGCACTTTAGGCTTATAAAATAGCAAAAATATCAGGTCAATCTGCTTTAAAACTAGTCAGGTTTCTGTACCTTCAGATCAGAGTCCCTGGGTTTTCTCATTTGCCAGTATGTGACAACTTGTTACAGGCATGATCAGGTACTCAACACCAAATTTCCAACAGCCAAGAAGTAAAAAGCATTTAACTCCTACAATATCTGTTATATAATCTGCAGTTTTTGCCTTATCTGATTCTCCTGCTTGATTTAATTCCTTTGCCTTAAATTTAAGTAGTGTCAGTTTCCAAATATCCCTTTTAGTTGTTTTATCTTTTCTTTAATCAGTTCTCCATCTTGCTCTTCCATACTTTTCAATAAGTCTGTAACAAAACTTTCTAATTATGATACTATTTACATTTTTAATATTTTGCATTCCACAAATGTTTTTGCTTATCTCTGTTGTTGATCAATTTCCTAAATCCTTTTACTTTACTTTTTTTTTCATATGTCATAGCATTGGCCGGGACATGAACCCACACCCATCTGCAACCAACTACTTGCTTGCAAGGTGAGTGTGATGACCTCTTGGCTAACAACACTTTTCTTTAAATTGTACAATTCATTCATTTTTTAATTTTTTGTTAACTTATACTTTTGGAGTATTTTGCCGTTATTCAAATTTAGTTATTTATTCGGTGTGTAAATACTACACCAACATTGTGGAGCACAGTGTTAAAAAGGGCATTAACAAACATAAAAACATAATTTTTTGCCTACTGTAGGATTAAATTTCTTAACTTATACTTTTTAAAACAAAAGCATTTTTAAATAAAATCATATAAATATTATGTAAAAATAATCATAAACATTTAAATGAACTATGATGATGATGTGATTGTTTTGATCATCACTAGCAACAGAAGAATTGATTATATGATTATTTTTGCATCTGTTCTATACTTCTAAGCATTCATAGGCATGGTTCAGATCTTTTAAAATTTATTTTGGCTACAGACTTCAGTAATCTTCAGATTTTTTTCAACTAATAAATCAATACACTTTCTGCCATTAAAATGAATGTAAAAGTGACATAGTAGCACTGCAAATATATGCAACAAAATGGAGATAATCTGATGAGTCCACTATTTCTCTCTCCCAAAATTTCAAAGCAATGCATTTTGTAATTATTAATAGCAGTGTTAACAGAATGCTTAACTCAGTATGGCAAATATATTGTATTAATTTGAATACTCTTGCAAGTTCTTTGAAAACTTTTTATTTACTTACTTTATGGCTACTTGCAAACTCTCCAGACAGTAACGCCACCTAGTGCAAGCCTTAATAATCAATGAATGCAAAAAGGTTTGAGCATAAAGTCCCTATATAGTGCCTACTCATCCAAAATCCCTAGATTAGTTTCTAGCTTGTACCTTTCATCAGGGATGGGCATTGGATCTAAGAATACTGCACCTAGATCTTAGGATCCAATGCAACTGTCCAGCAATCACTTTTTACCTATTTGGTTAAATATAAGTTCTTAGATCAAGAGAAAACACAATAATGGATAGTTTGCCACTGTTTTAACACTTTGCATAAGCATAGGAAATAGTGATATTGTAATGTTTTATGATGACTAGGTTTGATAATATAGGGATGTTCAGAACTCCAATCGCAGATGAAGCAAACAGTTGCATTTAATTAATCTGAGAAATTGTTTCAATTAAATAATAATTGCTACACACTAACACTGACTTCATAAATATCAAAATGAAAATAATTAAATACCCATTGGTAAATGAATATGTTTGATTCTAACTCCACAAAAAAAAAATGAAAAAACAAAGAAAGGAAAACACTAATGGAGAAATGAGTGTTGTCATGTTTATACAAACCAATTAGTAAACCATAAATACATCAACATATAGAACATGCTTGTCCATTTTTCTGTTTACTTGATACTTTATGATGATGTCTTAATTTCTTTAGCAGAATTTTTTTCTGAAATATGCCAACACCATGTCTGATTGTAGTTCTCCAATGTATTATATTCTCTGCCACATCTTTTCAGCGAAAACAATTGACTTCCGACTCCTTTGAGAATGTCATTGAGATATTGCTTATAACAAAGATGGGGTTTACTTTCCAGCAAAAGTCAAGCTCAAACTTACCAGGAAACACCTTTAATAAATCTTTTAACTGCAAGCAATAAAAAATATAATGTATTATGTAAATATATTAATTTACTAAGCACAAGCAGATGGATATAACAATAACATGAAAAGCTGAAACCTTTGACAGATGCGCCTTAAAAATGCTTATGTGACAGCCAATCAGATGTAATAATGGCTGCACATGGAAACTCACAATTCAAAACACAAGTCAGAGATGTTCTCTGCCTTGCGTTTTGAATTTTTAAGGTGCATCTGTCAAAGGTTTCAGCCTTTCCCGTTATTATTATAATATTAGTAATAATCAGTCATATGTCACATGACCTATATAGCTTGTATTACCAAATATGTAATATATAAAGAGTGTGCTAATAGTTCTAAACAAGCTTATTTATTTTATTTTTTTATGATAAATGCTACAAGAGAAAATACCTGAAGCCTTTATCTATGATGGTCCCCATCCCCAGACCGGTTTGGAGCTATGGCTCTCATCAGTGAGGAGCTAGGACATTACTATTATAATGTATTATGATATATAAAGCAAAGATATATTAAATTTAATTACGAGTGAAAATTTTTATTCATTATATTAACTTATTACTGTATTAAAAAACCAAAGAGCTGAGCATAGGTTTGATTTTTATTTATTCGGTTTTATTTATTAAATTTAAAAATAAAAAATAAAAAAAAAAGCTTGTAATTGAATATCTAGTTCATTCTCATAAATCAATATAATAGGAATAATTGCTAAACAAGTTGCATAAAAAATAAAATTGTAACTTATTAAAGCCGACTTTTTTAAAAAAAAAAAAAAAACTTTTATGTCAGTTGATACAAAAAGATCAGAAATTGATGCTTTTTTGACGGTTTTTGGAGTTGATCTAATTACAGACTTTCCATTCAGATGAAGCTTAAATTTAAATTCTTCAAAATACCAAGCAGTAGTTTATTTTTTCAATTGTTTTTTTTTTTTTTTAATGAGTTTACTTTTTTTCTGTATTTGTGATTGCGCATTTGAATTCTTTCTAAAGTTCTGAAATGTGATTTTTCTGCAAAATTTCCCATGTTTGTTTAAATTAACAATAACAAGTGAGTTGATACTAAATGAATTTTCATTTAGTAAGAGAAGCATTTATTTTTTATTTTCATTTTAAAAATGATAGAAAACAAACAAACCTTTTAATAATAAAAATTAATGGATAAAAATATGAAAGTTAACTTGTGCATAAAATTATATTCCAAACATTTCTGAAATAATATAATAGTAAACATAAATACTTTTTATTTGTTATAATAGGCGTAGTAATTATATATATGTATGTAACAAACAAAGTAAGTCATTTCAGGCACCATCAATATAAACTATCAGGTTTCTCTGGGCATATTGGCTGAGAGATTCCTAACTCGCTAAAGGAGAAGCCATAGTCCATCGTATCGCATCGCAAACAACTGACCTGACCTCTAGCCATCATAATTCAAACAACGTTTTACACTAGGATGTGGATTCCTTACTGTAAATCCAATATTTTATATGGGAAGTTTTGTTGCTCATGACAAGCACGAAGTAAATGGTAAGTCAGTTGAGATTTAAACACACCAGCCAGAGCTCAGGTTAATTGTTTATATTAACTATGCTTAAAGTGTGTTGTATGAACATATGTGTTTATATTGGTATTACTATAGGAATAATGTTTGGTCATTCAACAGTTAAACACAACTCAATAACTAAATGGTAAAATATTTATTATAGATATTTATAGTAACAATATACATATATATCTTTCTAAAAGTTCTGTCAATGAGATTGTGTAATTAAAATAAAAAGTTTCATTCCAATATAGTGAATTAGTTGAGCACATGACTCCGGTTTGCTTAACCCGATTACAGATAGCAATTCTGCAGAATGGGTGAATATAGATCAGATTCAATCTCAGAAGTTACATCATCTAGTTGAATCATCAACTAAATGATGCAACTCCTGAGATTGAATCTGATCAAGTTGAAGATACTGGTGTATCACAGACCACTAAACATTTTAGGTGAAAACCAACAATAGCTTCACCAACATCATTTTCAACAAATGCACAGGATTTTCAAGTAAAAGTGAAAATTCTTGAAGTAATGCAGCTCGTTGAAAACTTGATTATGCCATTGAAAGGCATGGCTGCATTGATGAAATACTTGTAACATTTAGAAGGTTATGCAGATTTAAAATTTATATGACAAAAAGACTGGAAAATACAGCATAAAACTTTTTCATCTCACATTTCAAATAGGTATCTCCATAATACTTATACACCCATTTACTTATAAACCCATATAGCCTTGGCATTGTTACACTTATATATATAAATTAATTAATTAATTAAAAAAACTATTGTAATAACAATAAAAATAATAAATACACCTGGGTCTCATTTTTTGCGGATTATTATAATGTGATTTTGAAGTTATGTGATTCATGTTTCTTCTTAATATCTTTAATATTTCACTATATTTATTAGTTATCAAGAAATTTAAATTATTAATAACTTATTTTGACTTGAAATACTTTTTTTTCAAAAATACAATGTTATATTAGCAGCTAATGCGAATATGGTCTGAAGCTGTATTTAGAATCTTAGCAGTTCTATGTAAATAACCTATTTATACTAATGAGTAAATAATAATAAATGGATTTATACTTACATATAAAAATATCTCAATAAATATTCAAAAAAATTAAACTTTTAAAATGTATATTTTGTTATATATAACAGAAGATTTTTAAAATAAAAAACGAAGATTTTATAAACTGAAAATAATCTTTCTAATGATAATGTATAATCTTTTAGTTCAAGACTGAAAGTGGCACTAGTTGTACATCACATCATGAATAAAAATAAAGTGGCTAACAGGTTTCTCTGGGCATAATTGCTGAGAGATTGTTGACTTCATTTAAGGAGAAGCCACAATACATCACATCAAATCTGATTTCTTTCCAATTTACAAATGAACGCTAGTGGTAATGATTAAAATATGTATGAAAAATATAAAATTAAATATCGTAGTTAATAAAAAAAGTAAAAAAGTTTGTCTTGTATTAATTTTTTTCAAATATTTGAAATTTTTTATTAGTCATACTTTATTTACTTATTTTTTTAATGTGAATTTTAAAAAGTAATTTTTCTTTGTTGCTTTGCTTTTATGCGAATTCTGAAAATTACACACCCTATCCCCATTTTTCAAGATAAGTCTATTTTTGTGTGATTTTTTTTAATGCGGGTTTTCTGTGGGACCTATCTACTGCATAAAATGGAACCCAGGTGTACCCTGCATCTTTATATCTATAAGAATATCACCTATCCACCATCAGTACTGAAAGCAATGTTATTGTACTTCCTAATATTTACCCCAATTTCTGGAAAGTATCTTTCTTTTCTTACTTACTGTTTCATAATGTTGCATTTTTGTTTCCTTGGTCAGAAGCATAAATGCACCATAATGAGGGAGACTGAGGATCATGATTATATTTTTGACAATAACCATCTATGTTGAGAGGTGATCTACTTCTTGTTTGTCTAACTATTTGTGTTCTGTTGGGAGATAAAAGAGCATATTCCTGATGAGTATTTCCTTGGTAAAAGTCCAATTCACTTCTGGAACCTCTAATTATTTGGGTTTTAGTAGGAGCATTGATGCCATCAGTTGATTTTTTTCACTTTCTTTCTTTCCATTGTGGTACTCCATATTTTCTGCCTTGCTACAATGATGGTGTCTTGATTTTTCACTTTCCATATCAGAGGGCATTCATATGTGGATTATTTTCTCCTCTGTATGCTGATTTAGTTGGAACTTAAAAATATGCCTTCCTCTCCAGCAGGTGTGGGTTTACTGGTCTCAAATGGACTTAGCAGTTCAGCACCCTGCTTAATTGTAAACCTGTCTGTGCCAATTAATATCCTTTTATATGACTTGGGGAGTTGTTTCTTAATATTTTTATTTAAATATTAATAATGTTAACATCTACATTAATTAATGTGTTTAGTTAAAATACATAAATTATTTGTATGTTTTAATTTTTTTTATGAATGGTTTAGCTAAATTTGACTAAATTTTTAGGACTATTGGGCGAGGTTAAGAAAAGATAATAATCCCATAAATGAATCCAAGAGAATGTTATCAGAATAGAATTAAAAATGATTTAGAAAGCAAAATGAAAAGTATTACGGGTTGAGAAAATATTGAAAGAGAGGATAAGGGTCTTGTGTTATAACTTACTTCTAATAGTAAGTTGCTTAATCCCAATACCGGTCAAGATTTGGATCAGTTTGGACACTTATTTAAGTAAAGGCACATGTTCATCCAAGAACAAAACATATTGCTCTTAGCATTGGTTTGTTGTTTTTTTCTTTAATAAAAAAAAGAAAGATTACATTAGTTATGTCAAAAGTAAAAAAAAAAAAGAGAAAAGGAAGGTAGAAAGAGATTATTAGTGATTTATAAACAGTGAGGATTGCCAATTCCTCTACAAGCTTTATGATAAATGCTTAGCCAGAACCAGCACTTAAAATATCTCTGTCAGGAACCCCTCCCCAAACCCTTGCCCATGGTTTCGTGCTTTGGCACTCCTCAGAGAGGTGTCAGGGTAGGTTCAGACACTAGATCTAAAAATACCAAAAATGCCAAAGCACAAAACCATGGTCAGGGGTTTGGGGAGGGGTTCCTGACAGAGATATTTTAAGTGCTGGCTCTGGATAAGCATTTATCATAAAGCTTGTAGAGGAATTGGCAATCCTCACTGTTTATAACTTACAAGCTTAAGAGATAGGGTCATGTGATCTATGAATTGATCTATGACTCTTATTTTGACTATTTATTAGTGACTTCTTTTGTTAATGATCCTGAATAATAAAAAAAACTATAATAAAGTGTATCATTGGTTAAAGGTTATGAAAGTGTATTTGTTTTGTTTTTTTGTGTTTGTTCTTTAAACAATAAAACCTATTATTGTATTAAATCTGTCCATATTGAAATGGGATTGTGGAGAGAAATTTAGCTTGATCTGTCATACGTGTACAAATTATCAACTGTGAATATTCATATGTGTACAAATTATCAACTGCGAATATCCATACGTGTACAAATTATCAACTGCGAATACAAGATTTTTCTAATTTAGCAGTTCTAGGTTCTTTTTTTAGTGGCACCCTCATATGATAACGATTACAGATTTTCCAAATTTAAATTATCAGTGTACAATCATTCAGATATAAAAAAAGTAGTGACACAACACTTTCCAAACAGTTTATAAAATTAAATACAATGAACTAACATGTAATGCAAATGACTATAGTGAGTCTAATGCCAACTGTGATGCAAGATTAATGCAACATATATATATATATATATCATATTAAAATTAATGCAACATATATATATATATATATCATATTAAAACAAATCCCAATATTAAATCTATATTTTAATGACATGAAATTGAGTCTGGCTGCAATTTTGATCTGCTTAATCTTAATGTCGCTTGTGCTGAGAGTAATAATCAAAAAATAAAATATAAAGAGGTGTGGTTTATTGCAAATAACATCAACACAATAAACAAGAAAGACTAATGCATTGCACTATAACATAAATGGTATATTTAAATTATTTAACTTATAATTTCTACTTATATTAGTTCTATGAATATGAACAACCTAGTCGAAAGCAGAGCTAAGCTGTAAATTTTCTAATAAATTATAATCTTTCCTGCTTAGTGTACCTTCACAATTTATTTTAAATGTATATATAATTGATATTTAAATATCATATGCACTAATGATGTATGCACACACAAAGCTGAATTTTTTAAAATTCTTTATATATTAAAATAATACAAAATAAATATGTATAAATGTGGCTGAACACTTTCAAGGGGCACAGCCCTCATAGTCATAGTCTTATTATAATTGACAAACCTAGTTAATTGCAAAGCAAATTTATGCAAATGACATTATGTATTCCATTTCTGGGATATATTGTAACACGTGTCTTTTCTGTTGATAGTATGATTGTCCCTAGCAATAAATCAAGTCTCTTTCACTTTTCTTTTTAAGTTGTGTTGTTCTCTGCAAACAGCTACAGGATCCTTTGGTTCACAATCATGCCCTGGTGAGCTGTGATGCTGGGTGAGAACTGAGTTACAAGTTGCATTTACATAAATTTGCATTGCAATTAACTAGGTTCGTCAGTTACAAAATGATTATGACTATGATGCCTGTATCCCTTGAAAGCAAGAAACCACACTTACACACATTTACTTTGTATTATTTTAATATATAAAGAATTTTAAAAAAATTCAGCTTTGTGTGTGCATGTGTTGTGAGCGCATATGATATTTATATAGTAATATTTAATCACAAAGTTTAAACATATCTCTTATTTCAATTGATATTTAAGCTATAGAACAAGTGTGAAGATAATATTTTGGTAAATATTAAAAATAATAAATATAAAATATTTTGTCCTTGACAATTGAACTAAAGTTAGGTTGCAAAATCTAGAAGGAAAAATAAATAATTAAAAATAAGTTACTATTGGATGTGATATGTTGGACTATTGCCATCATTTATGAGTGAATGTTGAATGTACAGAAAATTTTAAACTTTATTTAAACTTTCCAAATACAAACAACTTGTTAGTAATAACACACAAATAGACAATACAGGTTAGTAATTACACAATATTTCAAGTAGTATTATTCTCCACTCTTCTTCAGGTGTTGCTGGCCTATATGCACAGTGACAATATTCGCTTAGAAGTTGAACTCGCACCTTTACATTCTTGAATATCTAATTTAAGGCAAATGCTCTACCAACTGGCCTTCAACAGAATAGCTCAGTTGGTAGAGCATTTGCCTTAAATTAGATATTCAAGAATGTAAAGGTGCGAGTTCAACTTCTAAGTGAATATTGTCACTGTGCATATAGACCAGCAATACCTGAAGAAAAGTGGAAAATAATACTACTTGAAATGTTGTGTAATTACCAACCTGTATTGTCTATTTGCATGCTATTACTAACAAGTTGTTTGTATTTGGAAAGTTTAAATAAAGCTTAAAATTTTCTATACATTCAACATTCTCTTATAAATGATGACAATAGTCCAACATATCACATCTTATAATATACCATCATTACAAACCTTCAGACAATACTAAGTTACTATTTATATATATTATAGGTGAAGAAATATAAAAATTATTTGCAAAGTTCTATACCAAATGTCTAAATGATATAGATGTATCAGATGATTGGAATAATGCAGTATTAATATTATTATTTTAAAAAGGTGATAAAGCAAAATATTACAAATCATAGACCTATCAGTCTTTTATCTGTTTTATACAAAAATTGTACAAATCATGTATAGAACATTGGATTTCAACCAACTAAAAAAACAAGCTGGATGTAAAATTGTTTTTAGTACTGTAGATTATATCAAAGTATTAAGAAAAGTTATAGAAAGGGCCAATGTATATGAGTTGCCATTATGCTTTGGATTTGTAGATTATGAAAAGGCATTTGATTCTATAAGCATTTTTTTCAATGATTAAAACATTGGATCATCAAGGTATACACTCCAAATATTATCCTATTCTGAAGAACAATTATGCAAATGCAATAGCAACAATTAGATTACATAATGATATTAGGAAGATTAACATTTAAAAGGGCGTGACTCCATATCTCCAAAACTTTTTACAGCAGTGCTGCAAGAAGTATTTTGTGGATTAAAATGGGAAATTAAAGAAGTAAAAATAAATGGAGGTTATAAGTCATTTAGATTTTGCAGATGATATAGTTGTTTTGGAAAATAATGCTTGAGAGCTTCAAGAAATGTTAGAAGAGTTATCAGATGAAAGTAAGAAAGTAGGACTAAAGATAAATGTTAAAAAGGCTAAAGTAATGTTCAATGGATTTTCTCAAATGATGAAAATAAGGATTGATTATGATGAGCTAGAAGAAGTTAACAATTACAAATACCTTGGCCAGATTATTACTACAGATGGAAACATACTGGATGGAATTAATGATAGAATTAAACTTAGTTGGAGTGCTTTTTGTAGAAATAACTTAATATTAAAAGGAAACATACATATGGGTTTGAAAAAGGTTTTTAATAAATGTTTTTACCAGTTCTTATGTATGTATCTGAGACTTGGACATTTAATAGAAGAACAATACAAAGACTTCAGACTACTCAAAAAGTATGGAGAGATGAATGTTAGGAGTACCAAGAAGAGATCAAAATATATTGGTAAGAGAACAAACAATTGTTACTAACATAGTTGAATGAATTAAAAGACTGAAGTGGAATTGGACTGGACATATTGCTAGGAGAAATGATAATAGATGGATAATTGAAATTTTAAACTGGATGCCTAGAGATTGTAAAAGACCCAGAAAAAGACCACTTGTGAGATGGATGAATGAAAAAGACAGTGTGGAGGGCCGATGTGTAGAAAAGAGAGGCTAGAGATTGAAGAACATGGATTGAGCTTGGTGAGACCTTCATCCTGCAGGATATTAATAACGGTTGACAATGATGATGATGATGATGTTTTAATATTGGCTACTTTTTTTATTACTACATTTATTTTTTAACAGATATAAATTAGATAAAATAAAAATCGTTCTAGTTTTTGTTTTACAATTAATTAAATGAATTTTCTAAAGCGTATTTAATTAATAAAAGAGTTACTAATAGAATTAATAAAAAAGAAAAAAGGTTTTTTCTAATTAGATCCCCAAAACGATTAAGTGCAGGCCGTCCAAATTTATCTTTAAAAATTATATACTGATAACATCGATTATTTTTATAATAAAACACATAACATAACTATGTCTAAAGAAAAAAAGAATGTCATTTCAGTTAAATTTGAGCGATCTAAAAAGAGATTATACGTAGGAATCTTTGAATCATATAAACACGTTTTCATAATTATCGCGTAATCTTGCCCTTTAAAGTTTCGTACTACATACACATATAATATAAACCCAAAAATGTTTTAAATGCGATGTGATGCGATGTATTATGGCTTCTTGTTTATCGGGATCAAGAATCTCTCAGCCACTATGCCAGAGAAATTGTTAGCCACTTTCCATTTCCTTTCCATTCCCCGCCCTAAGTTTTCCCCATATTCTTTTCTATCCTGCTCCATTCACTTTTATAACATAATCTTTGTCAATTCCATGGCCTTTATATCTAAATTCCCCTTATCTTTTCCCAAACACAGCACAAAAACCAAGAACCCACTTTCTGTATAATCACTATGTTTGTATTTATTCCCACACAACTTCATTATTTGTTTTTTTTTCTGCTTGCACATATTTACATTCAGTTAACAGATGCCTAATATATTTTATGCCTTTCTTACTTTGCAGACAAAATTACTCATATTTTGTCATTTATGTGTATAATGCCTTGTTGCTAAAGATCCTGTTCGAGCCTTAAACAGTAAACTACTTTCCTTGCTATTATCATAAATTAACCCGCATATAATGTTTTGAGGTTAATTTATTCAATAAAAGCATCATATTCAACCATTAAGAAATTAATAATTATTAATTAACTCATTACAATTCTCCAGGGTCAGCAAATGACAATACATTTTAAAATTGAAAGATACCTTTAGAATGTATTATCATTTCCTGACAGTGGAGGACGCTTTAATTAAATATAAACATTCTCAAGGATCTAATCTCAAAACAGTATATATATATCTTAACATTAATTTATTGGGATATATATTATTATTAAATAACTAGAACATTATTCTAGATAATAAACACGACGCTGTACAGTATTAAATGCCTTCAGTAAATTGATATGGCTGAGAATATTTTTTCTGAAAAACTAGTTTGCTACAGAATGGGTTAACTGCTATCATCACAAAATTAAAACTAAACAAACTAAAGAAGTAACATGTGATTAGACATACTTGGACATTTTGGTGATTTATGATTGGTTGTAAAATTATCAAAGTCATGCCTTTAACAGTCCTTTGGTTATGTTTCTCTTCTCCTTTTTTTGTCTTTTTTTATATCTGTTTACAAGCTATTACAAATATATAAATATTCATCTTATATATTGATTATGTATGGATTTCGTTATCTATTATATTTTAATTAAAAATAGTAGACTTATAATTAAATTAGACTATATTCTGATCAAAACATAGGCATGAATAATACCATCAAAAAATTATAAATTGTATATTATCTATTGGCAAAGTATGTGTGTGTTGATTTTCCTTTTAAATGTCTCCCAATTAGATATAAAACATATGCTGATTTAAATTAAATAAATAAATCAAAATAGTATTAAATAAAGTTTAAAATAATATTAAATAATATTTGTGTGAAATTTAGAGGAGGGTGGTGGTGGGGTGGAGACAAGAATGTAAAAATATATTAAATTTCAATATAAATGATTAATTTGGTTGACAGTTATATATATATGCCACTTATGAAAAAAAAGAATTGTTATATTAAATAGATATAATAATATATACGTGTCAGTTATGATAAATATATGAAAGTGTAAAAAACACGTTTATTTAATTTGATGGATAATGTGATAAATGCCAAAAAATAATTTGTTCTTCAATCACAATGTTGTTTGTCATATGTAACTTGATATAAAAGTGTGGGACATCTTTAAATTATATCTATACTTTTATTTAAAGTTACATACAACAACCAAAATTGCGATTGAAAGAATTTGCATTTCTTATCGAAGTTAATAATGAGCATTTTTGATAAAATATTTTTTATATATATTCTAATGGAATAGGTCCTTGCCATGCATATCAATATACTTGATATGCCATCAGAGTGGATGAGAAAACATATCTAGGATTCCTGAACTTCTAGACTCATAAGCACCCTGATTTCGATTCAAGGAGATGACATCCTTGCATATGAACATATCTCATATGCCTCCACATATGCTCATCCTCCTTTTCCATTCCTCATTACCATTTATCTCAGATTTATAGCTTAAGGAGAATAAGCACAATATACTATTTCAAAGAATATTCATATTGCTATCAAATCATGTATCCACCAAGCCCAGGATTCCTTTATGTTAAACATTCTTCTACCTCTAGCTTAAGATATACGTAAATTATAAGACGAGTGTGTGGGTGTTATATCATCTTTTATTAATGTTTAAATCATACAGATGCATATAAATTAAGGAAAGATAAAACACATCAAGTTATGGTTTTACTTTGTCTCTTCAATGCACGATTACAAAATGTTATTAAATAGTCAAGTGGATGTATGAATGGACGTACATATATGATCGCATGAATGGACATACATATATTATCATACATTTATTGATATTATATGACATTATAATGCATAATATATATATATGGGTATAGAACTCAGACCACTTCATCCAAAGATATTTCACTGATTTAGGGGAGGGAATTCCTCAATTAAATAACTCTATTTATATTATGTTGTTTGAAACGAGTTAAAGAATGTATTATTTTTTCTTTTATTTATACAGTTGGTGATGGGTTAATGGGGTTTAATAAATATTGATTTATTTGTTTTAATAAATATTTACTTACTTATTTTACAAGTTATTTAGTTGCATATTTTCTTTATTTTCTCTTTCTAACAATATAACAAAATGTATATTTCTGAGAGTGGCTTGACCTCATAATAACCTGAGATAAAGAGAGGACCGAGCTTAGCCTATTGAGATACTGCTTTATCTGGCATTAGATATTTGATATCATGCGAATATTTTAGTATAGTTGATATGTGTTGTATAATGGGTTGGTAGTTGTATATTCTTTCAGGTGGGGATTTTCTATTTCTGGGAGTTGCATGTAAAGGCCAGGTTTAAATATGGTCTTTCAAAGGTATCTTTCAAAGGTATGCAGAGACTAACACCTTGACATCCACTGGCAAGGTAATGAAATTTTCTAACAAAAGTGGGGTTATAATAATCAGCTGTCATTCAATATCTCACTCAATTAACAATTATGTAATTTGAATTATGGAATCCATATTTCGATTGGAATTGTTATCAATACCATACCCTGAGGTGTTACAATTATTTCATGCCTAATATGTATGCTTAAAAGGTATAGACAGGGTGGAAGTTCATGCAGTACAATATATATATATATTCTGCCCTTGTCATCGTGTGTAGCTCCACTACACATCAGGCCAATCACGTTGAGGGCCATAATCAAACCGCCCCGTTCCCGCATCTCCACTTCCCCCAAAATAAATATAATATAGTGAAAATCACCTAACCGGGTTCTAGCTCTAATAATTAATGAAATATTCAATTAAATGCTTTACTAGCTCAAGTTTCTTAAAATTAACTTAGGTTCTGTTTTAAACTAACTCAAATAAATATTCAGGAATTCATGAGACTAGAAGTGGAAATACTGGTGACAAGGTAGATTACATTGAGACAATATCCCACAGGATACCACCTCAATGGCATAAGAACACTATCCCCCCTTATACTACTATTACACATAATAACTACATAGTATTCTTATGACTTCCGCAACTTCTAATCACTAAGACTCATTTAACAATTAAAGTATTAATCTTTTATCTCTAATAATAATAATAGTAATCATCTAGCTCAAATGAAATAATCTCAGGTTCTTAAATTTATTCATATGTTAATAAACATATGGTAGCAAAATATGATAAGGGATTTTATGTCATAATCTACTACTCTGAAATTAGATTAATAATAAAACAATAATAATCACAATCTTCATTGCTTAATCCAACTAGTACAGCTTTTCTTTCATCGCAAATTTATAACCGTAATAAATTAGTTAATAATCTAATATCCCCTTTTTTTATCTTTAAGTAATAAAATAAATTAATAAGTGGCAGTGTTTAGATAATCTGATAAATAAAGCAAGTGGCAACTAATAGCATATAATTTAGCAAAATATTAGGATAATGGATTGATGACCAGTAACGCAATGCAATTTTATAATTATTTAATTATAAGAACATCAATAAATATTTAAGATTAAACATACTTCTCTATTTATCTTTTGTGCAAACAATCATATACTTAGTTTAATGGTTGTGAAAATACCCTGTGAATTCATGCAATGATGTAGAGAAAACAAAACTCAGACACAAGTTTTAATAAACAAATTTTAAAATTTTATTAACATCAATAAAAATAAATAAAACAAACAAATCCATCTACATCTATTTACAAGGGATATCCTCATTTTTCTTTACACTACAATAGCTGAATTATACACATTTATATTTCTTTTATCGTTAATTAAACTTATTATGCCTTTTAAAAGTTATTTATTTATTTCTCATTAGGTTTATCATATCACTTATTTTAACTATTTTATGGGTAACACCATTCTTTACCTTTTAATATTAAAGTTACTGTATTATAAATTATCTATGTGGATAAACATCATTTATAACATCATAATTTTACAATCAATATGGTTTTTAAAAGAAAATTACATTTTCTTGTAACTTTATATAAGTCACTCCGCATATTATTCAAATATTATTATTACTTTTAACGTTTGTTCTCCAATGCTCGTAAACTATAATACGTTTATTCCATAAGCCATACTCATGTATAATACTATAACACGGGTTTAATTATCACCTGTTACAGTTTCACATATACTATAATTATCGAATGTTATTGTATTTTTTAAATATGCAATACTTATATTTTTTAAAATATAATTAACAATAAGAAAACGTGAAATTATATTTAATATTTTTGTATATTTCTATTTGGATATACTTTTATAAAATTATAGTTCATTTCTTAAAAAAGGAATTAAAATAATTCTCTAACTCCTTCCCTTCTTAGGATATTTGCATCTTTCTTTCAATAATCATAATCTACTCTTCGTTAACACTTAACTATTCTTATTCCAAATAATAGCATGACATACATTCTAAAATATCTATTGTTTCCCTTTTAATAGACTTATCATATAACGATGTAGTTGCAAGAAATACAGATAAAGATAGCGAAAGATGTATAGGATATCGGGAAGATAGATAGATAACTTATCCGCAATATACTTCAAAATGTATGGAACAGTGTGAATAGGTCCGACATTCATTGTCTAATAACCTTGGCGATAAGCATGATGTGGCAGCTATTTACTCAGCTTTACCAAACATCTAGTACGACTCACAAGAAATATATAAAATACCACTGTCCAAGACAACATGTGTACCAGTCGTAGGGCTTTGTTAACTACGCTGATTAACATCTAAAACTACTTATTATTTCATTCCCTGTAGCATCCTAGTTTTTAATACATCCTCTTGGTTTCCGAATCACCACGTACTACCAAGTCACTACCCAAACTATCTCTCGAGATTTTTACTGTATCCAACATCGATAAAATACTAACTACTTTTTTTAAAACAATAAACAAAATTCGCTAATATAAAAAACATTTCCCTATTCCATAAGAACAATTTGTCTTGCTTTATTACACTGTAGGTTCAACATCTACGTTTTGTTAAAATAACATTTAAATATCCCAATCGGAAAATTAACAGAAAATATCACATAACCATCGGTTATATTGAACTATATTAATAACACATAAAATGATTATCGTATGCATATTTTTTAAAAATCTAATCACATCTCAAAGTGTTTTAGAGTGTTGTTTTCAAAAATGCATTTTACAACAATAATAACAATAAAACTTTTGCGCTACATTCATTCGATTCTCAGCTGATCTAAATAAATAAAACATACATTATATATCATTAATAATTATAAATGTTACCAAAAACAATCTTTATCTTCCTATCAGAGTTCGTAGTAGGTTTCTTTCTCTTCGAGCATCGCAAATATACAAATTTCCACATACATACAATTTTATTTTAAAATTCAAAATCAAAACATATTATTTCATATAATGTTATATTACGAATTAATGTATTTTGTTTTCCCTATCGCTATCTAAAACTTAATGTTTAACTTAGATTAGTAAAGAAAATAATTCAAACCATAATCACATATTTTTCTGACGGTATATCTTGGTTAGTCCCATAATATTTATTATTTCTTCTTTTGTCCGAATGTTCTCCTTTATGCTTATTAAAGTTTTAAATAAATTAGTTCATTTAATAAACTGTTTAGACGATCTTTAGTTTTAGTGTTTAATCCAAAATTATTAGAAAACATTTTATTTAGTTATCCCACGAAGCTTTTTAATGTTCTGGCGAATATTACCTCGGCGCGTTGATGCATCTTTATTTCTAGTTAAACTACAATTATTTAATAATTACGGTACCAATTGCATTTTCCATGGATCCAATATTTTATATTTCTCTTCTGTAAAATTTTTTTTTTTCTTTAGGTAAGTGTTTTCCTTGGTAAACTTCACTTTCATTCATTATTATTTTATATACACTACTTCCGATCTTTAACTATTTTCTAGAGTATTTTCTCAAGTCATCTTAAAGAAAGCAATTCAAACTATTTCAATATTAAAATTCCTTTTGTCCATTTATTCTTATACGAATAATACTTATTTTTATTTTCCATTATCTTCATTAACTTTGCGCACAATGTCCTTTCATTGATTTTATACGCACGAAAACAGCTTTCATAGTGATACGCTATATAAACTATATCAACGAATAATATTAACATATTTGGAACATTATAAAATTTACAACTTGGTTTTAAGAATCTATCCATTTTCTATTGAAAACTCCGATTATATTTCGATAGAATCCACTGGCAGGTTACTGTAAAGTTAGTGAAACATTACTATGAAAAACTTTTTTTTTAAAACATTTTATTCTAAGATTCTCTTCGGATGATTTTTAAATTGTCAGTTGGTTTCTTTCAAAGATATTATTAAAATTATAATAAAATTGACTAATAAATTGAAGAAAAAAAAAATTTTAGAGAGCTTAAAATTTTACCTCTGCTCTGGAGTCAACACATTTTTGTTCTCCCCCGTTTATACAATTAGTTGGCGCGATTTTGGTTGTCTGCCAAGATCTATTTTTTATTGGTCAATCCCTACTTGGATTTATAAACAATTTCTAAAGTTTTAAAATCATGATGTAATAGACTTAAATGTTAACTCATTATTATTTTTAAATCAATTATTATCTATTACAATTTAACTACCTTTAAAACAATTTTGAAACAATAATTAATAAAGGTGTATACTACTTATTTTTATTATGATGTGTGACAATTCCATCCACTTCTATAATATACTATTTAAATATTTTAATTATTAGTATTAATTTAAACCGGTGCTTATACATAGAATATTTCAGACAGTCACGTAGTCATTTCCGGTGTTTAGTCTATTTTTATCTGTCTTAATAAATTTGCTACTTATATTATATAAAATAATTATATAAAATTTTGAAAAACAATTTAGAAAAATATAGAATTAGATACAATTCTCACCATCACAATACTTATTATTAAATATATCATATTAATCTTTTACTGCTTAATATAATCTATAATTTTAAATACTATATAATATTAATTTTAAAATTTTTTAGTAATTGACCATTTATAACCATCATTGACCTATAGAAAAGGGCACAATATATATATACAATCCAAGATAAAAATGATTTGAATGTCTTCTCTTGTAGTAGCATTTATCATAAATAAAAAAAAAGCTTGTTTAGAGCTATTAGCATGCTCTTAATTTTATATATATATATATATATATATATATATATATATATATATATATATATATATATATACACACACACACAAGTGTGGTAGGCATTCAGTGTATTGTGGAGTTACTATCTTTTTAAAATAATTCACATATAAACTGGAGCTGACTCCACTCAGAGGGAGATTTATAAGCCAACCATTGGACATTTTAATTTCTTTCATTACTATGTTGTTCATCTTCATCTGGATTTCTAGACAAAACATCAGCATGTGGTATTTTCTTTCCCTGTCTTACATGATAGCTGGTAATCAGGTGATGACAATATGTTTCTCCATGGCAACATATATGAGCTCAAATTGTCAGGTGCTAATTGATTTCTCACTAAGATTTCCAATACTGGCTTGTGTTGGTTACTATGTAAAATGATCTATTGAATATATATTGATAACATTTTCTTAAGCTGAACATGATAGCCAAGACCAGTTTATCAATCTGGCTATAGTTTTTCTCAGTTTTAGAAAGTTTCCTTGATGCATAGCCTATGAAACAGTCACCATTGTGACGTCAATGATGAAAACTGCCCCCATACCTCATTCTAAAGCAACTATCATTAAATGCACATTGAGATTATTATCATAGGGCTTTGCTTTGTACAAAAGATTCCTCATGGTTTTTAACCTCAACTACTTTTGATTTTTCTTTAATAATTGATACTGAGGTTTTGCTGCTTTAGCTTTATTCTGTAAAAAGGACTTGAAATAGTTTTATCAAACCCAAAAATACCTGGAGTTCATTAACTTTTTTAGATTAGACTGCATTTTTCACAGCTCTTACTTTCTTGAGCAGTGGTCTCTTACTCTCACCTGAGATTATATGTCATAGGAATATTAATCTCTTTATGTTCCACATGCTTCTAATTTGACCCCAAATCTCTGCAGTTTTTTACATAATTTAAACAATCTTTGAGAAAGCATTTTTACTGATACTGCTGTTATGATTGTCATCAAAGGAAAATATTCTCCCATCTTTTTCTTGTAATAAAGCATTAATTTTGCTTAAAACATAATTGGCCCCTTGAAATATTGAATAGTAGCTGATTGCATTTAATTAACTCCATAAGGTTATTAGGATTAATATTTCCACTGAAATTGTCTGACACCATAATTTAGGTCTAGTTTCACAATGTCTGATGTGTTTGATGACTGACCAATATATCTCTCACATTAGGCGCTAAATATGGCTGATTATTTAATTATTTATTTACCATTACCCTATAATTACCACATATTTGCATTTGGACATTAGGTGCTCACAACTATAGGCATGGACTAATCTGATGCCTCTACTGGTATCAATATGCTCTTATTGACAAATCCTTGAATTTTTTCTCAATGTTTGTTTTCTGTGTGAAAGGGATTTTCATGTTACCCACAACTTGAGGGCATATTTTAAACTCACTCAATGTTTATTGGACCCATTGATATTATACCCAAATCCTCATTCAATAAATCTGGATATTTATTTTAAATTTCTTGCTTGAGGGAACTTTTTTACAATACTAACTTGAATTCCTATAACATGGAACCATTCCCTTCTGATTATATGAATATTTTTCTTTTTCATTATGTACAGTGGTAATGTAATTATTTTGTTGTAGCATGTAATTAACACTTTTAATCACCCCAATAATTTCAGCACATTTCCACTTACATCTTGAGTCTTAACATTAGTTTTATGTATTTGAAGGTTAATTTCACATGTTTATAATGCATTGCATTCGACCTCACACATTATAGATATCCCTGAGCCACTATCTGTCTCCATTGTAATTTACTTTTCCCAGATTGTAATTCCATCATGAATTGCTTTGATCTCTTTAACTTTCATGTTTTTTTTTTTACATCAAGAACCTTAAGGGGTTTGCTTTCCTATTTTTCTGCACCTGAGTTTTCTCTTGGCTTTCCCTGCTACCAAATTTCCTACATACACATACTAAATGCCTTCTGTGTGCAAAACATGGTTCCTCCTATGACATATTTTTACCATAAGAAGCATGAAGTTTCATTTCCCTTTTTGTATTTCAGTTTTTGAATGATAGAAAATTTTTTCATTTGTTTGAAAAATTCTTATATTAATACTATCTTCGGGTTTAGTTTCAAAAGCATGAGCTTTCTCTAAAATTAGCTTATAAGCTATTCCTTTCTTGATAGCAATTTCATAAGTTAGATCAGTCTCTGATAGCAGTAGTTGTTTGAGCTCTTATCAGATGTGTTTCCGAATACCTGGTTTATAAGTATTTCCTTGACAAACTCCCCATACCTACAGGCTTCCACCAACTCCCACAAGACTGAACTTTATTTCTTTATTGCTTCATCTTTAAAATGTAAATGAGCTGTATTGCAGGATGAAGAAGGGCTAAAATATTTGCTTTTCTTATTAATTTTTCATAAGTTATTTCATCTGATATGGGAGTTTCACAAAACATCATTTTTTTTACCAAAAAACATGAGTGCTATGATTTTTTCCTTATTGTTCTCTATTCTGTTCAGAGTGAAAACACTTTTGACTTGAGTGAAGTGTGATGGTTGTTCAGCAGCATTACCCACATTGAACTCAGCAATACGAGTTTTCCCAAATGATGATTTTTTTAGTCCCTTAAAAAGTAGGTTTGAGCTTTCAAACTAGTAATATTCTTTCTAGGTTAGGTTCAAATTCTATGACTATGCCAAGTTTTGCTATATCTTAGTTCTTAATCCCTGGGATAAGAATAACAATGTATTTGTGTGGAACCTAATTTTTTGAAGACAATAACATAGTGACTTAGATTTCAATTTTATACGATATTCACTCATTAAATAACAAGAATAATATGTGTAGATACATAAATATCAAACACATTATTCTAATTTAATGTAAACTACCGTGGCTAATTTAGAATATGTCATTTCACTTTTTAATTTTATTCAGTAATAATAAGAATAATAATGGCAATATTTTTACTTTTATTACCATCTGCATCTCTTAAGCCTATCAGCCCTTAATGCATTTAAATTAATAATAAAATTGGAGCAATCTTTATTCCCTAGTCTGCTTATTGACATTCAGGAGCCATGATTTTGGGAATAAGATATCCCCCATTGGTTTCTTCTTCTGCTTCATGCTTGTTTCTAAAAGTTGCTTTGAAGATGACAAAGAAGAGTATGTGTTCCTTTCTTCACAGTTTTTTATGCTTTCTGTCCTTTTGTTTTGGGGAATAATTAAGCAAAATGGGAATAGATATATTATCAGTTTATTTTTGCCTCTGTAAATTTAATTAGTATTTTAACTCACGCTAATTAAATTTTCTTTGTTACCTGATATTTATTTTTTCTTCTGATAATAATTTACTGTTACACACATACATTTTAATTAAATATTTTTTATTACAGCAATTCATTTAATTTTATTCTGACTGTTTATTATTTATCTATTTTATTTATTTACCCTATCCATGAATTAAAATCTCATAACTTATTTTATTAAAATCCATGCAATTTTTATGGCTTTACATAATTATTATACAATTCATTGTGTGAAAATAATCAGAAATATTTAATACACTATGCATAAAATTTATATTTTTTGTTATTCTAAAAATATTTTTGAAGTAATCTTGCAAATCCTGTGAAAATCAGATTACAACTAATGAAAACCATCAAAGAGTGGAGGCAGAGCTAAATAAGTGGAGATAACCTTTGATCTTTACCAATCAACCTAGAAAATAGTGACCCTTTCAGATTTTTTTAAAAATTAATATATCAGTATACAGATATCCGTAAAGGGTGATCTAAAACAGCAGAATTATGATACTATTTTTGATGTAATGAGCTATGTTAATTGCTGTTCCTGTTAATGAATGGATTAAGTTGTAACATTATTTTTTTTTACAATAGAAACTTTCATAATACATATAATGAATATTGTTAATAATACTGGTTTATATAACAATGCTCTGTGAACGTAAAAAGTGTTGTAAATAATAAGTTTAGTTCAGTCTTAACCATTAGTTAAGAAAATAAAGCTGGTTGTGATATTGGAGTAAAAGATATTAATTTTCAAATAAATAATAGGGGTGTTTTACTTTCCAAGCAACGTACTAACTAAAAAGATAATTTTATGGATAAATCCCAACTTTATCACAATAAGGAAAACCGTATATATCTTATAAAATATGACTTTCTAATTCTACTTCATCAATATATTCAACTGACAGCTCTTTCTCATCAATTTTTAATAGTAAATTATTAGTTAAGTTGGCTAATGTAGAGGTCACTACTATCGCATTTTACACTCATATTTTCAAGGTTACAGCCTTGTTAAATATTACTTACGTAATCAATGTGTGTTGTCTAATAAAGAGTATTACTTAAAACATATACATAGTTTGCACTATGATTTTAGATGAAATTCAAATAAATTTTATAATCGAAACTGTTACAATTATTTTACATTTAGACAAAATATATCAAAAGATATTGATGAACTTAGATTTGGAAGTATGTTTTCTTACAGATAGATACCTTAATAATAGTAATCTTTCTTATTTAATGACAAAATGAAAAAAAAAATCAAACCAGATGTCACACGACCTAATTTAATTTAATTTAATCTAATACTTATATATCCTAGCACCTCACTGATGATTCCAGTAACAGAATCTAGTCTGGGGTTATATTCTGCCAAGGGGTTATATTCTCCCAAGCTTGTTAAGAGCTTATTTTGCAAGCTCTCTCTATATAATATTTAATGATAAATATCATAAACATTTGATTTCAAATATAGCAGTAGATATTTCTGGAAAACAGACTTCTGGTTATGATCATATGTATTAAGATTATCATGTCACCTGTAATACTAATAACCTTTTTATCCCAATTCCCACATATAAGCATTGAAGGGGGGGGGTATTTTTAACCATTTATAGCTTTGTGGTACTATATTAAACTTCATTAATACTTTCTAACTTTTATTGCCAATATTATCTTTTATTAAACATCAGAAGAACACTATATAAGATTTTTGGTCTAACATTCATTTATGGTTATTTCCCCATAAATTAATATTTCGTATTGATTTTATAATAATACCATTTTTTTAAAACAAAAATTTTTGTACTCATAGGAGTGATTTTTTTCTAGTTTTCTGCTAACATTAGAGGAATGTGAACTAAATTAAATCAAATTAAAACTTTTTTAATTCAGAAAATGATATTTACTGAAACTTAGTGTAATAGCCAAATTTATGATAACACATTTTTGCATGATAGATATAAAGTTTTTTATACAGATATAATGTCACAATTATGGGAGAAGGTGATACTCTCGTTGCTATTATTCACAAGTCTATGCATTTAGATTTTACTTACTGTGAATCCACAAGGTGTGAGGTTTCTCTTGATAATCGTATTAAATTTCTATTCAGGAATGTTTATATCAGATAAACCTTGGTTGTTTTTGACTTGGATGCATTTACTTTGTTCTTTTGAAAAAAATTTGGTTGATTATAAAATGAATTTTTCATTACTGGCGACTTTAACATTTCTGGAATGCTATTTTTAATGTTTCTTCACTATCACTTAAGGCATAGAGGATGTTACAATTTTTTTAATTTTTTTAATTTAAAGCAAGGTAATTCCTTTTTAAATTCCCATAAGCGAATACTTGATTATATTTTAAGTAACTTAGCTAAAATTAAATGATTTTGTGTTTCATTTCTGATTTTTCCTATTAATTTACATCGCCCACCTATTAAATTTTTTGTTAGCATAAATTATGTTAAATTGTCTCTTCTTCTAAATATTAAAAGATGTTACAAAAAGGGGATTATTTTGGTCTGTGTAAGGCAATATCTAATTTCGATTGTAACTTTCATTAGATATTAATTTTAATATGAAATTATTTAATCAAGTATTTAATAATTTCATTGATTTTTATATACCAAAAAAAAAAAAAAAAAAACATGTTTTGCACAATTATTTTCCTTCTTGCTTCTCCGAAACACTTAAGAAAATTCTTAGAAGGAAATCTTATCATCATAAGTTACATATTAAAAGGCAAATTTTATTTTTTTACAATAACATTGTTAATTACCATATAATACTAAATCATCCATGCGCTTTACTGCGGTTACACAATGCTATATTTATCACTCTCTTTTACAGTTTACAGTTTCGGTTGCCCAAGCAGTCTTCTTCAGAACTTTTATATCTCCTAACTTCAACTGCTAAATTGAATTCTTTTTAACATTTTTAATTATAAAAGATTGATTAAAACTATTTAGAAATTTAATTATCAAAAATATATTAAAAGTATTGAACTCCATGTGTCATTATGGTCCTGTGGTAAAAATCCTGGCATTACCAAAAGTAAATCTCAAATGGATTATAGCTCCTCTTTAAGTGCTGATGATTTTTCAGTTTGCATTTATGAATTGTATGGAAACTCTCAATTGTCTTCTGAGTATAGATTGCCTAATGAGTGTTTTAATGGTAGCACTTTTATTGATTGTTGTAATAATAATATTATATCTGCTATCAAAGAATTCAAATTACATTCAAGATTATACCTTTTAAGCCAATAAACATCACATGATCACCATTTCTTGTGATAATGGCAATATGTATAGAGAGTTTTGCATGTTTTAATATACCTTTTATTTATAAAGGATGTGTGGAATACATTGCTACTCCTCTGTATTATATTTGTAATTGTTTCATTAAAATTTATATCTTTCCCAATCTTTTAAATTTGCCAAAGTTATATCTATTTTTAAAAATAGTTCAAGTGATCATCATCATCATCATTATCAACCATTATCAATCCACTGTAGGATGAAGGTCTCTCCAAGTTTAATCCATCTTCTCCGATCTTTAGCTTCTCTTCTCCACATCACCCCTGCACACTTTCATATTTCATCCATCCATTTCACATGTGTTTTCTTTCTTGGTCTTTTACAATCTCTTTGAATCCAGTTTAAAATTTCAATTGTCCATCTATTATAATCTCTTCTAGCAATATGTCCAGCCCAACTCCACTTCAGTCTTTTAACTTTTTTAATGAGGTCAGTAACACCTGTTTGTTTAATAATTATGGGCTTATTTTAGTGCTTCATATAATTGTGCACATATTTTAAAGGTGTATTTATAAAAAAAATATTAATGGTATAAATAAAGTTTTAGCACTTGTGCAATATGGTTTTTTTACCTGATAGATCAATTAAAGCAACAATAACTGATCATATTGCTAATGCCTTTGAATCAATGCCACCTAGATGTTGTTTATTTTGATAAAATGGATCATCCTCTATTGCTTCATAAAATGTAAAAATTAAGTTTAGCTTCTAATTTATATTGTATGAATCTTTTATTAGGAAAAGAATGGTTGATGTAAAATTTAATAGCAAGTTTTCTAATCCATACTATTGTAATCTAGGAGAACCTGAAGGCAGTATTCTTCTACCATAATTAGTCATAAAATGCTATATTGCATTTCTCTTGCAAAAGATTTTAAATTGATCTGATATAACAGCTGTTTCATTGTGCTATGCAGATGATTGTAAAATATTTGAGTATTAATTACTAGCTACTGACATTTAGAAAAAGATATTAAGTTTTGTGAAATAGTGTGAAAATAGTAAGATGAATATTATGTGTTATGCAGATGATTGTAAAATATTTAGGAATGTTAACTCAATTAAACCACTAAACATCACATGATCACCATTCTTTATGTTTACACAAGCTGTTTTCACAGAGGCTAAACTCTTCATATAGTAGTGCCACTCAGTACAAACCAGAGTAATCAATGGATGCATTAGATAGAGATTTTATGCACAGACCTTCCTGCATCCATTGATTATTCTGGCTTGCACTGAGTGGTGCTATTATATGGAGAGTTTAACCTCTGTGTATTGACCCAATTACTGAATGAATTCTTTGACAAAAAGATTTTAACAATTTTGTGAAATAGTGTAAAAGTAGGAAAATGGATATTCAGTGTTATACAGGTGATTGTAAATTATTTAAGAATATAAACTCATTTATCAACTATATTCTTTTACAAAAAGATATTAACAATTTTATAACATGGTGTAAAAATAATAAGATAGATGTTAATATGAATAAATGTTCAACTGTTATTTTTTTTTTTTTCAAAAAATCTCAAATCTTAAACTGTCCTTATTATATTAAAGACAATAAAATAAATTTGGTTGATATCCAGAAAGACATTGACATTATTTTTGCTAGCAATAGGTCATTTCACCCGACATTAAAACTATGGTAAATAAAGCTTTTAAAATTATGGGTGTGGTTTTATGGCATAATAGACAATTTACTAGCTCTACAAAGCATAAATTATTTCTCTCTTTGGCTTGGCCTATTTTGGAATATGGATTTCTTGTTTAGAAACCAAGTTCCAAACAAGATCTTATTATAATTTATTTGTCCATGATAAATATAGGGGATTTGAACACAGACTTTCCAACACCCTTTAACTATCCACACTATCTCATACCACTGATACATATGATCACATGCATGTACAATAATATGAGCATCAGCATGGGATTTGGGATTTCCAACTTCAGATTTTCAATGGTATGAATGGCTAAAGAGTTGGCGGTTGGAGTAGATTGAAGGCTGTCCATTAAAGTATGAAGATTTGCTATCTTAATATAAACTGAGCACTGATTATATATATATATATATATATATATCAGTGCTGATTATATATATATGAGAGGTAATAATCTGGGTCAACTGATGAATGCTTGTTCACCATGAAATATGTATATTAGTGATTATTTATCTTTTCAATATATGTGTGGTCAAGTATATCAGTAGTATGAGATAGTGTGGATAGTTGAGGAATGCTTGAAAATCTGTGTTCAAATCTCCTATATTTTCAATTAAGCTTCAGATATATGAAGAATATCTGCAGAAAGGAATTTGCTATTAACTAAAAGGAGACTCTTTGATTCCTCTTGGAGGCCTTAAAGGAACTGAGCAGGGCAAATTCCTAATGTCCACTCCATACGTTTTTGTCATTGCAGATGTTATTACTATGTGATTATTCATATAGTATACGAACATGGATGGGCTGCTCACCAACACACATTAGCCAGCGTGGTGAGTTTATTGGCTTTTTACCTCTGAGTTTAAGAATATTTTTTCTAATATAGGAAAAGATGGATTGAACTTGGAGAGACCTTCATGCTGCAGTGAATTGATAATGGTTGATGATGATGAAGATATGAAAAATATCGATATTTCAAATATTTAGTCTATGATAATTTTTTTAAATATATTAAGTTCAATAACCATTATCTATCCCTATGACGTAGAAGAATCAGAGATCTTACATTTTTATATATCCTTGTCACATAATAATTGCAATTAAAAATTGTTCACATAAATACCTATAAATTAATAATTGTTTACATAAAGCATGCACATTTAATTTATTTTACATTAATTAAGGTTAAAATCTTCACATTTGTTTCTTTTGCCTAACACTGATAATCAAGATTTTATTAATGAAACTATTTTTATATTAGATTTTTAAAAATTTGTTACTAATTGTAAACGAAAATATGACGCATAGACCTAATCGTAATTTGATATTTATATGTCCTAATTTAAATTATTATCTATTAATTGGGCTGCAATTCTGTGATAGGCTTACTGTTGTAGTTTTGTATGGTAAATAAAGCGAATTGAATTTAAATATCATCATCATCATTATTATTGTTATTGTTGTCATCATCATCATCATCATAATAATAATAATAATTATTGTTGTTGTTATTGTTGTCATCATCATAGTAATTATTATTGTTGTTATCATCATCATCATCATCATCATCATAATCATTGTTATTGTTGTCATCATCATCATAGTAGTTATTATTACTGTTGTTATTATTATTATTAATATTATTATTATCATCATAAGTGTCATTGTTGTTGTCATCATCATAGTAATTATTATTATCATCATCATCATCACTATTGTTATTGTTATTGCCATTATCATCATAGTAATTATTATTATTGTTGTTATTATGACCATCATCATTGTTGGTGTTGGTGTCATCAACATCATAGTAATTATTATTATTATTACTATCATCATCATCATCATCATTGTTATTGTTGTTGTCATCATCATCATAGTAATTATTATTATTTTTATTTGGTTTTTATATGTATTTATGTATTTAAGGGGATGATTTCTATTGTTTCTAAAAATGCAAATCATCTGAGGCAGCAGGGAAATTTTAAACTGGATTCCAAGAGATTGTAAAAGACCCAGAAAGAGACCACATATGAGATGGATGGATGAAATAGGAAAGTGTGCAGGGGTGATGTGGAGAAGAGAAGCTAAAGATCAGAGAAGATGGATTAAACTTGGAGAGATCTTCATCCTGCAGTGGATTGATAATGGTTGTTGATGATGATGATAAGTATATGTTTGTATATTTTTATGAATATATAAAAGTATGTATTTTTTTATATAATTTGTATATATTTTTTATATAATTTGTATATTGATGTGTGTGTATATATATATTTGTAGTTCTAAAGAAGATTGCAGGGGCAATCGAAACTGATGTTAGATGGGTGATATCTAAACATTGTAGTAAAAATAAAGAATTGTTATAAAAAACAGTTTAATTAAGTAAGGCAATGCAAAAAAGGAAAAGTTAGAATTAAATAATAGCAAAACTATTGTTAATGTATTTAAAGAATTGAACAATAATAAATACAATATTAAGTTTATAATGCAAAAAGAGGAGAAGAGATTAAACTATTTAGACATATTTTTTAACAAAATGAATTAATGGTGAAATACTTATTAAATATTATATTAAGGGTAAAGGTATTAAGATAGGATGGGGAAAAAAGTAAATCTTTAGGGAAATGGATGTGTAACTCAAAAAGAATGGGTAATATTAAAATTAGGTTAGGATTGGTTTATAAAATTAGTTGTGAGCATTGCAATATAATATGTATAAGTCAGACAGAAAAGACTGCCATGGAAAGAGGTAAGGAGCATGATAAGCCAATTAACAGAAAGGATATAAGATCAGGGTCATATATACACTTTTTGGGTACTAGACATAAAATGATTTGTTAAAAAATATTCAGGTAATAAAATATGTTAAAAATTATAAGGAAAGGAATTGTTATGAAACTTTGTGTATTAAAAAAAATTTAAACAAACACGTAAACAGGGTTAAAGATTCAGCATAATTAGGAGGAAAATGGCCATTGTTAGATTATTGGAAACATTAGACTTATAGTTTTAAAAATAAAAGGAAAGGATTATTATTGTTTTTTTTTTTAGATTACATGTAATTTTATATACATTATGAGGGAAAAAAAGGACTGTAATAAGTTTAATCATTTTTATGTACATATTGATTATGATGAGTTAGAAGAAGTTAACAGTTACAAATACCTTGGTCAGATTATTAATACAGATGGAAACATAATGGATGATATTAATCATAGAATTAAACTTGGAGTGCTTTTGGTAGAAATAACTTGATACTAAATGGAAATATGCCTATGTGTTTGAAAAGGAAGGTTTTTAACAAATGTGTTTTGCCAGTTCTTACTTATGGATCTGAGACTTGGACACTTAATAGAAGAGCAATACAGAGACTTCAGACCACTCAAAGAAGTATGGAGAAATGCATGTTGGAAGTAACAAGAAGAGATTGAAAACACAATGTATGGGTAAGAGAACAAACAGGTGTTACTAATCTCATTGAAAAAATTAAAAGACTGAAATAGAATTGGGCTGGACATATTGTTAGAACAGATGATAATAGATGGACAATTAAAATTTTGAACTGTATTCCAAGAGATTGTAAAAGACCCAAAAAGAGACCACATGTGAGATGAATAGGTGAAATAAGAAAGTGTGCAGGGGTGATGTGGAGAAGAGAAGCTAAAGATAGGAAAAGATGGACTGAACATGGAGAGACCTTCATCCTGAAGTGGATTCATAATGGTTGATGATGATGATGTATTTTCTTAATTATATTTAATGTATGTATTTTAATAATTATATTTATTGTAATGTAATGTAATGTAAATAATATCCATTGTGGGGAGGTTTGCTGTAGAGTAATGAATGGGAGATCAAATTGGTAAATGAAGCAAAGAAAATAAAGGGATTGATAAAGAAATTAAGAAAAATATGATGTAGCTAGAATTATATGGAAAGGAGTTGCAGTAGCAGGATTAACATATGCCAATGATGTGTTAGGTGTTAGTAAAGGGATATTAGATTCCTTAGAAAAAATACAAAGGAAAGTAGGAAGACATGCATTAGCTGCAGATATGTGGACAACAAAGAAGGCAATTCAAAGAGAAATGGGATGGTCAAGTTTTTGTATGAGAGATGCAAAAAGCAAAATGAAAATGTTCAGTAGATTACAGTTTATGGATAATAAAAGAATAGCCAAAGTATTTAATTGGGTTATGAGTAAAGGGCAAGCAACAAGATGGGTGAGACATTAATGTGGTATGCAGAAGATTTGGATAAAGAATTTATATTTGTATACTTGAACAAAAGGGTGAGATGATTGTGTTAGAAGGATTGTTGAGTGTTATTGTGGTAAGGAATGGGATAGAAGAATAGATGCATTAATAAAGAATGGGGAGTTGGAGAGATGAAGAACTAGTATGGAGAGTAAAAAGAGTTTAAATATATAAAGAAGTAAATGGATATTGTGTGTGAGTTAATTTATGATAATAGCAAGGCTCGAACAAGATCTTTAGCAACAAGGGACTATACATGTAAATGGAAAAATATGGGTGATTTAGTATGCAAGTTGTGTAAGGAAAACATAGAAAATATTAGGCATCTGTTAATTCAATGCAAATATTTGAAAGCAGAAAGGGTACTAATAATGAAGTTATGGAAAAATAAATATGAACAAAGTGATTATATAGAAAGTGGATTATTGGTTTTTATGCTGAGTTTGGGAAAAGATAAGAGGAATTTAGATATGAAGATAATGGAGTTGACAAAGATTATGTGGAAATGGGATGGAGCAGATTATGGGAAATCTTAGGGAGGGGAATGAAAAGGAATGGTAAAGTGGCTAACAGGTTTTTCTGGGCATAGTTGCTTAGAGATTCCTGACTCCATATAAGGAAAAGTCACAGTGCATCACATCACATCACATGTGATTGTGTAAAAAGAAACATCTTGAAAAGATTTCATTAAGAAATGAAAGCTGGATTGACTTATTAAATAATATTTTTATTATAATGAGTTGTTTATTTCAATTTTGTTCTAAATTGATTATTTTTAATTTTATATATAAAAGGCAACATTAATGGACATATTTTAACATTGAAATATGATCATTTAATGTATTACAATCATATATAAACACAACAGATTTACAATATAAAAACCATACAACCAGCACAGAAAATCAGATCACCCTCCCACCCTTCACTATGCAAACATTTTATGAACATTTTTTTGCTTTTGGAATGAGTTAGAAGTATCAATACCTGAATCTTCATGTTGTTGTTGAGAATTCAATTACACATAAGGCAGGACTGGTTTCTATTCTATTCCTTGTGGAAGATTTAAAAATCATTGCGCTATATATATATTTGGTTTTTATGCAAGCAGCAAATTAGACCCTCTTACAATATACCCACTTCGCAAACAATCTTCACTAATTCGGATGAGCCTTATTATAATCAATACGTGAATTTCCATGCCCGCATTGGACCGCTCATAACTTGCCCTATACCGTTCTTATGAAGAGTAGTTTATATATGTATAATTTATTTTGCAAAAAAAAAAAAAACTATTTTGAAGGTTAAGATAAAATATATATATTTCGTTTGTAATATAAAAATCAATTTTACAATATTATTATTTTTTGGAAATATTTTTAACCAATACTTTATTTTTTTGTTTTAGAAATAATTTTTAAAAAAAATATCTGCAGCTATTGAAGGTATAGTAATTAGATTTAACTAGAAGTTTGCGATTTAAACAGACTAAAAAGGTGGACAAAATAAAAAAGAGATCGTTTAAAAGAAGTACCTACTACAATAAAAACATTAATTTAATTGCGCTTCAAATAAAAAAAAGAAAAATAATCTTTAGACGTGATCAGAATTCTGATTAAATAAAATTTATGTTCAAATAGCTCGCTGATCCGATGTGCTTGAACGCTCCAAAAGTTTAATATGATTACCTGAGAAAGTTTTTCACTTTAAAGATCTTTTCATTTATTCTAGCCGTTATCAATTAATTTTAACTGATGTTTCTATAATTTAAATATCTATCAGTTCATATAACTTTCGGCTTTGTTGGAAAATTTAACTAGTTAAATGTTTTTTTTTTTTCAAGCAAACTTAATTTACTCTTTTTTTTTAATGTTCCTCAATTTTTAATTATATTTATAACGGATCAGTGGTAACTATTATAATTGAAAAAGAAGAATATAATTATATTAATCACTAACAATGACATATACTAAGTAACTTATATTTATTTTAACAAAGTTAAAAATAATTAGTTATTTTTATATAGTATGTGTGTGTAATTGCAAAAATAAGTTTGCTGCTTAAATTTTAAAAAGAAATCTTGTAATGAGAGATAAGGATAAACAAATATAGGACTAAAAGACTATCAGGATCTTCCTTCTATTTGGTAGTTTCTGACTGAAATAAGCATAAGAAAATGTATTTTCTTATATTCATGATGCTATGTACCTGCTAACAAAAAAAAATGTAACATATCACAGGAAAATACGATAACTGGGAATTAAATAAATTCAAATACCTCAATATAATGAAAATTACTTATTTATTGAATAAACAAACAAAATATATAACACCACTATGAAATCCACGTTAACTGAAACATTTAGAATTCAATCTCAATACTGTCCTGCACATCTAAACATATAGATGTATTTCACTAGAAACAGTTCTACTTTTCTCAGTCCACAATATTAATTATAGTCTAACTGACACAATAAAGTAATATTACCTTCTGGTAGTAACTCCTCTGCAAGATTTCTCAGGTGTATAAAAATAATAACATTAGTGTGATCTGTTTGGAATCCTAACCAGCTCCTTAACCTTCAGGTAACTGGTGCCTAGTTTAGGAAAGTCCTCGATGACTGTGGGTTAACTCTCATGGCGATCTTGTTCAGCTAACCTCTCAATGACAGAGAACATCTCAAATGAAAGACAACGAAGATACAGAACTTTTTGTAGCCAAAATTTCTCCCTATTTATATCACTGCATATTTTCTTCTTTGATCTTCGCAGTAATTAAATCTTGTCTTAACAGATTTAATTAATGCATTTTAATTTAATCACAAACAAAATTTTTCCTTCTTTTTAATTCCCATTTTTCTTACCATTATTATTTTGTTAATTAAACGAACAGGACTTTAGCCTTTCAAAATTTTGTAATTAATTATTTCTTATTAAACAACGACTATACTTTTGTTTTTATTTCTTTAAGCAGTCTTGTACTATATTTAAATATTTCTTGCCTTTTCTTCTGGAATACTTTACTTTTTCTTTGAAAACAATGTGCTTTTATGATTTCCAAATTTTATGTCACTGTATTGTGCAATTCTTTTTCTAATTTCAACTACAAACATGGCTGATGGTGTTAAATTTTGGGTATTTTTTTATATGTCAAAGCGTTAACCAGCAAATAAACCTGGGACAGCTGTTGGAAGGCAGCTATGCTAACCACTAGGCCACCAATGCTTGACTAAAATTTTGGTTATTTCCTAAATTATATAAAGAATTGTAACCTTGAATGCTGTCATTTAAATTAGAATGGAGGATAGAATATAAATGGAGATCTACTGTTAGACAAAGTATTAAAGTTTTTCAACAATAAAACATTCTGTAGAAGATGTTAAAAGATGGTATCACAAAATATCAAATGAACAGAACAGTAGTTTAGTAAATTCCATATGTGGACCTATTTTTGATTTATATATTGATTTATATATTCATCACAAAACTCATCTTATTCTCTGTTTAAGTACATGCCTTCTCTTATATAGTATCCAATGAAAAATATAAACAAATCCACAAAAGTGTCCAGCATTGGTGGTCAAGAGGGTTAGCAGGTTCGCTTCCTGGCTGATGCTATGACACATGAGAGAAATCCACAAAAGTGTAAATAAATACATAAAAAAACATTAAAATTTGCTAATTTTATGATATTTAAAGTCTTCTTTCTGTCATTGCCATACACTACCATGTGTTTTTTTTTTTTAAAAAGTCACATTTGGAAATAAATTTTACAATATGAAAATCATTTTTCTATTTCAATGTGCCATGAATGATTTTTATATATAAAAAAAATTCCTCAGTTTATGTTGACATCACATACATTTAATTTTTCCTTTAATATCCCTTCTGGATTTGCTGTGCAGTATTTTGAGTAATATAATATTTTTTTGAGTATAGTGCTAAAAGTATTACAAAATTTTAGGTCATAGTAAAAGTTGATACTGAACTTAAAATTGAACCAATTAAAGAGATTCTAATTTTTTGATAACAAGACCACTATTATGTTTTTATAGGAGAAAGAAGCTATTGATAAAAAAAAGAATATTGCATAAACCATATTTAATTTTTATGTTTTTCATTACATTATATTGGGATGGATGCCAAGAAATTAAATTTACATTTTCTCTCTCTACTGAGAAATTTTGTGAACCTTTTTTTACAGCTTTAAAATTTACATATATTTTTTTTCTAATATTTTAATTTCAACAAAATTCAAAAGATGTCAGGATAATCGAATAAACAGCCTTCAAAGTTTTTTAAAGTTCATGATAATGGCTGTCAATTATATAATTGGCAATCTCAAACTTTGTGAGATCAATAAAATATTACAATGGTCTAAAAATTTGATTTTTTTTGGAAAGTGTGTGATGATTTTTGTATTTTAATTGAGTAATAATTGTTGGAAATCAAACTATATATTTTTGCATATTTTTTTACAGAAATGTTTTGTTTTTAAATATAAAAGAATATATTTTGTGTAATGTTACCATAGTGATTACGGTAGTGGGAAATATGACTGTCTAGAAATGTCATCACTAAACAGCTGTTATAACATTTAGTGATATTGCAAAGATTACAAACAAAATTTAAACTTGTAAAGCATAAATTGATAGATTTACTAGATATTAAAAAATAATTCATTCAGAATTGTAAAACAAACATCAAGCAAAGAAGACTTCATTCATTTTGCAAATTGAATCTGCTCCACCTGAAATTTGATGATTAAACAATGTTTTATTTGGAATAAAACCTAATTGTTAAAATAATTCTAAAAATCAAATGTTATTTTTTTTAAAATTTAATTAATTACTAAACAAAAATATCAAACAAGGCAAAAATTTATTATATTTTGATAAATAATAATGGTTTAATGTTAAAGTGAAAGTTGAAAGTTTAAAGTAAGTGAGAACAAACAAATATGTCAGAATACAGGAGAGTTAATAGTTATGAAAATCAGACATTTCAGTATTTACTTTGTTTTAAAAACAAAAATATGGCAGATTTTTTCCTATTCTTATTACTTCAGTGAATGGATGAGTGAACACACACTCAGTAGAATATATATAAATATGTCTTCTCAATTTATTATTAATTTATTATTTTATTTAAAATTTTGTTTATATTATAATAGTAATTTATATATGCATATTATGTAAATAAAAAAGTGTCTATGTTATATACATAAATTTGCGTTAAAATGTATTATGCAATTGCAGTCCAATAAGTAATAAATATTCTATATTAAACAGTGTTTATCAATAAATCATAAGCTATTATATGTTACACATGTTTACATGAGGAGAGCTTGGAACAAAATATAACCTACTTCACATCTTCACTCTATTGCCTTTTTTCTTCTGGAAATAAAATAATGATACTGACTTTCAAGTGTCTGCTGTTGATGATGAAGTCATTGTCTAATGCAAATAATTAATGACCAAAATTACTGGTTATTAAGGGCCTATGAGATTCTACATTTCAAGCCCAAGCTATCATTCAATGATCACATTACATTTTACTAAATAAAAAAAAATCCATGAACTTGGAAAAAAATATGGCTCTTATTATACATAATGAACATAAAAAAAACGACTAAAAATAATTTATTAAAAGTGGTTCATATGTTTTACAACATACACATAAATATTATAAATACAAATTAAATGTGAATCACTACAAACAGAAAATACAATAATACCAGTGTAAAAATTGACAGTATGTTAATCAGTTTAGAAAAATACAGAATGTATACTATCATTGAAACCCTTTGTACTCTTTGTCGTAAGTCTAAAGAGACAATACAACACTTTTGGTTCCAATGTTCTGTTCTTCTTACCTATAGAAATATCATCGAACCACTTACTAAATAGGGCACTTTTTTTACTTCTACAGTCATTGACAGCATGAAACAGGATTGTTTCCTTCTAATTTGGATTACTACTTTCCTTATGTTTATTCTTTGGGTCCTAAGATGCAATTTTTGCTTCACTCTACATCTAGGAAATTTCAGTCACTGTTTTATAATAAAATTTCAAAAATTAAAAACAGGGATTGGGGCTTGCCCCTTCAGGCATTGTTGATACTACATGGAGCATGGTCTCTCTTTGTCCCCATTATAAGCAGATAGTTTCTTTTCTGTCGTTTCTTTTTATTTACTTTTATATGCCTTTGCTAAGTATTACATACATACTTTGTATAATTTAAGCACATTGTATTTGTCTGTTCTTTTATAAATTTTATAATATCTAGATGAATTTCAAATCATCTTTTCCAAGTTTGCAAAAAAATATTTTTCCTAATAAAAATATATTGTTTTTTTTTTAAAAAAAAAATATTAAATATACATAATTCAAATTTATGCCTAATTATAAAGATAATAAAATAAAAAACTTCATTAGATAAAACATTTAAAATTATCACGGAAGATTTTACTACAATAATTAAAAATCATCTATCTAGATGTGAATGTAAGACCATTAGTCTAGTTGAATTTTCAAAATTGAAAAACAAAAATTGCACATGGAAGCATTTAGATTACTTATTTATTTAGCATATGGATTTAGAATGATTAATTATTATAAAAATATCATAAAAAATCTGTACAGATTCCAACCATGAGATAGAGTCACTAGTTTAATTCCTTCAAATTCTATAATTGTAGCTATATATCTGACAATCATTAGCTATAACAGAGGCAAAATTCTCCAACCAGTAGCACCACCATGCAATCCAGAGTAATCAATGGATTCAGGAAGGTTTGTGCATAAAATCTTTATCTAGTGCTTAGTCATCCAATATCCACAGCTAGTTTCTACCATGTGGCTTTCATCAGTGAGGTGCCTTGAATCTGAGAGCACTACATCTATTTAGGATCTCATCCAATATCCCATGACTAGTTTTTAGCTTATAGCTTTCATCAGTGAGGTGCCTTAGACCTGAGACCACTGCACCTAGACATTAGGATCAAAGCAGCCATCTAGCAGCTCCTTTTATTTTTTACTATTGCATCAAGCTTTGAGTCCAAAACAAAAAACAGAATGTTTTCAATCCAAGATAATTTGCTTCTATAGCCATGTATATCTGAACCCAGTTCTGCCTTTGGCTGGCATTGTGTCACATCACTGTAGGGAGAGTTTTGTCTCTGCTATAACAGCTTGTGTAAACATAGTAAATGATGATCCTGTAAATTTGTGGTTTAACATCAATCCTGAAAAATAGGATGATGCTAATTATGGTTATTAAAAGACCAAAGACACCAAAATGTATAGATGATGAACTGGGTTCAGATCTATATGACCATACAAACAAATGAGCTTGGATTGAAAACATTTTATTTTTATTTTGGACTCATAGATTTATAATAAACTAAAAAGGTCAATGGTTGCTAGAGAGTTGCATTAGATTCTATGATTTAGATGCAGTGCTTTCAGATCCAAGGCCCCTCTCTGACAAAAACCACAAGCTAGATATTAATTAATCTGGGAATGTTGGCTGAGTAGGCACTACATAGGGACTTTATGCAAGGTCTTCTTGCATCCATTGATTACTCCAGCTTGCACTGGGTCATGCTACTTTATGGAGAGTTTTGCCTTCATTATAACAGCTTGTGTAAACATAGGAAATGGTGATCATGTGATATTTATTGGTAAATTATTAACTATGTGGTTCTTAGCTTGTTATTGGTCCACATTTGCAAAAATGAGTTACTGATAAATTCTATTTATGAAGCACTAAAATATTGGAACAGTGTTGTTGATTAATCAGAAAATTGTCAATATCTTTTTTAAAACCAAATATTTGACTCCTCTTGAGAGTTATTTTTTGTTGGAAGGTTTATGCAAAATCATGAATAATTTTCACATATGTGTTTAAAGAGATTGTATGTACCATAAAATCTGAATTTTATCATTTACATTTCAATTCTACAGTCCACTAACGTATATACAAATAACGAAGGCCACAAGCCAAAAACTAGTCAGGGGATATTGGATGAGTAGGTATTAGATAGATTTTATGCACAAGCCTTCTGGAATCCATTGATTACTCTGGTTGGCACAGGGTGGCACTACTGTATGGAGAGTTTTGCCTTGTTTAAAAACAATTATGTGCTAGTATAAGAGATGGTGATCATGTGAAGTTTAGTGGTTTAACACCAATCCAGCCTAATAGGATAGTGGTGGCTATGGTTATTAAGAGCCAAAGACATCAAAATATATGGGTGCTGAACTGAATTCAGACCCATGTGACTATATAAGTTATTGAGCTTAGATTGAAATTATTATTTTGTTTTTCCAATTTCATTCTCATAGTTTTGTAGTTAAGTAGAGATAAAAGATGGTTTCTGGGGGGTTGCATTAGATCCTAAGATCTAGATGCAGTGTTCTCAGATCCAGAACTCCTAACTCATGAAGACCACAAGCTAGAAACTTGTCTGGGGATATTGGATGAAAATGGCATTAGATAGGGATTTTATGAAAAAGCCCCTGACATTTATTGATTATTCTGATTGGCATAGGGGGCACTACTGTATGTAGGTTTTTTTCCTTGTTTAAAAACAATTGTGCACTATTAAATGTTAGATATATTCTACAGAGTTATAGTATTGGAAGATCAATCACTTTATGTTTATTCCATTTAATGTGTGACTGTCACCCATAACATTGAGAAGATGTATTATTGTGTGTCTCAGTTAAAAGGTGACTGGTTCTCTTTCCAAATTCCCTGCTGTACAGTCCCATAATCAACACATTATTTAATGGCATAGTTTAGCTACTCACCACAAAAATTTAAGATGGCTCAACAGTTATGGCATGAAATGTAATTTGTGTTCTATACAAAATCTTGACAATAACGTGTAAAAACATTCCTGTACATTGTGACTTCACTCTGCAACATAAAACCTACCATATATTTTATGCTGTAACATAGAATGCCAATATGCTAACACCATCAATATTTTGTGATTGGATAGCTAAATTGTGTTGCTATTTCATCCATGTGTTCATTCAAAGAGGGCAGAATATAGAAAAACTTAGACTGGGGAATGTAAAATAAAGTAGCTAATAGGTTTCTCTGGGCATAATTGCTGAGAGATTCTTGACTGCATTTAAAAAGAAGCTACAGTACATCACATCACATAAATGTGGTAAATACAGAAAACTATTTGGTAACAATCTTAATCTATCAGAAAAATTATTTGGATTAATGGGAGGAAAATTTTAGAAATAAAGCAGTGAAAAGCAAGGGACTGATAAAGCAATTAACTGTGTTTTAATGTGATAAATATGATGTAGCAAAAATTGTATTGAAGGTAGTGGCAGTAGCAGGGTTAACTTATGGTAATGATGTGTTATGTGTTAGTAAGGAGTGTTAAACTATTTATAAAAAGTGCAAAGAAATGTAGAAAAACATGCCTTAGATTCAGGTATGTTGTTGACAAAGGAGGAAATTCAGAGAGACATCAGATTGTTAAGTTTTTATGTGAGATGCATAAAACAAAATAAAAATGTTTGATAGATTGCAATTTATGGATAATAAGATAATATTCAAAATAGTATTTGCTTGGGTTATGAGTAAAAGACAGGCAACAAGATGGGTGATGAAGATAATATGGTATGCAGAAGATTTGGATAAAGATTTTATGTCAGTATACTTGTACAAAAAGAGAGATGATTGAGTTAGGAGGATTGTTAAGTGTTATATTGACAAAAATGGGGTACAAGAATAGATGCATTTAATAAAAAATAGGGAGTTGGAAAGATGGAGAACTAATATAGTGAAAAAAAAAGAGTTTAAATATATACAGAAGTAAACAGAATATTGGATGTGAGTTAATATTATGATAATAGCAAGAAAAGTATTTAAGGCTCAAACAGGATCACTAGCAACAAAGATATATACATATTAATGGAGAAATGTGGGTGATGTAGTTTGCAGGTTATGTAAGGAAGGCTTGAAAAGTAACAGGTATTTTCTAATTGAGCACAAAGGCTTACACACAGAAAGGGGACAAATAATGAGATTGTGGAAGATTATATATAAACAAAGTGATTATACAGAAAGTGGGTTCTTAGTTTTTTATGGTGGGTTTGGAAAAAGATAAGAAGAATCTAGATATAAAGGCCATAGCCCAGACAAAGATGATGTTATGCAAATGGGATGAAGCAGGATAGAGCAGATGGGAAAAATAGGATGGGGAATGGCAAGGGAAGTTAAGGTGACTATCAGGTTTCTCTGGGCATAGTGGCTGAGATTCCTGAATTTAATAAGGAGAAACCATAGCCCATCACATTGTATCACCCCAGTCATTTTTTCACAGTGGGTATCATAAAGTGGAAGATATATTTGTATTATCATAAAATTCAGATTTTTTCCTAATAATGCAGAAAACTCTTTAATATCATTATCTATATAGAGATTATGACTATCTGTATTTATATATTGGACTATTTCCATCATCTAATATGAATATTGAATGTCTTCAGAAAAATTTAACTTTATATAAATATTCCAAATACATTCAACTGTTAGTAATAGCACACAGGTTAGGTTTCGAGATGTATTATTCTCCCCTCTTCTTTAGGTGTTGCTAGCCTGATCAGTGACTGTACTAGAATGGGAATCGAACTTGGACCCTTAGATTCCTGAGTACTGAGTTTTAAGGTAAAACTAACCAAGCCATCCAATACTCAGGAATTTAAGAGTCCAAGTTCGATTCCCATGCTAGTAGACACCGGTCAGGCCAGCAACACTTAAAGAAGAGGGGAGAATCATACCTCTCGAAACGTTGTGCATATAGTAACCTGTTTGATGTGTTATTACTAACAGTTGAATGTTTTTGTAATATTTAAATAAAAGTTAAATTTTTCTAAAGACATTCAATACTCTTATTAGATGACGGAAATAATCCAAAATGCAAATACAAATAAGATTTTTTTTTAAATTTCTTAAATTAACTAAGAATAGATTTGAATTGATTTATATTTAGAATAAATATTCTAAAATTTATTACTTAGATTAGTCTCATTTATTAAGTGTCAAGAATTTATTGTAACGACGTCATTTGAACTACTTTCCCTTCTCAGAGAATAGCTTTCTTTTCTAAAAAAGTTATGTCCTCAATATTAAAAGTATACCTTTTTACATATCTTGTGTGTCTTTTTGTTTTTGTTATTACTTCGATTGTTCAAATACTATTTTTTCCACAAGTATATTTTTGAAAAAATGACAATATTTCTGGTAGCTAAATTATTTTCCAGATGTTTCATTTTATATTTAAATTACATGCTTTATTTTAATTCGGTCGACAATGCTTACAGAAGTACATCTGAACCTTCCTTATTATTCCATAATAATGATACAAATTACTTTTAAACATCCTTTATAATTTTTATTACGATACATCTGTTTCTATTTATGGCAAATAATACTACTTTAATAATGTTTAGCTTCTGTGGAATCTTTTTTTAAATCTTTTTGTCTTTTTAAATGTTTTTTGAATTGGGTTTAAATTAAAAAAATAAACAGTTTTTTAACATAAAATTATGAATCCATTTATTTAATTTTCACGTTTAAAATATAATAGATTTGTTTTTTTAAAACTCTTTTCATCTTTTATCACAATTTTAGTATTCTCTAAAAAAAAATAATTTTCTAAAGTCTTACTTAAGGGCAATTAAATTCACAACTTATTCTGTATAAAGATTTCACAATTGTTTAAGCATTAATAACTTTCTATACTTTGGAGTGCATGACTGAAAGCTGTTTTTATATGTGTGTTATATATATATAATCTAATAAGCTTGCCAATAGCTCTTAACAAGCTTTTCAGAATATCCCCAATCCCAGACCAGTTTCTTGCTTCCTCAGTGAGGTGCTAGGATATTCAAGGATTAGATTTAAAATACAAGACCAAGCCTTGCTGGGTTTGATATGGTATCTGAAATCTAATGCTTGAATATTGTAGCATCTCACTGAGGAAGCCAGAATCAGAAACTGGTCTGAGATGATAAAGTGCTAGGTTTAATCTGGTATTTTAAATCTAATGTTTGAATATCTTAGCACCTCACTAAGGAAGACAGAAGCAGAAACTGCTCCTGGGTGATAAAGTTCTGAGCTTAATCTGCTATTTTAAATCTATTGTTTGAAGATCCTAGTATCTCACTGAGGAAGCCAGAAGGCAAAAAACAGTTTGGAGTTGGGGATATTTTGAAAAACTTGATAAGAGCTATTGGCAAGCTCATAACATTTGTAATACAAGCTTATTAAATTATGTCATGTGACTTGATTTCTTTGCATATATATATATATATATATGCATTAATACTCATATATATATATATATATATATATATATATATATATATATTGTAACAGGATTAATGAGTTCAAATAAGATCCAAGTAAAGGTAGTCCATAGAATGATCATAATATTTAAAATAAGTAAGATTTCTCAAGTAAACACTAACAATAATTATAAGCAAATTATTAATAAATTATTAATAACAAGTATTATAACTCAGGTATATGAAATCACGTGAGGTGAGTACACTAGTAATTCAATAAAATATAACTCAGGTATACAGACAGTAGATCTTATCCACTTTCATTTCTTTGTTTGAGGTTAAGTGCATGTTTAAACAAATACTAAGTGAATATGGTCTAGCAGGGCACCACTAGATTATCTGAATCTAGACACGGTTATATCTAATAACCTTTTCACATATACCGGGTTTGAATCCCTTTTGGTACTTTATTTCTAATAAAAATGAGAGATTTTGCTTTTTGAGCCATATCACTATAAGCACTAATATTTAGGTAAAAGTAAAACATCTTTAAACCAAAGTGGAGTATATTAGACATAAATCATTTCTCAGATCTTAGCATAACAAATGTGTTTCAATAGTTTTATAAGTTTACTAGCTCAGATTATATATAACTAATTTAGGATGGCAATTCACTCATCCTTGCATGAAATAGATGACAGGACGTGGTTATAATAATACTAAAAGATCACTAAATATTATAAAATCAATATTTATTTATGGCCTTTAAACAGTTAAACAGCTCATTAATTAAAACGTTGATGACAATGATGATGATGATAATAATAACAATAATGACAAGGGTTTCAACTACAGCTCTAGGACTAAGCCTAAACATAAAACTAAATTTTATGAAGAAATTCATAATTATTGCTTAATTTTAGCATATTTACTTATATCTTAAATAACTAATATTCAACCATTGATGATGATGAATAATCACACTTAACAAAGACTACACTTAATGAAATATATATGCCTCGTTTAATAAAACAAACTAATATTTATTACTACATTTCTAACATATACATAAAAATTTCTAGATAAATATGAAAATTGACATGAATAATAATAATAATAATTGATTATATAACAATCCTCAGATTAATTTTAAGTTCTTTCCCCTTTCCCTTCAAATGTATTTTGTATTAAGTTGGACATCACATTGACCATGATTTTCACTCCATGAGAAAAGTATTTCAAGAAAAAAAAAATTATCTGCTCATTAGCACACATACTTTAAAAATCTAACATGTAAATAGAATGTAAAAAAAAAATGTTAGTAGAATTGAAAGAGCAAGTTTTAGAAACAAGTTTTAAATTATTTTCTCCCCCCTCTCTTCTACCTCTGAAATGCTATACATAATGAAACAAACTAATCTAATATTCTAACACTACTTGTTACTCCACATTCACTCGCAATTATACACATATAAAATATCATTATGTATGTGCATGTTTTATCCCATGATAACAAAATATTATTTAAAACCAAAATGATAATATATTAGTTAAAACTAAAATCATAATACCATAAAAAAAAAATTGTTTTACACATTAATATTTTTCATAACTGTAAAATTAATAAACAAATAATTTTGATACATTCAAGATCATTTATGAAGCTCAAAGTTATTATTAGTAAGACATTCTTGTTTTTAATCGATCTGAATAGTCTTTAAAAGTTCTTTAAATAAAATATACCACTTTATTGCTAAAATGTTTCTTAAGACTGATATCATAAAGAAAATAGATATAAAGTCATATTACCGATCTTTTGTTTGTGGCGAATTTCCAAGGGTTCACTCTGGTCTTGTATAATGTCTATATTTCTGCAGCTACCATTTCCGTTTTACATGGGAACAATCTCTTTCCTGAGGTGTATAACTATTTGGTGATGGTGACTCTATTGAGGTTATTTGCTTTAGTGGACAATTTGGAAATCATTATATTAATTTTTCTTCTCTTCCTGTCAAGCATGTGGATGAAATACAGCAGTTGTTTCACATTTATAAATTTTCTTGAGTTTAAAATCAGTTGTTGTAACAATTAATTGGACTTGATGATTAATATTTATCAGTAGATTAATTCATCTCCTTTGAATGCAGGTGAATGCTTTCTTCCTTCTATTAAAAACAACATCTTATTTCTCTGGTCAGTTGAAAGGTGTAGAATATTATTTTAGACACAACGTCTTTTCTTTCCTATGTGATGTGCAGCTTCCCCAGATGGTCCGGAACCGATGGGACATACATATAATTTTTCTAGCCAGCCATTTCTTATATTTTCAACATTCAATTTAATAGTTTAATAATCTGAATCAATCACAACAATAATGTGCAGCTTCCCCAGATGGTCCGGAACTGATGGGACATACATATAATTTTTCTAGCCAGCCATTTCTTATATTTTCAACATTCAATTTAATAGTTTAATAATCTGAATCATTCACAACAATAATAATAATAATTCAAGACAGCTTTTTATATCCAATTTTTAGCTAACTTAACCAATCAGAGATAGCGTCACTTGCTATTTTTGGACAAATTTGTTTTAATTAGATCTCTAATTTATTTTCAACTAAATTATTTTTCAACTGAAAAGTTTAATCCTTTTTCCAGACACTTTTGTTTAAAAAAAAATAGACTCAATCCTTATTTCCTTTCTTTTCTCTTTTTCTTTTTTAACATCCAGGTAACATTTCAAATCTTTGAGCTTCCTTCTTTAGATCTTGAGATAAGACAATTTCAAAATTAGAGCTCTCACCCATTATAAGCTCCCAAAGTGAAAAACAATTATTTAAAAAAAAAATTGCTACAAAGATCGATATCTGATTAAACAATTTCCTCCTTTAACATAAAATTGTACAAAAAAAAAATAATTTGACAGATTTAATCCTTCCTTTTCTTTCAATATTTAGTAAATGTAAATTTCTGTATGTAATGTACACACATCCTTCATTCTTTCAAATCATTCATAAACTAACCTTAAATAATATAATTGCTAGCTTAGTAATTATAACCCAATTATTTAATTAAATCTGTAACTTTTAAATCCCAATTATAATTAAAGAAAAGCAAAATAAAAGCATAGAATAAAATATTAGAATTGATCAAGCATAGGTTAGTTTTAAAGAAAGTTAAAATGATGAATATCTGAAATATAAAACAATTAAATAGTTTACACATACATTGCCTATACGTATGCATTATAACTTTGCTTTTTAACAGAAAATTTAAATATTAAATAGGTTTAAGTGTGTGTATTACCTTTCTATCAACACACAAACAAATAAAGCATATAATTGTTGACCCACTCTCTTTCTATCTAAAGCTTTTAGAACTGGACCTTGTAGGATTTGAACTTGGATGCCCTACAGCTTCATTTATGATTATATAAAAATGTGATGATGATTTTTGGTTTACCTTTTCTACATGCACATTACTATAAATTTAGCTAGTGACTAAATTGTAATGGCACAATATATATATATATATATATATATATATATATATATATATATATATATATATATATATATATATATATATATATATATGCATATACACATGTTTGAAATGCTCCATAGCTATATTACTTCAGCCACACTGCCTCTTTAAATAAAGAAACAGATCGAATTTTAGCAGTCCATTAAAAATTAATCATTGAATTGAATGGAGAGCTTGTGGTAGAAAATAATACCAAAAAGAAATACATCTATATGCTTGAAAATTATAACTTTTAATATATGTTATTTACTGGTTCTTACTTATAAATTTGTGGTTTGGACACTTAATAGAAGAGCAGTTCAAAACACTTTAAATCACTCATTGTAGTATGGAGGGATAAATGTTGGGAGTAACAAGATAGAATCAAAGGCAAAATATTTGGGTGATACCATTGATATCATCAAAATAATTAAGACAATGAAATTGAGCTGAACTGGATACATTGCTATAATAGATAACAATAGAATGACAGGTGAGATTTTAATCTGGTTTACAAAAGATTGTAAAAAATCTAGAAAAAGATCCATGTGAGATGTAGGACGAAAACAATAAAAGTTTTTTGTTGTGTGTAGAAAAGAAACTATAAATTGGAAAATTTGGATTAGACATGAATGTATCTTCATTTTGAAATCGATTGATAATGGTTGAAAATACTGATTATAATGTAGTGTATAAGATAGAATATGAGGGCAAATCAATAATTTGTCTGCTTGAAAGCACATCTGATGACTCAAAAGAGTTATTACAAATTATACTCTATTAAGCTTTGAATATCTATTTATTTCTGGTATTTATATATCAAATTTAAAGGTTAATATATAATGCATAATCTAACTGATGTTTATATTATCGTTGAACAAAACTCATTTTCACTTAGGTTTTATAAATTATCTCAAACTATCTTCTAGATTTTTTTTCATTTCTATTCAAACATTCCTAGTTCTCTCTTTTATTAAATTATTTGTTGACTTACTATATTCATTTTTTTATTATTTTGACTTACCTTCCAATATATAATTCCAACTTATTCTTGATATAAATTCTCTTGGGTTTTTAATTTTTTCAATAAATAGTCTTTGATTGTTTCTATCTTAGAATTATACATAAATCTGTTAATAATAAAGATTTAATTGTTAATGAGAGTAAAGAGTTTATTTCTTCACCGTATAAGTCATCAATTAGTAAATTGATTTATAAAAATAGCTTTTTATTGGGTGGTACAAAAGTGTTTTGAAAGAAATGCCTGCATTTGAATTCATTACTAAATGGTTCAGAACAGTTAACTAGTTGCAAATTTATTCCTGGAGTAGTTTATAAAGTTCTTTGCAGTTGTGGCAAAATTTATATAAGTCAGAGCAAATGAAGTCTTAATGAAAAAGTTAAAATCCATACAAATAGAGTTAAAAATACAAATTATAACTCAACATTGTATATTCATGAACTGAATATAGGTCATAAATTATTATTTGACAATTCGGAGATTATCTTTTAAGAAAAAATATATAACCATTAAATGTCTGTATTTTTTAAATCATATAATGTTTCACTGACAATCTTTATCAACCATTAATACAAATGTACAGAAAATAAAAACTTGCATTACCCATCATTCAATCCATTCAAATTTTCCACAATTCTGAATGGATTGAATGATGGGTAATGCAAGTTTTTATTTTCTGTACATTTGTATTAATGGTTGATAAAGATTGTCAGTGAAACAATTGGTAGTACTTCCTGGTAAAGAATATATTATTTAATTTTGAATACTGTGTTAACTATATATATATATATATATATATATATATATATATATATATATATATATATATATATATATATATATATATATATATATATATATATTGTAACAGTCAAAACATGTCTATCTCACTAACACACTGCAGAATTTAAACTCGGGACATAGAACTCAACACTAGGAGAGTTACCTCCCAGAAATTCCAAGTTCGCATTCAAAGTCCAAACTCCACAATGCCCTCTATGTGATAACACATTTGCTGCTACTAATAGTATAATTTCATGCTGGTGCCGGCGATCAGGGAGAAAATAAAAGACTCTAAATCTAAAATAGTCCTAGGTTCATTTAGCAGTAACTTATAGATGTGCCAAAGATAAGTTTAATGTGCTATGTAATTTAGATTGCTCCCTGAATAAATAAAGAAAAGAAATAAATTTACAAATAAGATTTTAATAATTTGATAATAAAATAGTTTAGCGATATAAATTGGATAGTGATATACAATAAATACCAAGATGGCTGATACCTCATACTTGGGTTCATTTAGATAATGTGTGTAAAATATAGTGACATGGTAGGCATATACGAGTCATGTAAAGTCTAACAGAGTTTGAAATATTCTAAAATATTTATAATTGGAAACTTAAATGGAGAGCAAGAGTCGCTCGCAAGGTGATTAATTAGATTATAAGATCAAGCTATACTGAACGGATTTGAAATTCATTTGAATAGAATTCTTTTAATAATTAATAAGGGAAATATACGGTAGTGCCAGTGAATATATGCTGAGGAGGGGTGCAATTTATGAGTATGCAATTTTATGAAGAAAAGATCGTGGCATTGGATAGGCATTTCACCTTTTATTTGGGACATCTCTATCCCACTCATAGCTCAAGCCTGGCCCACACCCAGGAGCTTCGTAACTGTGGGGTCGTAAATAAAATAAAGGTGCCATTGTAGCACTGAACTGGGAAACATGGAGTAAAATAAGGGGAAAGATTTAAATGATGATGACCTTTGCCAACAGTAGGATTCCAGCACCCATGCATATTTACTAGCAACACAGTTTAATTTTAAAAGACTTAATAAAATAAAGGGCAATTTATTAAGGAACAGAAATAGCTCGCTCTCAACTTTCATATTTTAAATGCCAGCAGACTCTCAACAAACTTAAGATAAATAAATATTTATTCTAACAAAGTTATACTTATTAACAAACTTACTTTACGCAAAATACTTTAAAACATATTTAAGAGATGGGAGGGGGAAAATGCGTGTTTGCTGTCTACAAACTAAGATGGCAACCATGCATTATTTAACTTCCCTACATAACTCATATTTGCCTATAGAAATTAATTAAATATTTCATTATATTACATTTAAATAAGACATTGATAAATATAATAGAAAATCAACCCAAGCACAAGTTCAGCATGCATTAATAAGAAAACACTTGAATAATACATTTAAAGAATATACAAAATTATTAGCTATATAGCTTGGAGGTTTTCGTGATCTCGAGTTGATTTTAATTACCTTGTTCTTTCAAATTTGTTCGTGGGCATTTCCAAATTGTAACAAAGTTCTTTAGTAAAGTTTAGGATTCTTCTTGGTTCATTGTTCCACAGCAGCAGTTAGTAGATTTCAGGGGCAGCATTTCTTTGGGTTGGTTCAGTTGGATTTGATGATACGGTGACAGGACATTGGATTTTGAATGATGGATGGCTGAGGCACAGGTATCCTGAGGGAAAACAACCTACTGCCCCATTACCCCAACATTCTGAGGTTAAACAATTTTAAAATAGATTTACTGTCAAAGCAAGCTAGTCAATCCAAAGATGCGAATAAACAAGCAATCGGAAAATAGTTTCAAAATTTACAGAAAATATAACTTTTGCTGTCACAATCAGGTAGGTTAATTAATAACTTTCTAATCATTTAATACAATCAATCAGCCCTATTCATACACTCTCTCTGATTACAATCTAACCCTGTGTTGATAAAATTCATTCATTAGGTTATTAATACATTTGAAAACATGGACTGCATTTTTTAATTAAAATCGGTTCGTAAACACTGTTTTAATCTTATCAAATCCACTAGTAAAACTGCTGCCAATATGGTTAAAATAAACCACTATTGTTCTTTCCCTACCCTCAATGATTTAAAAGAAGATGACATGTTTTTGAAAAACTAAATAGCATTTTATATTTATTCAACTCTTTTTTGATTTTAATTTCCAGAATATATTTATCAGTGATATTATTTTATTAAATGCTAATATTTATAGTGAAATAACATCACAAAATAAACAGATTCAAAAACAACAAATTTTAAATAAATATTTTCATAAATTTTAAATATTATCGCAGTATGTGTGTAGATGAGAATAAGTGACCTACTTTATTGTACAAGCATATATACGTAATATATACTCGCGGTTTAAAAATAAAACCGTTTAAAAACAATTCTAATTATTATTAAACCCCGGGCACCCCATTATACATGTAAATTTAGGCAGGATTTCGGTAAATATACCCAGTACACACACAATACGATGAAATTAGGGTTTTAAATAAGGCATGAGGGTAGGAAACAGGAAGGCAAGGTGAAACTAAGATTGGTAAGGCATATCTTACTGTTTCAATATATATATATATATATATATATATCTATATAACTGATATATATATATATATGAAATTTATATATATATATATATATAAATTTCAGTTGAAAAGGTTTATATGTTAATAGTTGAAACCATGAATGGGGAAGAATTTTAGTAAAAAAAATTTTTGGGATAGTATTGTTATATTATATGAATTTCAATTTTATTTATAATTATTAGCATAGCATATAATGGTGACTCCTGAAAATTAATGAACAATCCTGTTGACCAAGACTTATTTATAATACAGGAACCAATAAATTTAAAGCAATCCAAAGTCTATCAAATTATTTTTAAAATTTCAGTTATAATTTTTAACAGATTATAAAACTTCATAGCACCATATTTTTAAAGTGTTATTATGTTGCTGATTATTGCTAACATTATGGTCAAATTTATAGACTTCAATTTTTAAAAATAAAACATATATGAATAGAAGCAAAATATATACAAACATTCAGTTTTAAATAAACAATAATTGTGTAAATGTAAGTAGAAATGAACTTATCTGCTATTCTAAGAATCTTCTCAATGTAATGTCATAAATTATTTCAAAATTGGAGAACAATAAACAGGAGCCATCAAGCCCATTAAAGCTGGACTAAATTGCTTTGATGTTACTGATTATTGGAATATAGTAAACTCTTCATATTTTTCTAAATTAATAAATCCAATTTTACATTAATCCTCAAAGAGTACAGTGATACTACTATTAATTTCCAAGTGCCTTAATTTCACATTATATTTTAAATTGAGCAGGTGTTAATATCAGTACTTTCCTAAGTATGTCTCTTTTTCAACATTCAAATTGGTTTGAGTGTAGTTCATGTAGTATAAATATTATGCTCTTCATTTAAAGTTTAAATGGCTGTAAATATTTTTTTTTTTGCAAATCATTGCTATTTTTTCTACTTTTTAAAGACAAATATAAACTTTTTGTAACTAATGGTAACAAATGACCAAAATTTTTGTTATTTTGTAGCTACATCTTTTAAATGTTTTATACAAACATTTTAATGCATATAGCAGATAATGCTTCCAATTAAAAAAATCAAATTTGGTAATATATTTATATAATGTAAATACAAATCTTAGGGATAATATAAGGTACTGCTTCTGCACATTTCTATACTGCACTATAGTTTCAGGTTAGTTTCACTTTCCAGTGTCAAGTGAGGGTTAAAATTGGTATAATAACATTAAAGATTATCCATTAAATGTGATTTAAATTCAAAGAACTATCAGCAATATCTTTAAAACAAAGATGCACATGTTATCTGAAGTTGGAAATCAACATTAAAACCTTCATTTTACCACACCTTTTTAAAACAAATTTATAAAATCATGCACAAAAAGACATGATCTACAGTATGAATTTTTGTACCAACATGATTTAGTTGATATAGATGACAATTTTTTATTCTTCATTTCATCATTTGTTCAGTATTTATGAATATCAACTGAGGAATGTCGTATTAGCATGAAATATGTGGCTTTAAACACTGTGTGGTGAAATGAAGGTTTTAATTTTCTGACTAACATATTCAAAGATCATCGTAGCTTGTTTACTTTAAAAGTAGCAGGACAGGTTTGCCACTGGAGATCAAACTTCTACCACTATCTTAATGATTAATGTAATTCTTTTTGTAAAACATGATAAAATTTCATTCTATAAAATATTGATTTACTATTTCAAAAAATATCTGAAGATGTCAGTATTTTCTGGAAAATTAGAAATCTTCAAAAGATTGTTTTATTCATTAAAAAGGAGTCTTCAAAATATTGATGGTGGTGTTTTTACAGCCTTTTTCTGCAGCATTTGTCTTATATTGAGAAAAATTTTGGAATATAGAAATATATTTTTACTAGTTTACTAATATATCTTTTTTTAAATTCAACTTTATTGCTTTTTTTAATTATAGTAGTTTTTTTAAAATATACTTCATCCTTTTACATGTTAATACTTTTATAGTTAACTCTAGCAAAGATAATTAATCTTTAATCTATTTACCTAAAATGAGTGATATCAAAAGTATAGTACCAAAAATTTGGTACTTGTAAATTAAACCAAAATAATTTGTTTTTATTATATGGTACTGCTACATTTGACCATCTATCCTGCTTGATGTCATGCTGCTAGCCAAAAGTAGGGCAAAATACCATTTATTGGGCATAATTTAATTGCTATCACCTAATTCAGCTTGTAACATGTTTTCTTAATAAATGCTAAAAACATATCAATACCTTATCATGATAGGGTGTGAATAGTTTTAATGACAAATAGTTATCCAATATGCAGACAGAAGTAATTCTTTTAAAACATAAATGAATTACTACATAGTACTACAAATTGTAAACCTGTAGCCAAGGTTACTACCCCCTGTAAGTGGGTCAAAATTTCAGAAAAATGCCGATTTGGCAGACATGAAGTTAAAGTCTTGTACCTTGTGAAAACTTGTGATTGTGTAAAATTACCTGATGCTGAAAAAATGTTTCTTTCAAACTGTTGCTATTGTTCTAATACAGAAGCATCCACTGTTGCCTTCCTCAAGAGAAACGACTTCTACCAACAGAGAAATCCCGTGTGTGTGGTGGGAAGATGGTTCTAAATGCAATACAATATGGAATGGAAATCCAGTTCTTACCATCAAAGGTATTCTGTTCAATATGGTGCCTGATTCAACAGATGCAAATTTTTTTGCTGTTAAGATGTGTTGTTCATAAACAAAAAATAAAACTATCTTTGAAGAAATAAAATAAATGTTATCACAAAAAAAAACATTTTTTTACAAAAATAAATAAAATGTTGTTATTCTTTGCCAATATATTCAATTACTTTAAAAAATAATATAATTTTAAAGATTGGTCTGTGTATTGTTAAAATAGTAAAAAAAAAACAAAATGGCCCAGTAACATTATATTGTAACGGTCAAATATGTACGTTTGCGTAACAAAATCTAAAACTCTGGTAAATCATCCCAAGGCTGACCATATTATGGTAGTGGAAACCATGACTCTGGACTAACCATAGTTCCTCTACCATTGCTCAGAGATTTACAACCTTGTGGATGACACATATGATGCCACAACAGTATTCTCCTTGCTCACATTCCGGCAATAGAACATCAGTAGAGCAAAAGACTGAGAAAGCTGACATTCTATCTAGTATAGCTATATAGGTATCATGTGGCTAGTATATTATTATTAAACAATGAAATGATTTTTAACAACTAATAGTAAATAATTACTAAATGATGGAATGATTATGAGTCGGTGAACAAGACTAAGACATGAAGCAAAGTTAAATTTAAAATTAATTTAATGAAGTTAAATTTTGAAATAATAATTAAAACAATATTACAGTAGTTAGATGCTTGGTCTCACACGCAGGTGATTAAGGGATGTTTACATTAAATTTGGGTTCACACACAAGTGATGGTCTTAGATATATAATTTCTTATGGCTGAGGTATACATGATTTGGTTTACATATATAGGAGATAGATAAAATCACTCGCAGGTGATTATAACTTTCTAGTTACAAATATTTAGGTTTCTTGCATATATGTATATCACTCGTAGGTGATAATTTAATATTTATGCACTTCCGGTTTATATATAGCGTTTTAATCACTCGCAGATGATTGCAGTTTTTAGGTTATAATTAATTTATTTATTTAGCTATATATATGTGAATCACTTGCTGGTGATGAAATTATAATACATTTGAATTTACATTTTCATAAGCTTTAATATTAATTTTATAACGAAATAAACTTGCTCATGATTTGCTTTATAGTTAGTGGAAGTGAATATAAAGATTTATAAAGAATATAATATTTTACTAAGCATGCATAATCAATATTTTCTCTATATAGGTAATTTGCCTATCAAATTGGATTCTAATTCAGATCAAAGCTGAAAATAATAATTATAATGGTGGGATGAACTGATTATTGGCAGCTAGACTTCAGATACTAGGGCGTGTGGAAAACATACTATTCTAAGTCTTTGCGTCTCGTATATGTGCCTTATTCACGGGAATTTTACCATGCTGTGAAAATAAGAGGCCTTTAGTCCGGATGATCAAGCAATTTATTTAAGTGGGAATTTATGCTCTATGGAGTCCCATGCTCCATCTCTAGGAATGCAAAATGGGGAGGCATGTACCAATCCACCATTTGAAGAAGATAATTGCTCAAACTATGAGTAATGGTGCAGCATGACCACATACAACCATTAAGGAATACAGCAGTAAGAAGTACACCATAGCATTTTTTAATGATACATAAGCACCATTGACAACAGTATCATCTAATAAAAATTAAGATGCTAAATAATAGTTTCCTTCATGAAACTACCCTGTATCAGTTCATATGATAGTATTTATAATTATACTATTAAGGAAAGTTTATGAATCCAAGTTATAAAGCTATCTATATAGGCTTTTATTTATTTAAGGAGGATTACAGCATAGTATGGGAAATTACAATATAGAACTATAGATTTATTCTGCTTTTTATCAAACTGAATATTGGTTAAATATTATATTTAAAAGTGAATCTATCTTAGAATAACTGTAAGCTTGTAATTATCTCTTACTAAGATATTTTATTCATTTCAAAACAGAGTTTTGGGTTTGTGCATCCATATACGTGAAATTACATATATATGCAAAATTACATATATGTGTGTGAGAATCTAATTACATCTAACTAATGATTTAATTATGAATAAAACTCAGTTTTGAATACATATAGCATAAACAATAACATAACTAAAAATAATAAGATTTGGCATAGATTCAATTAAACGAAATGCAAGATCTAAAATTAGATAAGATTTCACGTAAGTGAAGTGAAATCTGAAATTTGGCTTTGTTTTAAAATAGAACTTATGTGACATTTGCTGAAATATGATTGACTCAGTTTCAATAATTATAAGTTTACATGGTTAATGACGGCAAATATTATCATTAACTTAAGATATACAAAATGACTTAGAAATGTAATAGTTATTCTAAAATAGATCATCTTGCATTATATGTTACAAAATTTATATTAAAACATTTAAATTATAGATTTTAGCAAGTTAAAACTAAATTACTTTTAATTATTCAAAATAGGGTTAATATGTAACTAAATCAATCATAAATAAATTCAGCTAGTAAACCAACAAATAAAGAAATCATATCAATAAATAAAAGGTGTTATTTGTGCAAATAATAACTCAAATAAAATCATAAAGCAGTTAAATCAGTATTTATCAAATATTAAATTATCAAATTAGTTTAAATATGAAATCAGTTATGAAATTATGAAATCAGTTTATATCATTTTAAATCAGTTTAAATAGAAAATCATTTTAATTATGAAATCAGTTTAAATATAAAATCAGGCAAGATTTTAAGATTGAAACAAAATAAAATTTATATTTAGAAGTTTTAGTTTACATTATTATTGTGGCCATTAATTTAGGTTAAGCTAGCATTTTGGAGTTGAGTTTAGATGGAAGCTTTAGAATTAAAGGAGTATTTACCATTTCTTCTCTCTTCTGCTGATAAGTTATTTGTTCATCGTGGACTTCTTTAGGTGGTGACAGATGTTATTTCACATTTCTCCGCATTAGGCAACTTCTTATCAGAGATGAGAAGGCAAGATTTTAGGTCTTTACCCTGACATGATCATCATCAATGCTTTTCAAGTACTTTATTAAAATTATATTTATAAAGAGTGCCTTCAAAGATGGCTGCAGCAACTTATATATCAACACACACACCCTCTCCTTCATTATATTATTTTTAGATTCGTTTTCTTAGTTTACTCACTTATTGCCAGTAATCATGGAAGCCTGCTGTGACTAACTTTTAATTAGGTTAATTTAACCTCTGTGACATGCAGTAATTTATGCAATATTTTTAATTTAAATCCCATTTTAACTTTAAATATAAATTGGGTCAATTTTATAGCCTTTTCTGGCATCACTATTACTAGAAAAACAAATCCAAAATTATGGAAAAACATTTTGTTATATATGTAACTCGACCGTTTAATTTAGCGATATATGCAGAAATATATAATTTCAAATATTACTAATTTAATAAATAATTTAAAATAAAGAAATCTTAATGTTTTAATTCTATTAACATTATTCTTCTAGCATATATGTAATCTTAAGTTACACATATGACTCGTTTTTCATTTAATTATTATTAGAAATATATATGTGCGCATTTATAGAGATTTACGTATATAAATGCAATTTTCTCTCTATATGTAGATATATATGCACATGTACACAATTAAACATTATTTAGGTTTTAATTTAGCCAGTTTTTATGATAAAATTGGCAGGATATATGAGAATTTGGTGGTTATTACATATCAAAGGATACTGCTATAGAATATAGTAGGTGAAACAGTTGGATTGTACAAGCTGACTGTTTCAATATCAATGTGTTTTGTTGGAGAAACAATGCCATCAAGCAGGATGGATTGTTAAATATATCAGTACCTATTATATATATGTTCATTATAATTTTTATTTCAAAAAATTTGATTTTCAAAGGAAGTTTAAACCAATGTATTATTATAAAGCACTTTCTTTAAACATAAATGAAACATAAATATATAATAATGGTAGGATTTAGCTGGAAAAAAATTGCCTTTTCTATTCACTGTTTTTATTTTTGCTTGTTCATTTAATAATAATTTTGCCAAATATTTTTTTATTAATTGTTATTTATATTCATTTTAAAATATATATTTTAATATTTTTTAATTATTATACAATATTTACTCATTTTTTGAATCTTATTTTAGCAATATATATTTATTTTTAGAAAATAAATGTAATTTTACAAATTAATTTTAGTTGATATTTTTAAATTAATTTAAGAATAATAATAATATCAATCATTTAAGACAAATAAATTTTTTCATATGTATATTTATAAATTAGAATAATACAAAATTATTAGAAAATTTGCATATTTTGCAAAAAAATAATTTTAATAGAAATTATTTTATTTTTAGAAAGCATATATAATGTTAGTTAAAGTTGGATTTTAAAAATACTTATCTATGTTACAAATGTGCATATATCATTAAAAAATAATAATATTCTAATTTAGTATAATAATTAAAACGTGATGTCATAGACAGAATTTTAAAATTGCATGTTAAAATAAAAAGAGCATTTTTTTTCATGTGTCATAGCATCAGCCAGGAAGAGAACCCGCTAACCCAGGACAACTGTTTGTAAGGCAGCTGTGACCTCTCAACCACCAATGCTTGACATAAATAAATGTGAGGTTTAAATAATATAATAGGGCAAGGTAATAAAACACTAATTCGAGAAGTAAATTGCTTTCCTAAATTTAATTTATTAATCTATACCGCAAGTGTAAATTATCACGTTTTTACATTATTGTAAAATTTGTGTAATATATATTATATTAATAAATTTGGTCATTTTTTTTACTATTTTCGAAGATTTATTTTTTTAGAAATGATAAAAAAAAAAATTAGTAAATTATATGAACAAAAAAGATGAAAATTAGTAATAAATAAAATTAAGAGATGACATTTATTTGATCTGGGTGTGGTAAATATAATTATTATAAATGGCCTCATAACTTCAGTTTGATGTAATATATATATATATATATATATATATATACATCAAACTGAAGTTATTTTCATTATATATATATATATATATATATAATGAAAATGCTTTTAAGGCTTAGGTGATGTTATATTGCTAAGGCTATTAATATATGGTGTATTTAAATTTAGTTCAGACCCATATGGCTATTTAAGTTAGATAGCTGTATTTGAACACATATAGATGTCTGATAATTTCAGATTTTTTACTTAAACGTTAAGTATTCAATAAATGCTGGGCTTGAGTTTGTATTTTATATATGTAAGTGTGTGTTTGAATTCCACAAGAGTAATGGGCAACAAACATCACATGACAGTTTACACACATTGCTATGTTTCCGTTTTACATAAACTTCAGTAAACAATAGATACTAAATAGTAATTGTTATTAAATCCTTATTCAATGCTGTCCTATTCAAATATTTCCAGAAAGAATAGAGACAAGGAAAGAATCCATAAGAATGTGTGTATAATTAATAAATAGCATGGGCAGTAAATGTTTCAACAATTGCTAAGTTTACCCTTTCACTGACGAGCACATTCACGAAAGCTAAATTACAAGTTGCTCATTATAAATTAAAACATCATTTCGTGCTAAAGCAAATGCATTGACTGTAGGATCTCACATTAATAAAATGAGAAAAAAAGTAGTCAAGTAACACTTTTTTCCACTAAGACCTATAATTACTGCTACAGTTGCTGCTGCTACTGTGACTACTACCACTACTATGATGATGAGTAATATTACAACTACTACAACTACTGTGATATGATGGGACTTTGGCCAGAGAAATCCATTAGCCACTTCACCCCCCCTTTCCATTTCCAACCCTATGTTTTCCCATAATCTGCTCCATTCCATTTCCACAATGTAATCTTTGTTAACACAATGGCCTTCATATCTAATCCCCTTATCTTTCCCAAACCCAGCATGAAAATCAATAACCCACTTTGTATATAATCACTTTGTTCACATTTATTCTTCCATAACTTCATTAGTTGTAACCTTTTTGCTTTCAAGCATTTACATTTAATTAACAGATGCCTAATATTTTCTATGCCTTCCTTGCACAACTTGCTGACTAAATCACCCATATTTTTCCATTTATGTCTATATTCCTTTGTAGCTAAAGATCCCGTTTGAGCCTTAAACAATAAACTACTTTCATTGCTATTATCATAAAGTAACTTGCATCCGATGTTCTGTTTATTTCTATATATACTTAAACACTTTTTACTCTCCATACTAATTCTCCATCTCTCCAACTCCCTATTCTTTATTAAGGCATTTATTCTTCTATCCCATTCCTTAACTCTATAACACTCAACAATCCTCACAATCATTTTACCTTTTGTACAAATATACTGATATAAATTCATTATCCAAATCTTCTACATATCTCATTATCTTTCTCACCCATCTTGTTTTATATCCTTTACTAATAACCCAATTAAATACTATTTTGGATATTTTTTATTATCCATAAACTGCAATGTGCAGAATATTTTCATTTTCTCTTTGGCATCTCTCATATAAAAACTTGACCATCCCATTTATCCTTGAATTGCCTTCTTTGCTGTCCACACATCTGCATCTAATTCATGTCTTCCTACTTCCCTTTGTACTTTTTCTAAGTAATCTAACACCCCTTTACTAACACATAATTCATCATTGCCATATATTATACTCTGTTACTGCCACTCCCTTCCATCATATTTATTATATGAAAACACTGTTACTTTCCTTATTATCCTTTTCTTCTCTTTGCTTCATTTATTAATTTTTTCTTTCATTTATCCAAGAAATTTTTCAGATTACTTAAGATGATTCTCAAATAACTATATCAATTCACCACACTTAATTTTATATTCCCCAATAAAAATTCTTTGTCTTCTCTTTTCCCCGTATTAACTATCATTATATTTGATTTTTTTTCACTAACTTTAATCTCCATCTCTTTACTCTTCCTTGTGCATGTCCTTAGTATAACTTCCATATCTTCTCTTTTCTGCACACAGAAAGACATCATCCACAAAAAAAGACTTGACAAAGTATACACTGCCTTGTCACCTATTAACAGTATCTCTAGCCCTCTTCCTAGTATTTCTATTGCTCTCTTCATTTCACTTAAATACAACAAAAACGAAATAGGTATCATAGGGCTTCTTTACCTTAGTCCCACCCCATTTTTAACTTTAAATGATTCTATATCCCCTAATTGATATTATAGTAATTATTATTATATAATTTCTTTAATAATATCCACTAAAGCTTCAACCATTCCCAAATTTGCTAAACTTATCCATAATCTATTTCTATTTACTCTATCATATGCCTTCTCTATATCTATAAAATTCATATATAATTGTCTACCTGAATTCCTACTTATCAATATATTTATTATAACTAATGAATGATAACTTGTTAATACAAAAAAAAATCTGAAGTGGTTAATATCTTTTAGATAGTTAGTAGACATCAAAGTGTATGTTGTTCAGTCTCCATGTCTTTAGTTCTGCCTTCATATCTTTGTTGGTTTTGATATTTTGTAATCTGAGTTGAACAACATTTGTGAGATTATTTTGAAAAAAAAAATTAAATATTTTAAGAATTTATTATGCTATAAACAAAGTAAAGGGTGGTTCATTTCCACATAATTAAGTAGAGATATATTTGAAATGATATTCTAAGAAAACGTAATTACTATTGATAGTTCTAAAGATAAATAATTTTGTTCTAGTATCCCAAAATAACTTTTTTATTTTTAATTAAAATCAAGACAAAAAAAGTTATTATTGAGTACTTCAGCAAAATTGATCTTTCCGACCAACACCATTTCTAAATAAATCTTTCATTAATTAGATAGAAATAATCTTTTACTTTATTTTGTTTACACCACAACAATTTCTTGAAAATATTTAATATAATATATACAAGTCCCTGGGGGTTGGGTGGAGATGCATTAATATTGACAGACTATTAAAAATTTTATTTTCCTGAGTCTTCATACTTATAAAAAATAAGGACAAACTTTCCATTCAGTAACACCACCCAATGCAAGCCCTGTAATGAATGGATGCAGGAAGGCTTTTGCATAAAATCCCTATCTAGTGCCTACTCATCCAATATCTCTTGACTAGATTCTATATTGTGGCTTTCAGTGAATCTGAGACTTCTGCATCTAAATTTTTGGTTCTAATGCAACTTTTATAAAAAATGGATATGTGAGTTTAAATCTAAATAACAACTTGGGGTAGAATAAAAGGGGTCTTTTTTGTTTCTAGACAAAAAAATTATGTTCGAAAACTAGAACAAAATTGTTTATTCTTAGAATTGTCAATAGTATTTTCAGTATTTCCTAGCAACATCACTGATATGTAGATATATAAAAATAAAAAACTTGTTAGATTATACTGTGAATTAATTTCTAATAGCAAACATGTAAATACAAGTAAAAAAAAATTATATGTGCCATCCATTACTATCTATACTTTACGATCTGTTCTGAACAATTTTAAGAATAAACATTGAATGTAACTAGCAAGAGATCTTCCACTTGTGTCAGATATGTAAATGACATATTTATTTTATAGTCTTGTAGTAATAATCTCTTGAATTCTGTTCTTCCTTTCTTACACCATGGCAAAACTCACCATAAACTAGTGTCTCTCTATGTAAGCTGTAGTAATCAGTGAGAGATGCTATTGTATGGAGGGTTTTGCCTTGTGTAAACAGCTCATATAAGCAAAAATAATGGTGATCATGTGGTGTTCTTGCTTTCTTAATGTTTGGCATCCTGATATTAACTTTACCATGGTTTGAAAATAACAAAACACTTTCTATAAGTTTTAATTGCTAAAAACCCTGATAAGCTCTTTGTCAATACCTGTTTATAGAAAATCCATCCATATAAATAGATATTTCAATTTGAATTCTCATTATTATAATGCTTGTATATTTTTTGTGGTAAAAAAATATTTTGATGAGAGTATATAATTTGACTGAAAAGGATCACCTTGTTGAAGAAATAACATTAACACTAATTAAAAATAATTTACTCTCTAATGTTTATGGTAAAAATATTATATTTAAGACTTTACATATTAAGAGGAGAAAGAATGGTGAAGTTGAAAATTCATCAGCTCATTTATTTGTTTAACCTTATTTTAAAGAGAACTTTATCTTAAAGATATTCCAGATGACAGTCTAATTTCAACATTAAAATTACCCTTTTCATTAGAAAAAAATCTTGTTTATCCATAAGTCTAAAGACTGAATACTTTTATAATACCTGGTATCTATTTAATGTGCTATCTACTCTGATACTACCTTATAATCCTAAAGACTAAGTGCTTTTACAATATCTGATGTTTATTTAATGTACTATCTCTCCTAACCATACCTTTTGTTTTTTTACTTAATTATAAATTATCCACCAATCAAAAATCGATTGCTATCAATCCAAGCTATTTTTTTTACTGTTTAAGATATTGTATAAGCATTAAAGAAAAATTGATCATGAAGTTCTTTTATAATTTAATACTCCCATTATTTTATGCATAAATATTTTTGGATATTATAATCTTGTCATTTAATGAATAAGATTTTATTGAAACTATGGAGCTTATTTCTGCGGAGACAATTTTAAAATCTTTAGAGGATGTTGTTTTTAAAAGTTTTAAACAGAGTTCTTTGGCTGCTAATCATAAACTTTTACCATTGGTGCAAATCTTTAGCTTGTAGGAGAGTGATGTGGTGAAAATTATGGAACTGAAAACATAGCCATAGAAATTCAAATACTTGATACTTTTACATCACATGGAAATTAAATTCTACAAAACTACTGAGACATCACAAGCCCAAAAAGATATTACATGTTTTTAACTTATATATTGCTATTCATTCAAAATGCTTTTCTTAATACTTTTACTTCATGTAATATAACATTTAGTAATCAACAGATGTCACATTGATGATAGTGCTTATGAAATCTAAGTTAAAATCTACTCTGGAGATATTTGAATAGGGCAGCATGGGATAACCAATCAGCATTCATTGATTACTAAAATTTACACCAGATGGCAACTAAGCAGTCAGAATAAAAGAATTTGCTAATAAATAGCAATGTGTAATCTAAAGTCTCACAATACCTTTTAGGTCATTTTATGTCTTATGATTTTTGTACTAATTCTGGTTAATGTCACCATAATATATAGAACTAAATTGGTTTCAGGACTATATTATAACTAAGCAAACCAATAAACTTGGAACGAAAAAAATTAACAAGATTTTTCTATTTGAGCAGAAATTTAAGAATATAGCAAAAAAAAAAAAAATGAATGTTGGACAATAAGTGCATAATATCTAAAAAAAATCTAAGTGCACTGTTCAAAAATTCCATTCAGTTCCTCACTGATGAAAGCCAAAAGTTAAAAACTAGTATGAGGAAATTCATTAAGCAATACCATATGGCATTTGTTAATTATTAAAGCTTACACTAGGTGGCATTAAAATAGTTACAATAGAAATATCTGCTAATGAAAAGTAAATGTTTTGCATAATACATATATAGTTGAGATGGTGGGATCCATCTTCCTAAAATAGTTGATGAAGTGATGATGTCACAGAATCGTGCACCATTGAAAAACTAAAAAAATTGAAATATACTAAGACTTTTAAAAACCTGCATAAGTGTTTAATTGTTCTATCAATATCAAAATGTATATAGAATTGTTAAAAATTTTTTTAGATAATTAAATTGCGTCTTCGTAATGTTAGATTGCTATACATAACTAATTAAAGGGTTTATCTATATATTTTAATCCAAATATTAAAAAAATATATAGTTTGATCAATTCAGCATTAAAACTATAAATTAATTTTATTTTTGTATTTTTATTTTTAAAAATATCAATACAAGTACATATATATATATATATTAATAAGATCTACAAAAACAGAAAAATAAATTGACAATTTCATTTGAATTTATTAGGTTAAAATTTTTAATATTCGTAGTTTTATCAATTCTAATTTTAAAATTTCTACATAGCATAAATTTAATTTAAAAAATAATTTATTTTGCTTAATAGTTGAAGTCTTTTTAAAAAGAATTAAGCTTTTACTATTTTTTTTTTTTAAAACAACAAATAGGAATACGAATCTTTGTTTTTAGTAAGAGACAGAAATTATTATTTTTTTTTTAGAAATTAATTAATTTTATTTATGTTCAATTTCCAAAACTATTTTTTTTTAAAAAAAAACAGCTTTAGTTTATATTTACATGCTTTAATTAATATCTCATTTGTTCTAAATTATTATATAAGTGGCGGATTGACAAAACATGACTGGAAAAAAGAAGTGATAATAAATGATTGTCATTATTAAATTTTTTATATTTTTAAAATTATTATTATATTATAGTTATAATATTGATTTTTAGATTTAATTTTTTATCTGATGTGTTTTGTCTTTTATATAAATATTACACCTTAGTTTAGTAGCTGTAAAGCTGCAAAATTGAATTATTACACTGAATATATTATAAATGTAAAAAATTTGGCATCTAAATTAAGTCTTTAAAATTGTGCCTTCTTTTATGTGTAGTCCATGATTATATTCTGGACTATGTGAAGATATCACTGTATTCCAGCCTTAAATCATTCTCTTGCAGTTATCATTAGGTCTACTTTTCCAGTTATCATTATGTCTATTTTTTCAGTTTTACATTTATTTGACAGCAGAAAACTAGAACTACAATATTATTCATTTAAAAATACTTAAAAAATAATTACCTGTGACAGTATTATAGTAGGACTTCCCTTATAATATTGCTCATATTCATCTTTTGTTAGATTTCACAAGTGAAAATATATATTTTCTATAATGTAAGATTTAATACGCTTGACGTATATAGTGAAATTAAATTCATAAAAAATTACACTAATATTTCTTAAGGCTAAGCGCTTTCAGAGCATTCGACTCCATATTCATAGCCTCCAAATCTAATAATTTATGCAAAGCTATGCAAGCTCATTTATATTGTCCAACTCTTTGATATATGTCTGCCATACATACCTAATATTGCAAAAGAACTAGTCAAAAAATTACAGGATGAATTCACAGTAGGTTTTCGAACCCCTCCTAACACTAATAGAATTATTAACAACTCTAGGGATAAGATTGATATACAAACTACTCCACATGTGGTGTACAAAATGATATGCCCTCAGGCTAACTGTGGAGCAGTATACTACAGTGAGACCCAGGCCACTATGAACAATAGAGTAGCTCAACACAAATACTTATACAAAAGAGTATTAAACAGAAATGAGGGCAGCTCAGTATTTGTGGACCACCAAAAAGAGGCTAATCATGAATTTGAACCTGCATATGCTGAAATAGTTTCCACTGAGAGAAATGACATCAAAAGGAAGGTGAAAGAAGCATGGTATATAGCAAGAGACTTGAAGGCAATAAACAGAAATGATACATGCTTTTCTATATCAAAGAGATGGACAATATAAATGAGCTTGCATAGATTTGCATAAATTATTAGATTTGGAGGCTATGAATATGGAGTCGAATGCTCTGAAAGCGCTTAGCCTTAAGAAATATTAGTGTAATTTTTTATGAATTTAATTTCACTATATACGTCAAGCGTATTAAATCTTACATAATTATTAATAGTGAAGAAAAATCTGAAATTACAATATTTTCTATAATATGTTTATACATTTATTTGTTTAATATTTATTTTTTTAGAAAAATCGTGTGATTTAGATTCAGATTTTATTTAAAAATATATATTTTTAAAAGAAAAGTCAAGGAAATCAATAATGTATGACTGAAATTAGTAAATCAATTAAAAAGACTACTTTCATATTGACAAATATAGATTTGTGTCATTTTAAAATAGAATTTTAAATAGAATTTTGTAAGCTTTAAAGAAAAATTCATTTTAACTTTACAAACTAAGGTAAAATCCTTCTGATTTTTTAATTGAATGTTGCTGTGAGTAATGAAGTAACCTCTTCAAAAAGAAAATAGTAATTGTTCTTCATAAATATTTTTGTGTATTCAGTTTATAACTTTTTTCGTTATTCCAAAGCAAAAATAATATTTTCAAGAATATTTTTTATTTGCAAATGTATATTTTTAGTGATTAAAAGTATAATAAAGAATAATGGTGAAATTGTAAAAATAAAAAGCTAAAAATTTTGATTCAACTATGATAAAATTTCTCAAAAATAATTAAAAAAATTGAAGGATTAAAATTATTGCAAAAACCATTTGTATTTTTTTAACATAGTGTGCTAAAGAAAGCAATATCTATAAAAATTATATATTAAATAAGTATATAACAATCATTAGAGATCATCCCATTACACCTGCACTATAAACTAATAAACACTTTTTAAATATACTTCCCTTTTCAAACTCAAGGTAAAATCTGTTAAAAAGATAAAATCAGTCCACCTTTTTAACCTAAACGTATAAATATAGATGAATCTTAAACATTTGGAAATGAGAGCATAATGATATTAATTAATCACTTTTAATTTGATTTGCTACGTTTTAATTAGATGTCAATATTTAAAACATAGCAAATGAAAGTAAAAGTGTTAAAACAGTCAAAACTCTCCATACAGTGGCGCCACTCAGTGCAAGCCAGAGTAATCAATGGATGCCAGAAGTCTTGTGCATAAAATCCCTATCTAGTGACTACTCATCCAATATCCCCAGACTAGTTTCTGGATTGTGGCCTTCGTCAGTGAGGAGCCTTGCATCTGAGAGCACTGAACCTAGATCTTAGGATCTCTCACCATTTTTTTATGTTTTCTCATAATTGTTATAAAACAGGCAAAACTCTCCTTACAGTACTGCCATTCAGTGCAAACCAGAGTAATCAATCGATGCCAGAAGGCTTGTGCATAAAATCCCTATCTAGTGACTACTCATCCAATATCCCCAGACTAGTTTCTGACTTGTGGCCTTCGTCAGTGAGGAGCCTTGCATCTGAGAGCACTGAACCTAGATCTTAGGATCTCTCACCATTTTTTATGTTTTCTCATAATTGTTATAAAACAGGCAAAACTCTCCTTACAGTACTGCCATTCAGTGCAAACCAGAGTAATCAATCGATGCCAGAAGGCTTGTGCATAAAAATGAACAGTGATCATGTGATATTTAGTGGAATTAAAAGTGATTAATTAATATCTTCACATCCTCACTTCCAAGTGCTTAATATTTATCTATATGTGTACATTTAGATTAAAATGGTAGAATGTTTTATTCTATCTTTTCAAAAGACTTTATTTTGTTGTTTGAAAAGGATGATATCCTTAAAGGTATTTATTAATTTATAATGCATGTATAGTGGAGCAGTCAATAATGTGCTACATAATAAATAATTCATTAAATAAATATACATAAAGTAAAATAAGACAATTATAAAAAATATAAAAATTAAATAAATTATAAAATAAAACTCCCAGAATAAAAATAATATATAACATTAAATTATTTTTTAGTTTTTTTTCTATAGCAAATAGTTGGTAGTGTCTGTATAGTTTATTATTTTACACTACTAAACATCACATGATCACCATCTCTTATACTAGCACATAATTTTTATTAAACAAGGCAAAACTATCTCCATACAATAGTGCCACCCTGTGCCTACTCATCCAATATTCCCAGATTATTTTCTGGCTTGTGGCCATTGTGAGTGAGGAGCCTGGGATCTGAAAGCACTGCACCTAGATATTAGTGCTCTCAGATCCAAGGCTTTTCACTGACAAAGGCCACAAGCCAGAAACTAGTCTGGGGATATTGGATGAGTGCATTGCTTTCAGATCCAAGGCTCCTCACTGACAAAGGCTACAAGTCAGAAACTAGTCTGGGGCTATTTGATGAGTAGGCACTAGATAGGGATTTTATGCACAAGCCTTCTGCCATCCATTGATTACTCTGATTGGCACAGGGTGGCACTATTGTATGGAGAGAGTTTTGTCTTGTTTATTATTTCACATGTAGTTTATGGGTAAAATTAAATGCTAGATAATTTAATCTTGAGTTGTTATTATTTATAAATAATTTGAAGTTTTCAGTTTAAATTTTTATGTATGTTGGTTCATAAAAGGATTATTTAAAAAATTTTAAAACTAAATTTAAAAAAATGTGTCAGAACAGAAATCAATCTACATATAACCAAACACTGACATTTTACCACAGCTCTGAACCATAAGGACACAGTTGGCTTTATTGCTTGAGGTTTGTAAAAAATTTGAATGGCAGAATTGGAAATGACCTGAGGACCTGACATTCTAGTGTGACAATTTACTGCTGAGTTTAATAACTATGGAGGACAGTATATATTGAATGATCATTATAATTAAAAGTTTATTAATTCTAACAAATGTGTAATGTTCATGATAATTTGAAATGGTAAAATAACTATAAGAAAGTCTTAAATCTACTGAGTCATATTTCAGAACCTCACTGCAAGATTTATAGTGCTAAATAAAAATGCACAGTTAGGAATATATTTTTAATTAGCATGGTTCAATATGGAAATTAGTTTTTGTATGTAAATAAAGTGATTACATGTTCATTTTTTCAATAGAGTATTTTTTTTATATTTTCTTTTCTTATTATCCCTCTTAACACACATTGTTTTTACATTAATGATTGAGAAAATGTGATGCATATTAAACTTGTGGTCAAAAAAGATTGATCTGAAGTCACAATTTAGTTTAGCTTCTTAGTCATATAAATACATGTTCTGGGTGCTTATGACTTGTGAAGCATATTTGACAGATATCCTATTTTTGCATTGTTTAAAAGGTTAGTAAGTGAGGGAGGCAATCTGAATTTAACTCTGTATGTATCCACATAAATCTTTTGAAGGTTTTTTCAAACTGAATGACATAAGGTAGGCTTATCCATGCTTTGGTGGGGTTATTATTGTGTGCAACATTGCTTATATTAGTGAAAAAAATTCCAATCTTTTTATGAGTGTCTTATGGTTGTATCTGAGACTTGCATCATTGAAAAAAGATTGTACACTTTTCACTCTGATACTCTCTCATTTCACTTCACTACGTGGTGCTTAGAGTTAAAGATATTTAATAAAAAGGACATTGATATTTTTTTACATTAAATCGATTTTAAAACCATTTTTTACATTTTATTTAAGTATTGTTCTGCTACTAATTTAATAAAAATTAATTTTAGAAATATTATAATTCATTTTGGCACTTATTTCAATTGGTCGTATGGTCTTACTTGTGCAACCCTGACAACCAGGCTTTTGAATGTATTTATTAATTGCTGTAAATATTGATTTCCCCCTTTGTATTTGTAATTCAAATGGGCATATATTTGTTTATCTATGTAAGGAAGGGGCTTCTTCTTTATAATCAAAAGCTTTGTGCACTTTTGGTGAAATTCCCATAATCATAGCTCCATGCATGCTTTGGTGAAGGCCACCACAATCATAGCTGAGTGTTTTTTTGGTGAAAGTCACCATAATCATTGCTGAGTATATTTTTGGTGAAGATAACCACAATCATAGCTCATTGCTCTTTTGGTGGAGTTCACTATAATCATAGCTAAATGTACTTTTGGTGAAATTCACCATCATCATATCTGAATGCGCTTTTGGTGAAATTCCTATAATTATAACTGCACGCATGTTTGGTGAAGTTTACCATAATCATAGCTGAGTGAATTTTTGGTGAAGGTCACCACAATCATAGCTGAGTGCTATTTTGGAGAGGTTCACCACAATCATAGCTAAGTGCTATTTTGGTGAAGTTCACCATAATCATAGCTGAGTGCCCTTTTGGTGCACATAATTATAGCGCTTTAAAATTAATTATTATTGTTACTTTATTTGTTCTCTAATATAATTATTCGCATTTTAAATTAGTTCATTTAAATATTCCATTTGTTATTTAAATTACGCTGATTTTTCTTTTGTTTATTACATTTCTATGGTTGACAATAAATCACATCTCTTTGACCTTTCTTTTTCTACCATCATGCAGCTTACACATTATATTGACTGTCTGTGGGTCAAACCTATAAATGAATTGTTTTTCATACTCCCAAAAACAGACATATTTCAGATTGTTTATCAAAAGCCTATAAGTACTTGTGCTGCACTAATGTGGTTGAGATATTATCTATATATCTCCCATAGTAATCTGCCATGCAGCCTGGGCTGTTGATTGAAATCTTGGATACTATCAAGGGTATGTATATCTTCACATTGTAATTTGTCTTGACAATCAACCTATTAAAATTAGGAGAAGTATGGAAACTAACTTTGAATATTGGTTCAAGATCTTTGTATTGACCCACAGACCGTCAATTTTGTGTGATGGAGAATGATGGTGACAGAAAAGAGTCAAGGAAGCATGGTTTATTGACAACTATAGAAATGTAATAAATAATAAAATAGTGCCAATTAACTAACAATTTGAATATTTAAATGGACTAATATAAATAAAAATGCATAAATAATTAATTACAATACAAATAAGGCAGCAATGATATTTAATTTGAGAGAGCTATAATTATGATGAATTCACTCAAATTGCACTCATAATGTATTTTTAAATAAGTGCAAAGCTTTCCCTTGAGTAGTGAATTTATATTTTAATGTGTGTGTGCATATTTAGATTTATATTGTTTTAATTATAATATTCTTTATTATTATATATTTTACTGGAAGTGTGCTTAAAACAAATTTATAATTTTCTTTATTATAATATTTTATTACTTTTTTTATTAGAAGAGTTTCAGAAATAAATTATTTGTTTGCTAATTATTTGTTGGTCAGTTCTTTTATAATTCTGCCACTAATAGATAATCCATAGAAATATAAGCCTTAGGCAATCCATATAGTTTGTCTTCCTATACTTAAATAAAATAGCTAGTTAGGGATTAATAAAGTGCTAAATTGTTTACCTGTCATCCAGGCATGCCATTTTTAACTTATGATTAAATGGTGCCTGAGGGTTTACCTCAAAACAAATAAAAATCCTTTGAATGACAGGGGTTTGAATTTAGCAACTGAGCAGTTCTATATCCTGGAAATGTGACCACCGGTTATATTTTGTATAGCCTTGGTATGATTATAGGTACCATTGGTTTTATCTACCTTCTATATTAGACTTTTCTGCTTGAAGGATTGGTGTGCTGCAATAATAAAAATGCAGCTGGAATAGATTGAGATTTAATGAGAATTTTTTTAAATTGTAAGTTTATATAATCAGAGTGATCTTCTCTCACTGGATTCAATAAAGAGCATGCTAATAGCTCTAAACAAGCTATTTTTTATTTTGTGATTGGATGTCTGGATGTCCTAGCACCTCACTGATGAATGCTACTAGCTTGAAACCAGTTGGGAATAGGGATAAGTCTAGATAGAGAATTTGAATGTGTTCTCTTGCTTCATTTATCAGTAAAAAAGATAATAAAAATAAAATGAGGTTGTTTAGAACTATTAACACACTCTTTATATTACATTTGTAAATACAAGCTAAATAAGTCACATGATATATGACCTAATTTAATTAATATTATAGTTTCATTGTTAGCCTTTGCTATATTAGATTGCTAAGGCTATTAATATATGGTGTATCTCAATTTCGTTCAGTCTCATGTGGCTATTTGAGTTGGCAAGCTGGATTTAAAGTCATATAAGTGTGTGAAAATTTCAGATGTTCTACTTTATAGTTAAGTATTAGATAAATACTGGGCTTGAGTTTGTATTTTGTGATCTGGTGTCTCAATATCTTAACTTCTCACTGATGAGAGCCACTAGCTAGAAACTGTTTTGGGGATGAGGATAAGTCTAGAAAGACATTTTGAATGTGTTCTCTTGCTGCATTTATCAGTAAAAAAAAATAGAAATAAAATAAGCTTGTTTAGAGCTATTAGCACACTCTTTGTATTACATTTATAAATACCACCTAAATAAGTCACATGATGTATGACCTTATTTCATTAATATTACAAGAGATATGAATATACAAAAATGTTTGGGCAGATGTGCTTCCTATAAAAACTTGGAATAATTATAAAACATATGAACTAAAAAAAGCCCCATCCACAAACTCTTTGTATAAAAATTCTGAAAAGGTGTCTGGATGTGTGAGCAATCCAGCTTCATTGCCAAAAGCTCTTAAAGCTAAATTTTAATGATTTAAATTTAATTCAAATTTCAAACGAATATTGGTACGAATTGAAATAAAAGTGTAGGCAAAAAGAAGAGTTAATCTTTTGATTGTTAATTTTACTATCCTCTTTATTTAAGAGTATTTTTACTCATTGCATCAATCTACAGTAAAGGTATATGAAAATTTTTAGATATCCTGAAAAAATGTTTTAGCATATTGCCCTGATCATAAGAAACATTTCTTAATGTTGATTTTATTAATATTACTCATATTTTTTCGTATTTTATGTTAAAATACATGGATGTTTGCAATAATATATGCTGTGTATAAAATTTAATAATGTCTATTTTATATGTTTGTTGATATTTTCATAGGTGAGCAATGAGAAATGTTTTCTTTTGAGATATTTTTAACATATATACATATTATTCTTGATTTGATGTAAATAATACATGAAATTTAGCAGTGTTAACTTGATAGAAAAGGCAAAACACTCCATACAGTAGTGCCACTCAGTGCAAGCCAAAGTAATCAATGGATACCAGGTTTGTGCATAAATACCTATCTAAAGTCTATTCATCCAATATCCCCAGCCTAATTTCTAGCTTGTGGCTTTCATCAGTGAGGAGCCTTGGATCTGAGAACACTGCACCTAGATCTTAGTATCTAATGCAACCTTCCAGCAGCCACCTTTTATCTTCACTTAACTACAAAATGAAAATAGAATTGAAAACACAATATTTCCAATCCAAGTTCATCAGCTTATATAGTCATATAGGTCTGAACCCAGTTCAATACCCAAACAAAATTGGTGATCATGTGACTGATAGAAAAGATTCTTATGGAATGAATGTGTAGGAAGAAAAAGATTGGTCTGTGATTGTACAATGATGCTTGGGTTAAAACAGGCAAAACTCTCCATACAGTAGACCCACTCAAATGGTAATCATGTGATGCATGGATTGTTATAGAGTGGAGTTGAAGAGGATCTGATTAAAAAAACTTGTAAAGCTAATGAACTTGTTTTTGGTTGTTGTTAATTAACATTATTCTATTTATTTTAAGATCAAATAATAAACAATTATTTTGATTCTTTTTTAATATAATTTTTTTTTATTATTTAAAACAAATATTAATATAAAAACAATATTATGTGTTAAAAAAATACTTTTTTAAAAAAAAAAAGGGGCGGTAGCAAATCAGTATAGAAAGACAGCAGAGTGTTTTTGTTATAAAAAATGTCATCTATATTTGTTTTTATATTGCTATTATTATTAGAATGATTTAACAAAAATATCATAAAAATTATTCCTCACAATGAGCTGCTTATGGTAATTTCATATATATATATATTAAAGTAAATATTTTCAGTGATTAAAATTATGAACAGAAATTTGGATATGTTTATGCACGTGGTTACTTATATTTTTAATTTATATTCAACCAGTGTGCCCGAGTAAAAGGTGATTAGGGAAAATTAAACAAATTCATGTAAAACGATTTGATATTTGTGAGTTTCCAAGTAAACCAAGATGGCGTCCATATTTTTGATAAATGTACAGTTTCGGGGCCTATAATCTACCAAACATTTGTTAGTTATAAATTAAAACAAAATTAATAAATCGATTGTTAAATTTGGCTTGTAAATATCTTCAGGGTAAATTTGCATTGCCACAAAATATAACATTCTAATTTAAAAAATAAAATATTTCAGTTCAAAATAAATTATTAATAATTTTTGATTTGTAATAATTATTCTATAATTATTGTACAAAAAGAATCTTGAATTGTACTAAATTTGCAAACAAACATGTTTTTGATCATTCCAACTATTTTATCCAAACAATGTTATAAAAATTAGTGAAGTCAGATGTCAGACTACAAAAGTGTGACACAGCAAAATAGATGTAGAGTGGAGCCAAAGCTCTCTCTTATCTTGCCAAATTTTGGCTTTTCTGGCCATATATGTATTTTTCCAAACTAAAATTTTACATTGAAATATACAAGGGAGGATCCAAAAATAATTGGAATGGTTCTTTCAGAAAGCCTTCTGCATCAATCTGCAAAATGATATTGCCATATGAAATCATGGAACCATGTAGCAATTTTTTTGTAAAGGGCGTTTTTTGTATTTCTCTATTTATTTTATAATGGCTGAAAAATTCAAATGATGTGAAATTGCTGTTTTTATTTATAGAAAATGGCTAAGAAAACATCTGTATTGCTTGAAGCAGATTATAAGCAAGCTGATCTCATAAAAACACAAATTATGTGTGGTTTAATTGAAATGTTAAATTCACCACATCCCTAAAAAGCTTCGTAAGTGAAGTCCAAATTCAAACCACACTGATTTTTTTATGCAAACAGCATTCTTCTCTCAAATTTAGTTGGTAATGGTCAGACATTTTATCTGCATGAGCTGATATATTTACATGATGTGGTAAAACATAAACATCTTATTTGTGACAAAGACACGAGTGCAAGCTTCATCTTTCACAACCTTGAGTGTGAAAGACACTTTTTAATTAAATTCAGCATGACCCAGCTTATCTATCAGCCATATTTTCCTGATGTCACTTTGTGTAATTTCTTTAATCTCTCAAATGAGAACATGACTTTTTTTTGTGGACTTAGAAGTAATGGGGAAAATGACAGATGTATTAAAAGGCACACTTTGCAGGTATTTCCAGATTGCTTTGACAAACAAAAAAACACATGTAAACTGGCGCATTGCACATTTAAAATTAAATAAACAATCTTTTATTATAAAATTTCTGATTATTTTTGGGTCACCCTCATATATATAATACGCATATTTAAAAATAAAGCTTGTGAAAAGTCTCAATAGGTGGATACTAATTGTAAAATCAAATATTTTCATGTGAGAAGTTTGAACATTAATCAATCATTTAAATAAGTCCAGTTTTTAAAATAATTATGTATCTTATTTTCTTTAATTTACATCTGTGTTCCTCTTTACTTTTCTTTTTAACCTTTAATCATATACACATACACACTATATTATATACCATGAGACCAATTCGTTATAATATATGTCTTTCTGCATATATATTAACAATGAGAATATTGATCCAATGTGTTTTAGTGTATTTCTTTCCAAGCAGCCTGTAGCAGGATAGTGATATATGTGTTAAACAAGGCAAAACTCTCCATACAGTAGTGCCATTCAGTGCCAACCAGAGTAATCAATGGATGCCAGAAGGCTTGTGCATAAAATCACTATCTTGTACCTACTCATCCAATATCCCCAGACTAGTTTCTGGCTTGTGGCCTTCGTCAGTGAGGAGCCTTGGATCTGAGAGCATGTACAAATATGAGATAGTGATCATGTGATGTTTAGTGATATATGTGTTATATAATGCATTCTTTAATCATGAGTTATGTGAAATGTGACAGTAGATTCTCTATTTTCATACATTGCGTTCAATTTTTTGTCTGCCATTGCAAAATGTTGAAAAACAAAAACTGTCTTGTAACTCATAATATTAAAACAGGCAAAACTATCTATATAGTAGTGCCACTCAATGCCAACCAGAGTAATCAATGGATGCCAGAAGTCTTATGCATAAAATTTCTATCTAGTGTCTACTCATCCAATATCCCCAGACTAGTTTCTAGCTTGTGGCCTTCATCAGTGAGGAGCTTTGGATCTGAGAGCACTGCACCTAGATCTTAGGATATACTGCAACCCTCCAGCAGCCACCTTTTATCTCTACTTAACTACAAACCTATGAGAATACAATTGAAAACACAATAAAATAATAAAATATTTTCAATCTAAGCTCAATAGCCACAAGCCATAAATTAGTCTAGGGATATTGGATGAGTAGGCACTAGATAGGGATTTTATGCACAAGCCTTCTGGCATCCATTGATTACTTGGATTGGCACTAAGTGGTACTACTGCATGGAGAGTTTTTCCTGTTTTAATAACAGCAATGTGCTAGCATAGGAAATAGTGATCATGTGATGTTTAGTGGTCTAACTCATAATATTACTATTATATACAATTAAATTATTTTGAGCATTTTAGTAAAGTTTTACCAAAATTAAAACATGTTATACCATTGTGGGTCCATTGTGAATGAAGATATAAAATACACTTTCACATTTCATGTCATATTTCATGATTATATATGGCAGCCTCTTAAATTTTTGTGGTGAATGGCTAAACTATGTCACTACATAATACATGCACTTACTCGTAGATGAGGCTGGGGGCAGCTTGATGAAAGACCTAATCATCTGATAAAGTATATTATCAATTAATTTTTTATGCATTGATAAAATTATAAAAACTTAAACAAAAAACTGTTTTTAATTTTACGTTTTATTTTATTAAAATTAATCAATCTGACAGTTTCAATTGATCAGAAGTCTCCTTCAGAACTATGATATATATAAATACATGAATATACAAATAGTTAATTTATAAACAAACAATTCATCTTGTAAATAACTCAATTTTTATATCTTATTATATATATTAATACAGAGATTTTTATGGGTTATAGGTATAAATGATATACTTTTCATGTTCATCCATGTATCATTTTGATAATGAATGTATCCACATTTCAGCTTGATTACACAAGCCATAACTGGGTGAAGAATAGAATATTATATAGTTGTAGGGGTGTTTGGAGCATTGGTTTATAACAATGTTAATGTTCCACCAATAAAAAAAATAAGTATATCAAATAAAAAGAAAGACTTCAGAATATGTTTTTTAAACAATTTCTTTTAAATAGGTAGAAGTTTGCATATGTCATCACATTTATTGATACAATTTGATCTTTTCATTATCTCAATGGCTTCCTGATTTTACATCTGGGGAGGATTCTGGTAGAGAAATCAATATTGTGACTTGAATCCATAGCATGAAGTTGAGAGCATTGATGATGATGAGTGTTGTTTAACTGCATTAACATGCCAATCTCCTCTAGAACTGATGCAACGATTGCTCATATCTATGTAAAAAGCTTTACAAATCTGCATGAAATTGCATAAACTCCAAGCCTAAAAATGCAATCCCTCTTAAGACTCATGGAGTTTACGAAATTTCATGTGACATTTGTAAAGCTTCTTATGTAGGCATGGACAATCACATAAGTATTAGAAGAGATAAACATGCTAATGCAGGGAAGCAATATTCATCATCATCAGCACTCTTGACCCATGCAATGGATACAGGTCACAATATTGATTTGCTCTAATATTAGGATCCTATATAGATGTGACACTCTCTACCAATGTACGATCAGAAAAACCATTGAGACATTTAAAAAACCAAATTGTATCATTAAACATGGTGACACATGCAAACTTCCTTCTATTGGGGAGAATTAAAAAAAAACATTACTCTAAAATTAATTTTATATACATGTTTTTGTACTGGTGAAACCAGTGCTTGCAGCACCTCCACAATCATATTTATATTTAAATACAAGTTTATTGTATATATGTTTAGGTTATATGTAATTAGAAAGGATTTGAATCCAAACTTTCAACACCCTTTAGTCATCCACTCCATCTTATAAACTAATACACAAGACAGCATATATAATCAGTGCTTGGTTTATTTTAAGATAGCAAATCATCAAACTTTAATGCTCAGGTTTCAGTTTTCTCCACTCTCCGACTCTTTGGCCATTGATGTCATTGAAAATCTGATGATGACATGTTCAAAGCCCTTCTTTTCCAATTTTAAATGGGCTCAAGGTACTGCATATGAGCAATCATGACATATGGTCAACATGGGTATAACAACAAAATTGGAAAACAAAGGCTTTGAACATGCAATCATCAGATTTTTAATGATAAAAGACCACTGAAGAGTTGAGGAGTAGAGAAATTGAAGCCTGTCCATTAAAGTTTTATCTTAATATAAACTGAGAACTGATTACATATATGTGTAGGAAATGGTGATCTGGACCAACTGATGGGTGATGGTTCAGCATGAAATATGTATATTGGAGATCATTTATCTTTTCTGCATGTATGTGGTTTTGGGTATTGGTTGTATAAGATGGAGTGAATGAATAAAGAAAGCTTGAAAGTCTGGGTTCAAATCCCCTCTAATTATATATGCATCATGTAAGCTACTTATATAACTTTGTAAGTTTGATTGTATGAGTTTTTCAATCTATGAAAACAGTTTTAGGTATTTATATAATATAGTCAAAATTGGTATGGTGTAGTACTAGCACTTATTAGAACTTTAATTTTATCATTGTTATTATTATTATTTCCAATAAAAAAAATTATTAATCATTGCTTTAGCTTTATTCCGGTGATATTATTTAGTATGTTTTATATATGTGTATTTTTCTCTTGTTCACAGTCACGTGGGTCAAGACTCTTGTGATCGCAAAACTAGCTTCAAGTAGTAATGATATGTGTGTTGTGCAAATATATGTGTTTGAATATCTATTTAATTACTTTTAGAATTACTTAGATGGCAGTTAAATCGTAAAATTTATCTTAAAGTCTATTCACTTGGTGGATTTGATCATTAGTTTATTGATGACTTATATACTCAGGGCACTTGATGGTCAAGAGCATTGATGATTATTAATACTTGTAATGATTCCAGAATTAATTTCTGACAGAATTAATTTTGTAGTTATTTTTAACACTTATGAGCATATACGCAATTGAAATATGGATTGCTTTTATAATAAGCCTAAGTTTGATATTGCCTAGATCGTAATTAACCTAAGATTAATAATGTATCTTTTTTAAATCCAGCATAAAAAATGGCTGTTAACTCTGATGAATAGTGATTACTGTTAGCGTTTCTATGTTTACTATTCATAATATTGTTTCAAATCATTTATAATGGGTTTTGATGTTGATATTTTTCTCATTACTTGCTCAAATTCATTGACCCTTGATGTTCATGAGGATGATTTTTATATTGTTACAATATATAATTGATGTTTTCATAGTTGAATGATGTAGATAAATTGTTTTTTGGGTTGAACCATGGATTATTTTCTAATACATACCGATATATGTATTAACAATAAACATTATATATGAAAAGACCAAACTCCAGAAAATGATGGAATTATACAATTGATATCTTTAAAAAATCCTATTTAGAAATCAAAAAATTGTTAGCAAAGTCATACATCAAATATCCAAATCCAAAGGAGGCATCATATGGTTGGAAGAATGCAGTAATAAGATTGATATTTCAGAAGTGTCATCAAGATGACATTAGATATTACAGAACTGTCAGTCTTTTATCAAATCTTTACAAAAGTTTTGTCAAGATAATTACAATTTGTCTTCAGTATACTTTGGATTTTAATTTACCAAAAAAGACATCTGGATTTAATTGTTTTAGCATATAGATCATACCCTAGTATTGAAAGGAGTTGTACAAAGGACCAATGAATATGACATTATATTTTAGGTTTGTAGATTATGAAAGGCTTTGATTCTATTAGTATTTCTGCAATGATGAAAGCATCGTATCATTAGATGTAAATACAGGATATGGTCATATTCTAAAGAATATCTATCAAAATGCAACAGCAATTATTGGATTACATTATATACCACAACAACACATATGGATCTATTGCTTAGGAGTTCATAAGAAGTTTGAGCAACAGATCTCTAAGTGCCAGACCTGTGTATCTTCCAATCCCAAATTTGGATGATGTTCTACTAATTGAACCAAATAGGACAGGGTTAATACACCATTGACTATGATTTATAAGATTGTATGAATAATGATTCCATGTCTCCAAAATGTCTTATAACAAGTTTGTAAGAAGTATTTTGTGGAACAAAGAGAATAAAAGAAAAGGAAATTATTAAGTCATCTAGATTCTGTAGATGATGTTGATGTTCTTGTAAATAATGCTTCAGGACTTCAGAAAATATTGCAAGATTTATCAGATAAAAGTATATAGCACTCAAGATAAATGCTTAAAAGACCAAAGCAGTGTTCAGTGGGTTTTCACGTAATAAAAACATAAACATTGATATGATGACTTAGAACTTGACAAGTGCAAGACCATTGTCAGATTATTAATACAGATGGAAACATATTGGGTTAAATTAATCACAGAATTAAACTTGAATGAAATGCTTTTGGAAGAAATAAATGAATATTGAAAGAAAATATACATGTTTGAAAAAAAAAGTTTTAAATATATATGTTTTCCTGTTCTTATTTATATATATATCTGAGAATTGGGCATTTAACAGATGGCGTTAGTTGACTTAGTCTATATCGTATCGTTGGGATTTAAAGTTACTCTTTTTTGCTTTATATGCTTGAAATTTACTTAAAAAAAAGCTTTGGAAGTACAAGGTAGGTGCTGTTCTTCCAAATTACCTCTTTTTTGTTAAAAATGAGTGGTTCTAAGAAACATTTAGAATCATCGACGCTCAATAGGAAAGAATCTTCGAATGTAAACAAAAAAAACAAACGTTAAAAGTGACTCTTTAATGCATTGTTCAAGCTCTGTCATTAATAGATCAAAAGCTTCAAGTATGCAAGATTTAACAAGAGCAGATAGTTTAAAACCGCTTTCTAAAGTTAAAAATGTCTCTAATAAAATTCAGAATATCAATGCTAAAAAGAAAATGCTTTTCGTGACTTCTAATGCGAATTCAAGTTGCCAAAAAAATAGAGACATTCAAAAGACTAACAATATATATATTTTTGATGGATCTGAAAAAAACATTTCTTCACAAGCCAGTGGACATGATTTTATCTCACATAGAACACGCTCACGGGTAAAAGATCATGCCAAATTAAATGATATGCATTCTTCTAATAAAGATTTATTGAAGCAGCTATCTCCAAGGCATAATAATTTAAAGACTGTTGCTAGTTCTTCTTTGTCTAAGCCTTTGCAGACCTTGCACCATAAAAAATTATCAGTTTCAGTTGGTGATATTACCACTACATCATCTGACTTGGAGTATAATATCAGGTCTTATGAAACATTACTAGCCAAAGATAAATCTCAAGTAATGGATGTTGCTTTGCAGGCAAATTGTGTTCTAGCAGATGCAAACTCTGACAGAGTAAAAAACATTCATTTAGAAACTTCTGATTTAATTACTTCTGGTTCGCCTCTATCTTCTAGTAAACTATCAATGTATTTGCCTGCAGTACCACAATTTTCTATTGCTTCTAATGCCATTCAACATTCTATGAAACAGAATTTGAGATCTTTGCATTTGAATGATTTTTCATTATCTGATACTCTTTTACATTGTTCTGAATCTAATTCTTTGAATGGAAATTTGCCTCTTTCAGATAAAAAAACTTCAGTTCAGAAACAGGATATTTCCTTTCCTACTTTGAAAGAAAATACAACACAAGTGTATAATATTCAGGTTAAAAAGAAAAGTTATGCTCATGTTCTTAATAATAATGTAGTCTCTGAACTTGCACAATCACAGTCAGACAAATTTACTTATTTAGATCTGAATGATGAAGAACAAATAATGTCAGATGTTACATCCATATTGAATTTCTCTAATCATAAAGATTTGGTTGATGAACATCAAAATATAAGTGTTCAATTTAATTCTAGGATACCAGTGGTTTTATTCAATTCTTTTTTACACTTTTCTAATAGCAATACTTTGATTCTTACAACTACAGACAGTAATTGTCAGCTTTATAACTTCCCTATTGATGAATTTTTCCACTTGTTGAAGGATTTGAAACTTGGTGATTCTATCAAGAGGCTATATCATCACCCTAATAAACGTTACATCATATTGGAGTTTCATAATGTCTTGGAGAAGAAAAAGTTTAGAAGACAACAGCTTTTATTAAACCACGGATTTTTAGTTGTTATTGATATGGACAGGCCTAGGCTAGCTTTTGGTCTTGCAAGAAATTGTTATCCCAATTTTGGAGCTAAGGATCTTCAGAGGCAATGTTCTAATTTAGGTGAAATAACTCAATTTAAATATCTTACTGAGAAAAGAGTTGGTTTAGAGTTACCCAGCAACTCGGCTGCTTTTACTTTAAAGTTAAATAAAGGTCTTGCTTTGATTGATATTCCGTCTACTTTAGAGACTGATAAAGGTCCAATACATATCTCTATCAAAGGTTTACAACCTCAATGTTTTGTATGTAAGGAGAGGACTCATCTTGTTAAAGATTGTCCAAAGGGGTTTTGCAATATTTGCAAGCTTAAGAAAACACGTACTCATAGATGTAGTCCTAAAGTTTTGCAAGATTTGCAAAAGCAGCATTTGAGTGAACATATTACTGCGCAATAATCTGATGTTGCTCTTTCATCTCCACCACAAGTTTCTACTGTTTTAAGTAAGAAGGTCAGTGGGTCTGTTGTTTCTATTCCAACTGGCATTACTCATTCATCACTTGACTCATCTCATACAGTTCAAAACGAGGACATGTTATTGAAGGAGAATAGGTTTAACATTCAATCTACTCTTGGTTGTTCATCTTTTCAAGATCAAGCACTTATAACTGATATTAGTTCTTCTAACAATAAAAGGAAGATTTATTATTCTGATACTGCATCCTGTGTCTTGAAAACTAATGTGACTAGATGTTCAAAGAGTTCTAGGAAAAAGGACATTAAAAAAAGTAAATGGTCGGGAGATAAAAGTTCTCAGCAGTTAGATCTTTTGCTGTCACCTTCTCCTCAAAATGATTCTATTTTTACTTTAAATAATGGCCCTTCATCTCCAATATCTCATACTTCTGATCCCAATTCACAAATTAATCTTATACCTGAATTCTTCACAGACGATTTGCATTAATATTTTATCATATATATATATATATTATATATATATATATATATATATATATATATATATATATATATTATTATTATTATTATTATTATTGTAATATTAAAGACATTACGTATATAGTGAAATTAAATTCAACGATTATATTAATATTTCTTAAGCGCTAAGCACTTTCAGAGCTTTCACTCATATTCATAGCCTTTTAACGATAGCAATTTATGCAAATCTATGCAAGCTTATTTATATTGAAATCCATCTCTTTGAATTTATGGAAAGCATGTGTCTCTCCTGTTTATTGGTTTCAACGGCATCTCTTGTCATATATACCATGCAAGTTTTTCACCTTCCTTTTGATGTCATTTCTTTCAGTTGTAATTATCCTAGCATTTGCAGGTTCGAATTCATGATTAGCCTCTATTTGGTGGTCCACAAATACTGAGCTGCCTTCGTTTGTTCTTAATACTCTTTTATATAAGTATTTATGCTGAGCCACTCTGGTGTTTATAGTGGCCCGAGTCTCACCATAGTATACTGCACCGCAGTCTGCTTGAGGGCATGCCAACCTGTACACAACATGTGGTGTTGATTGTAGGTCAATTTTGTCCTTAGAATTGTTCAAAATCCTGTTGGTGTTATTATGTTGCTTAATGTTATTGCTGTTAATGTTAGAGGTTTAAATTCTATTTCTAGAGTTTATGCTATAATGCATTGGCTTCAGAAATGCAATTTTCATATTGCATGCTCTGGAGAGATGAAGCTACATAATCATTCCAGTTATCGAATTCATGATTTAATGCAAAATCTTGGTTCATTTTATTATGTTCCTAATATATCTGCTTCATCTGGTGTCGCTTTGCTTGTAAGTAAGCATCTTGCTTTTAATGATATCAAAATCATGCACTTGGATCATAATTTTTTGATGACCAATATTACATTTGGAAGTTTTACTCTGAATATCATTTATTTATATGTTAAGAGTGAGTTCCTCTTTGCTCATTCTATATTTAATAAAATTAATTCTCTTTTGTCTTCAAATTCTTATCCAACTATATTTCTTGGTGATTTCAATATGTGTTACATGCATTTTAATAATAAATTCCTACATCTTTTTAATAGAGTATTTTTATCTGGTGAAGGATGTTTTCCTCTTAATGCATTTTCCTTTTATACTCGTCGCACCACTTCTTTAATTGATCTTCTTTACTATTCTCCTGAACTTCACCTTGACATTTCAGCAAAGCTTCAGGTTGTTCCTTTCTCGGATCATTTGGCTATGCATGTTGCATTGTTGATTGATACTTCCTTTGTTGCTCAGTCTCATAGTTCTCTTACAATAAGGCTCTTAAATAAATTAACAGCTCCTGCTTCAATTTTTTCGGAGGCATATATTCTTTTTAGAAAAGTGGATATTCTTTCATTACCTGCCATATCGGCATGGTCTTCTTTTGTTGGTATTCTCAGTTCTATTATTAATTCTTATACTAGAAAGACAAAAGGTCCAAAGTTTTTACTTAAGCAATTGGATGATATTTCATCCAAACTTTCTAATCTTTCTTCTTTTGATTCTACCATAGAAAATATTATGCAACTTAAAGTGCAGTATCATGATATACAGAAATCTCTTGCTCATTATGTGGCTATTAAATGGTCTAAAATTTTTCTTCAAAATCATCATAACTGGACACGAAGTTATATTAGATGGGCTTTAGGTGCTTATTCTAGACCTACTCCATTAATGATTGACACAGGAAATAAAGTATGTTCTGGCCCTATTATGTTGCTTGAACTATGTAATCATTTCAAAACTAAGCTTCAAATGTTGCCTTTTAGAATTGGCGACATCTGGAATGAATCTGAGCTTGATTCTAGTCATAATATAACTGAAACTATGATTATTCAAAAATTAAATTCTTTTCCAGACAATATACATCCTGGGATTCATGGTATTCCCAGGTTTGTCCTTCTTCATCTTTCATTTTTTACAGCTCCAATAGTTCGTAATATGGTTGATATTCTAGCTAATGATTTTGTGAATATTCCTGATCTCTATCCAGTGGCGATGGTCCCTTTTCTTAAGAAGAAATTAACTCCTTCTCCATTATCTAATATTCGTCCTATTTCTATGACACCTCTTTTGATAAAGACTATTGAATCTATTGTTAAAGATCATATACAAAATAATATTTATCTTCATTTATCAAAATTTCAATTTGCAAAGAAGGGTCATTCAACAACTGAAGCTGTTCAGCTTTTTCTTCTTCTTATTGAGTATATTAGGCGTCATAATAAATCAAAACCTGTGGTCATTCAATTGGACTTCACATCAGCCTTTGATTGTGTTCTGCCTTCTGTTTTGTTTCAGACTCTTCGGGATTATCAGGTTCCTACTCCATATGTCCATATTATAGCCAATCTTCTACTTAACAGGTCCATCTTTACTTCATTGGATGGTAAACTTGCAGATGGTTTTCGTCCGCATCTCTCAGTGCCACAGGGATCTCCTCTTGCCACATTATGTTTTATTACATATTTAAATCCGTTACTTTTACAGATAGAATCTAAACTGCCTGGTATCTATGTTCCTGCTCTTAAACAGACTATTCATCATATTTCTTATGTTGATGATGTCTCTGTCTTTCTTCCTGATAAATCTTTTCTTCCGGCTTTGTTGCAAATATTGGACTCTTTTTCTAATACTTTTAATCTTCATATTAATGTTACAAAATCTGCAATGTGGAAAATTAAATCTGGTTTATCAATTATTTCCACTTTCACAGCCAAGCCTCAGTCTTTCCTTGGTTTTCCAATAGTTTTATCTCGTTCAGTAATTACAAGGCAGATTCAAAATATTATTCTTGATAAAACAAAAAGGATAGTTGCATCGCTTGTCAATATAAATATTTCACTTATGGGTAAGGTTACACTCTTGAACTCTTTGGTCTATTCAAGGCTTAGTTATTATTTACCAATTATTAGGCCAACAAAGCATTTTGAGAGGGCTATAAATTCGCTTTGTTCAAAATTATTTTGGAAAAACAAGGTCGTAGCCATCAGTATTGCTAAAATTCAAATGCCAAAGCTTTTAAATGGTCTAGGTTTGCACTCGGTCTCAACTCTATATCTTCAGAGATCTATATCTTTTCTTCGTGTAACTTGTCTAAAGCTTGCTCAGTTATCCCTTCCTTTGGTTATTGATCCTACAGATACGCCACCTCCATTTTCAAGTTATTGGATTGCTGATTTATGGAAGTCAGTTATTAAGTCGATACCCTCGGTTCAAGTTGCGCTTGATGGGAAATTGACATTCTGGGATGTTTATAAATTAAAATTTCCACATTATACTCCTCTTTTGACTTCATTAGGTGTTTCAAATAAAGTTCTCTTGCGTAAAATGAAACTTCTTTTCATTGAAGCAAGACATGTTGATTTTGTACTTAAACTAAATTTAAATGCGCTCCCAACAAGTTATTTTTTAGTGACCAGCAGAGGCTTCATTAGGATTTCATCTCAGTGTCAGTTGTGTAGATTATATGATGAGACAATACTCCATATTTTCTATATCTGTCCTGCTCTTAAGTCGATTAGGGACTTTATTGTTGCAAATGTCTCTCTGGATCTTAGGGATGCTCTTTCTGTTTCTAACACTCTTAAGAAGGGATCGTTTGCAGCAATAAGATTATCTATCTTTATAACATTTTCTTTATGGTTGACACATTGCAGGCTCATCTTTGGTCATTCTCAGGACTCGGCTCTAAGTGTCTTTATTAAGCTTCTTGATCAAGTCAAGCAGCGAGACTCTCTGCTTTCACCTGTGAGTCTACATGATGATACTTGGGTGAAAGTTTTATTTTCCTCTTAATCTTATTAAGATACCCTTTTCTCTACATTGACTTTTTCAAGTTTCATTCTGAATGCTATGTAAATTTTTATAAAGTTTAACTGTATGTTACTATGTTACTATGTTTAATAAATATATTTTAAAACAACAGAAGAGTAATACAGAAAATTCAGTTCCTCAACTAAATTATGAAGAACTGTGTATGTTAGAAGTTCAAAAATAGTTTAATAACAAAATATAATGGATGAGATAAAAAGCAGAGATTGAAGTAGTGCTGAGTTGGGTTATTATTCTTGAAGCTATAGTAGTAGATGGGCAATTGGGGTTTTAAACTGAATCTCAAATAAATGTAAAAGAGCTAGGAAAAGACCACATGGAAAATTCATGGACAAAATAAAAAAGTTTACTGTTGTGTCATGATGAAGATAGGCTAGAGATAATAAAAACTGAAAAAAAAAAATCTTTATCCTAAAGTGGATCAACAAGGGTTTAATATGATGATAATATATATGTTAATTACTACACAGAATTTAAATAATCAAATTAATAAATTCATCATTGACAAACTTTTTACAAATGCTGTCTTCACAGTAAATAAACTGCCAATCATCTTTCAGGACAATTGTTCAATGCTTATAATACCATTTTTTAACTGTCTTCAGAGACCATTAGTCATGTTCCCTTGTAATCCACAAAAATTTTAAAGTATCAATTAATCATAACATGGTCTTCTTAAAAATTAGTCATTTAAATATTATAGTTTTTCAATCTTATAATTTGATACAGACTTTCAGAATCCAACCAAATAGTATATTTAAATATATGATTCCTGAAAGATTCCACAAATTATATATCTTTTGCCTCTAAAAACCTTCATTTTTCTATATATTTATATTTAATTTTTTTTAATAAATACACAAATTATTTTACAATTTAGCAAATGTAATGTAAACATATTGAATGGTAGAAACAAATCCATATAGATTATGATTAAGAAAAGGTGGACATTATTTACAAGTTTACTTAAATTATTCTTTAGGGATCTTGCTCATAAATTGTCTTAGCCATGTACTGGGATTTGATTATCTCGTAATATATTTACATTTAATCTTAAAAATATATTTAATTATTCTTAACTGGCAAGTAAGTTTAAAGAAAAAGACTTAACTTTTATCATCAAAATTTTAACTATATTTTTAGGTATTGTCTTTGCCTTAATAAAGAAAACCATTCAGTGGATGGTATAATGATTAAAATATAGTACCAGATATATTCCACCAATAAACAAATGTTCAAAATCAATTTGCAAGTGAGATAATAAAATAATATTTAGGATTTTGTCTACATATTTAAAGTAGAGAATAATTCAAGAAAATTGCTTTATATGCCTACAAACTTATTATCTGTTTTTAGTCAAATAGAGTACTTAAGTAAGAATTTTATGACCACCCATAACAACATTCAATATTGACAATAGTTAACCATCATTAGCCACTTTTTAACAAAATTTAATCTAATAGTTTATATCAACATTATATAATTTATATAGTGTTCTATTTCTTCAAAATATATATTTAAATTGAAAATATTAAAATAAAAAATAAATAAAAAATGTAATAAAATCTGATTTTTATCAGCCTATAATACTTTTAAATATAAAAAACAACTGTTATAAAACAATGTCATTGGAAAATAAACATTTTTTTATTTATTTTTAATAGATGCTCCATGTTATAACAAATTTACTCATTAATAAAAATATATGCATGATAGAAATATATAATGTGATTTTATTTAAAACTTTTTCTAGTAAATTACATTATTGTAGAATGATACATTGAGTGAAATTTAAAAGAGACAATTTATCTTGGATAGTAATTGAATAATTCATATTGCTAGTATTTTTTTGCAAGTTTACAATTAATTCTTTTATATAATTGGTAATGGTTATATATTTATAACTTATTTTTATCAGTGGATGGCAGGAGTTGAAGATTGACAGGGGTAAAGTTAATTTGCAAAACTCAATTTGCACAAAATGGATGCAGTTGTTCACATTTCATCCCTCAAGCAAAAATTATTTTAAAAGTTTTTTTTTTAAATTGTTTTTGATCATTTTAAATATAAAATATATTAATTTGTATAATTATATGATATTTGTATAAAAATTTAAACTTTACATCAATGATAAAGAAACAAAATATTATTTTCACTAATGTAAACAGTAAGATTTTTTTTATTTCCTTAAATGAATTTATAATTTTTCTCATTTTCTCACTCTTTTAGCTATTAAAAATTCATTTCATTAATAAATTAATTAAAAAATGATAGTTTTTCAAAAACATTATTTAATATAAGATCTCTTATATAAAAATTATATTGGGCAAACTTTGACTCAGTTATGGTAATTGGACAGTAAAAGATTAATAAAAATGTTAAATGTTTTTAAAAGATAACAAAGCCTTGTTTGTGTAGAGTTAAGATTACTAATATATACTGTGCTATATATATATAGCTTTATGCTTGTAATGTTTATATATATATATATATATATATATATATATATATATATATATATATATATATATATATATATATATATATATATAATGGCACAGTATATATTGGCATTTGGTAATATTTTAAAAGCTAAAAGTAAACTTTAAAATCATTCAAAAGATGCAATTTTTTTTTTTTTTTAGTTTTTTTTTTCATATATCATAGCATCAGCTGGGACATGAACCCACAACTGTCTGCAACCAACTACTTACTTGCAAGGTGGTTGCAATGTATTTTTTAAAAATATATACAATGAAAGTTATTTGCATTTGATATTATCTATTTAATTAATTAAAGTTAAAAATTGGACACAATAGAAATACATACAGATTGTTTATCCAGATAAACAAGAGAAAGTACAATTGCAATAGATTACCGCTGTAAAAACCTTTTACGAGATAATTAAATATGGCCGAAATAATTTATAGAAAGATAATTGACTAACTAAAAAAGTAATAAGAAATGTACATGATTATTAACATGCATACTGCTAACAAAACAAAAAAAAAATATATGCACAGAAAATCTTAAACTGGTTGAGCATATAAAAAGAAAAGAATTTCATGCTTGTCTTGTCTGGTAGTGGCAGTTTTCTGTACATCCTGGATGGAGGGACAAGGGGCTAATTGTGGTTATCTTGTTCTCACAATGGCAGTTAGACATTTCTATTCAGGTCTACTCATACTGCTGAACTAAGTCTTCATGTGGAGTGGAAACCAAAGCGTTTGTGGACATCTTTTTTATCATGAAAAAGTCACTCCAAAATGCCTTCAATATGAGCCTTATGGTGGACCAGGAATGTAAAAAAATGTAGATAGAAGAAATCAGTTAACTGCTAATAAGCTCAGGATCATAAGAAATATAGGTATGCTACAATAATTTACAAACTTACCAGTAAGTTAGACTTCAACCCTTACTTGTGTTGGATTAAATGTTTGCAAACTAAACCTAAACTATAAACTTATAATACCGATAGAGGCATTTGCTGTTTATTATCAGGAAACTATTTCTTTTATGGCCTAAGAAAATTGTAATAAGAATTGTTTAATTATTTAATATTATCTGGATGAGCATATATATGTTTCTTTCCAATTTTATTAATAATTAATCATTTAAATATTTTAATTTGTTATAATAAAATATTTATCTTTAATATCAATTTTTTAGTGTGTGATATTAATTTTAGTTTATTAGATTTTGCTATTACGAAATATTATTTTTAAGAAATGTAAAATTACATTTGCCAATATGCTTGTTTGATAGTGAAACCTGGAAAAAATATTCTAAACAAATATTCAATTATTTACTGCAAAAATACATGATGCGATCTAACAGAATTTAGTGGATTAATTCCCTGGCACCTTTTAAATAAATAAAAGACTGATTCTGCCACCAATGAAAATCATAATAAAAATATTGAGTCAGTTAATCAGGAAAGATAACTATGTTCTTGAAGTATCTGAATTTCTACATGGTAGGAATTTTTTTATTTTTCATAATTTGATTAACTAGCACTTTAGAGTGCAGTATGTGTTTGAAAATGAAGGTTTTTAACAAATGTGTTTTGCCAGTACTTACTTATGGATCTGAGACTTGGACACTTAATAGAATAGCAGTACAGAGACTTCAGACCATTCAAAGAAGTATGGAGAGATGCATGCTGGGAGTAACAAGAAGAGATTGAAAATGCAATGTATGGGTAAGAGAACAAACAGGTGTTACTGACCTCATTGAAAAAATTAAAAGACAAGTGGAGTTGGGATTGGACATATTGCTAGAAGAGATAATAATAGATAGACAATTGAAGTCTTAAACTGGATTCCAAGAAATTGTAAAAGACCCAGAAAGAGACCACATGTGAAATGGATCGACGAGATGAGAAAGTGTGTAGGGGTGATGTGGAGAAGAGAAGCTAAAGATTGAAGAAAATGGATTGAACTTAGAGAGACCCTCATCCTGCAATGGATTGATAATGGTTGATGATGATAATGATGATGATAAGTCTTGAATGTAAAATGTAAAACACTACAATATGTTATCAAGATATTTTAAAATTCATATACAGTATGCACAAAGAGGATGCCTAGTCCAATTACATTCTTCAAATTGTTGTTATATTGACAGATACGTGAATTAATATTTAAAGACTGTTAGTCCAAAATCTATTTTAAGATTTACAAAATCAATATCCTTTCTCTTGATTAACACATGTATTTGATAGATGAAATGTCTTTGCTATATTGCTATTAATCATGAGATTTATGCCAATATTGGTGATTATTTATATATGAGTGGAACACCTTAAAGCAATAAAGTTTGTAGCTTTCAAAATTTTATAAGTTCAAATAGAGCTTGATTATATGAGTCACATTTTCTCATTATTATATAAATGCAATTTGTCCATTTTACTTTGAACATTTTTTAGTAAAACCCTTTTATTATACATATATGTATACAATTTTGACTGTCTAGTAATCTTAATAGGGATTTTGGGGTAAAGATAATTTTATAAGCAATTATTATTAATAATAGTTTGGATTGTATAAAGGTTTAAAGAATAAAGTTGAAGAAAATGACAATAGATGGCGGTGGTAAAAAAGTGTACAAATTTTGAAAATTTTGTCAATTGGGTTTTTAGAAGTAGGGTTGTAAAAAGGTAGGTAATTTTTATAATGTAAAAAAATAATTTGTAATGTAGGAAAAGTTAATTGATAATTATAAAATATTTAATAAAGATAAGAAAAGGTTAGAAGTTGATTTATAATATAAGTAAAATGACAATAATATATATTAAATAGTAGAATAAATTTTAAAGTTTATAATTATAATAAATAATCTTTTTTTAAAAAAAAAAAAATAACATGATATTTTTTTAAAAAAATAAAATAAAGTAATATAAAATAAATATGGATAGAATTATTCAAAAGTAAACTAATAAAATGGGAAATGATTATTTATAATAGTCAGGTTAAAATGTATATGTTTTTATTTTTTTATTTTGTGTATTTAATTATGTATATAAATATGTATATAAGCACAATAATTATATAATTATATATTTGAATATTGTAGCTCTGATGATAACTGCAGGACAGTCGAAACTGTTAGTTTTGGTATAAATAAAGAGTATTGATAAAGTGTTTAAGAAAGTTGTAAATGGTATGATATATCTGCAATCTTCTTCAGGGCCACTTTTACTTTAATTTTTTAAAAGTAAGTGACATTGAAGAAGATTGCAGGACATATAAAACTTTAAATTGTGTATGCATATATGTACAATAAAAGTTTTTTGCTAAAAAGTATTCAAAATAGAGTGGATAAATTGCATTTATATGAGATATTATAGCAAAATAATAGAACTGGTAAATTTAGGAATATTTGTTATTGTTTACTAGGATTGATTTTTCAGAAATATTACCAAAGTCACCCTTTTTTTTATTTTTGCTGTAATATCTTATATAAATCCAATTTATTCAAACCACTTTGAATACTTTATAGCAAAAACCTTTTACTGTACATATATACACATACACCTACATTTTGACTGTCCTGCAGTTTTCTTCAGAGACAGTTTACTTTACTCTTTTTAAAAAATAAGTAAAGTAAACTGGCACTGAAGAAGACTGCAGGACAGTTGAAACCTAGGTGTATGTGTATATATGTACAATAAAAGATTTTTGCAAAAAGTGTTCAAAGTGGTTTGGATAAATTGGATTTATATAGAATTGATTTTCCTAATTTATTGAGAATATTTTTATACAAATGAAGATTACTTTAATTAAAATGTTTTTTTTTATTTACATGTTCAAATACATTCAATTGTTAGTAATATAACACAATGTGTTTTTAATGGTATTATTTTTTCTGTCTTCTTCAGGTATTGTTAGGCTGACCAGTGACAGTTCTAGCATGGTCTAAAACCTGAATCTTTAGATGTGTGAATATTGAATTTAATGTGATGTTCTGACTGTAGGCTATTCAGCCAAAGGCAATAATTAGTATAAATTTTATATATTTAATATTTTGATTTCTCCATTTTTATAACAATATTTGACATTAAATATTAAATGATTGAAATAGTCCAATATATAATTATCATTAAAATATCATCATCATTTTCAGACAAACTCTTATTTAATTTCTGTGTTATAATGTAGATGTCTTATAGTGATACATTGTCTTAAACCATTAAACATCACATAATCACCATTTCTTACATTTGCTCATAACTGTTATTAAAACCGGCAAAACTTTCCATACAGTAGTGCCATTCTGGGCAAGTCAGAGTAATCAATGGATTCCAGAAAGCATGTGCATAAAATCCCTATCTAGTACCTACTCAGCTAAGATCTAGGTGCAGTGCTCTTAGATCCATGACTCCTTACTGATGAAAGCCACAAGCTAGAAACTAGTCTGGGGATATTGAATGAATAGGCACTAGAAAGGGATTTTATGCACAAGCCTTCTGGCATCCACTGGCTACTCTGGCTTGCACTGAGTGGCACTACTCTATGGAGTCTTTTGCCTGTTTTAATATATTGTCTCCACTAGAGTTCTTCGCAGCAGACTACATTCACCATTCATATTTTTATAGAAATGTTAAATGAGACTAATATCCACGTAAAAATTAAATACTCTTTCGGTATTTTTAAAGTATTTTAGCTATGATTAAATAGTTATTATTAGAGTGTTACTGTAGAAACAAATACATATAATTCAATTTATATATCTATGAAGTTAAATTAAAAAAATTTCTATATTTATAAAATTTATAATTTTGTTGTTTGCGCATTTAAAAAGATTTAATTTTATTAAAGGATAAAGTGGTTAAAATGTTTATCTTTTTTGTATAATATCTCGCAAAATAATATATACGTTCAATCTGCTTTTGTTACTAATTCATTTTTTATAAAATATTAATTTGTAAATGTTTTAAAGAACTAGGAAAACTATCGTCAAATACTAATTATGGTAAAACAAAAATATATTTATTATTAATTTTTCAATATACAGAACAAATATAAATATTGTTTTTAATATAATGTGACCTATTAATTAACTTTAAATTTTGTTTTCATTATTTTAAATGTATTGCAAGAGAATTTAATAAATTGTACCATTTACATTTACTTTTCATATCATTAATTTTTAATGTTACTTGAGTTAATAAATAAAGTAAAACCAAATAAAAAATATATAAAACAGACAAATATACAGAGAGAAGGAATGATAGATAGATAGATAGATAGATAGATAGATAGATAGATAGATAGATAGATAGATAGATAGATAGATAGATAGATAGATAGATAGATAGATAGATAGATAGATAGATAGATAGATAGATAGATAGATAGATAGATAGATAGATAGGTAGGTAGGTAGGTAGGTAGGTAGGTAGGTAGGTAGGTAGGTAGGTAGGTAGGTAGGTAGGTAGGTAGGTAGGTAGGTAGGTAGGTAGGTAGGTAGGTAGGTAGGTAGGTAGGTAGGTAGGTAGGTAGATAGATAGATAGGTAGGTAGGTAGGTAGATAGATAGATAGATAGATAATAGATAGATAGATAGATAGATAGATAGATAGAGTGAATGGATAGAAAAATAAACAGATAAATAAATATATATATATAAAAACCAACAGAAATACCGATAATGGCCACATTTTCTATAAAAGGCTAATATAATATTTAGACAAAATTATAAATATCATATTAGGCTAAGCAGGCATCTCTATTAGTGATATATGCCAGTAATAACAAGATCTACAGCAATCATAATAATAATAATAATAACTAAGTATTATGAAGATGTTAAAAATCATTAAAAATAAAATTAAGAGGAGTAAAATTATCAGTCATTCTTAAAGAATAGAAGGTCTTAATATTACAGTTTACACCAAGAATAGTTCCTTTATAATACATTCTCTTTCTCATAATAATTTTTATTACCCTTCCAATATATAATCTTACACCTCACAACCATTATTCCAACATATTATTGCCGTGATTACATCCACATGTTCAAGATTTTAGATAAAGAATAATCATGTTCTTAAACCTTATTTATTTATTTGTGCTACTTTTCTTTTCACAATGAGTACCCATTATATATTTTATGATTGCAAACCTTGCAAGATTACTTTGAGAAAATATTACAATGGTCTAAAAACTTGATTTTTGGTTAAGTTTATGATTATATTTTGTTTCATAATTGTGTAATAATTATTAAAAATTAAACAAAAATATTATTACACATTTATTTTTTACAGAAATGGTTTATTGTTAAATATAAAAGAATATTTTCTTCTGAATATTGTTATGACAGAGATCATCATGGAAAATACACCTTTGAGAGCACTCACCTGATTGTTAGAATATTTAGCTATATCATAACATTATGAAAAAATTGTAAACTTTTCAAGCATAAATTGATAGATTTAGCAGTTATTAAAAATAATTCTTTCAGATTTTTAAAACAAATATCAAACAAAGAAGATTTTGTGTATTTTTGACACTGAATTGGCTACATCTGAAACATGATGACATGAAAGCATTTTGATTTGACTAAAATATAACTTATATTAGAAAAGCAAAAATAAAGAAGGAAAGATGAAGAGAAACTATTGAAGATTAAAATATAACTTTTAAAATAATTTCGAAAATCTAATCTGATTTTTACAATTTTTTTTAATTTCTAAACAAAAATATCTACCGAATGAGTCAAATTTATTATGTTGAGATAAATAATAATGGTTTAATATCAAATCTAGTGGGAGCAAAGAATTCTGTTAGAATGTTATGGGAAAATAAGAATGTTTTTATTTTTTAAATAGATGTGACTGAATAAAGCCACATACACTCACAATAAATATATATGTAAATTTTCACTTTTAATTTTTTATTAGTAACTATATTATTACTTTTTAAATTTTTTTTATAATACAATCTTAATTTATATATGCACACTATATATATATATGAAGTATGGAAAGATGTATATTAGGAGTAGCAAGAAGAGATTGAAAATAAAATACATGGATGAGAGAACAAACAAATGTAACTGACATTATTAAAAAAATAAGAGATTAAAGTGAAATTGGGCTGGAAATATTTCTAGAAGAGATGATAATAGATGGACAGTTGAAATCTTAAATTGGATTTCAAGAAATTGTAAAAGACCTAGAAAAAGTCCATAGATAAAATGGATGGATGGATGAATTAATAAAGATGCTGGAGTGATGTGGAGAAGACAGTTTAGAGATCAGAAAAAATGAATTGAACTTGGAGAGACCTTCATCCTGCCATAAATCAATAATAGTTGTATATGATGAATGATGATTATGACCCTATAGACATCAAAAAAGTATTAGTGTTATATATTATAATGGTCAGGTGAATTTTGGTCTTACTGTCTCTGTCATACAGGGCACCACCAGGTCATTCAAACCTAGAAAAATTATATGGTAGGCAGATACTTACTGTTGAGATCCAAATTTTATTTTATATTGACTGTTAGCCCATGCCACTAGCTCAAGGAGATGCAGAGATTTATAATAAATACTTATTTAACATTTCATTAAAGAAATTTTTGAAACTAAAAATAAATTTTTAATATTAAAAAAATAAAATAAGCCACTGCCAGTAATAACACACAAAAACATTTATTAACACACATATATAACTATTTAGGTTGTCATCTGATCGTTCGTGTCAGCCGCCAGAGGCGCAATTTCTAGCTAAATTTCTAGAAATATGCCGTTTCCGCGGCCGCACCCAAGCCTTTAAGCATTCTTTCTAAAAGAAATCCTAGAAAGATTGTTAACTCAGAGTTAAGTCTACTTTCTACGCTAAAAGGTAGAGTATTAACTCGGAAGTTAAGTCTCCTTTCTACGATAAAATCTAGAAAGAGTGTTAACTCGGCTTAGTGGCTAACGGTGTGGCTTTTTCCGATGCTAAAAGCAGAGGAAAATGCCGTAGTTGTTTGTATCACACACTATATCGTAATGCTGCATTATGTATTTGATGTAACAATATGTACTAGGGTGTTTATTTTGATCGTGTCAAAATTATTTAAATTTTCATCGGTGCCTTGTTTTTTTTTAAGACCAATCGATGTACTGTTACATTTTATCAATTTTAACAGTATCGTGATTGTTCCTCATAAATTTGTATTTCTCCTAAATTTTCGATTTGGGTGGAATAGCGTAAAAATTTAAAAATCACGCTTTGAATCACGTTTTAGTGAGAAATTTTCCGAGACAAAAAGTACAGCTAATTCCCACAACAGAAAACTTTAAAAGATGGGAATTGCCAGACACGGGCCAGTGCTGGAATATTTCTACAGCAGAAAAAAAAGAAAAAAACATCCTGCTGCTGAAAGAAAAGATTGGATTGTGCGGCAAATATATGCAGATTTGAGGTCCGAAAACATCTGCCGACGGAAAGGTTCACTTCGTAAAGGCAAGCTTGTTTGAGGGATTCTAAATGACCTTCGTCAAATGTCAAAAATAAAAGAAGTAACTTCAATTTTTATTTAAATGTACATCCCTTCTTCTCCTGATAATTGTTGGCATCGGCAATCAAATGTAAAATAAAAGAAGTAACTAAAATTTTTATTTAAACATAGCCCCAAAAACCCCTCTTCTCCCAATAATTGTTGTCGTCGGCGATCAAACAGTCAAATAAAAGGAACGTCAATTATTCTTTCATCGTATAGAAAAAAAAAAAAAAAAAAACTCCCACTAATTGTCCTGGCCAATCAAATGTAAACCAATCGAAGTAAGACAGTAAATTATTAGTTAAACATAACCCAAATTACTATTCGAACGTACACTGAAAAAGACTCGCTCTTGTCAATCAAAATTAAAGAAACCTAGACTATTATTGTCCCATTGTCAAATCGAATATTATTTGAAAAAACCCAAATAATTTATAAACGAAAAAAAAAAAAAAAGAAAGTCAAATCGGTTTTCAATCAAATGGTAACCGATAAAAGTAACTTAAATTTTGATTTAAACATACACACGAACAAAAACAAAATGCAAAACTCTTTCTCCCAATAATTGTTGTCACCAATCACCAAAAAACACCCACCCCTCTCACTAATTATTGTCAGCAATCAAATGTACACCACTACTAAAAGTAACATAAACTACTATTCTTTAAACGGTTACACCCCTTCTCCCAATAATTGTTGTCTACAATCGTACACACAAAAAAACACCCTTCCCAGTAATTAGTGTCGGGAATCAAATGTAAACCGATCAAAGTAAGACCGCAACTTATTATTTAAAGGTAACCCAAATTACTATTTGAATCTACACCAAAAAAACACCCGCTCTTGTCAATAAAAATTAAACAAACAACAACTATTATCGTCCCATTGTCAAAAATATTTATTTGTAGAACCAAAACCATAATTTATAAATGAAAGGAAGTCTAATCGGTCATCCATAAAATGTAAACTGATAAAAGTAAAGGTTTTAAATTTTATTTAAATATAAACACACGCACGCAAAAAAAAAAACAACACTTCTCCCAATAATTGTTTTCGGCAATCAATGTAAACCTATGAAAGTAACGCAAATTATTATTTAAAGATCCATCATAAAACCCTGTTCTCTCTTGAATTTTGTCAATCCAATTTTACAAAAACAGTAATATTATTTTTTTAAAAAAAAAAACACAAATTACTATTTGAACACACACCAAAAAAGACCCTTTGGTAAAAAAAAAAAAAACTATTATTATCCCATCGTCAAAAATATTATTTGGAAAAAATAATTCAGAAACGAAAAAAAGTAAACTTTGTAAACAAACCAAAAAAAAAGTCAATATTAATAGAGAATCGCTATCCCGGGAACTATATATTAATGTGTTTTTCAGTTAGAAATCGCGCCTCTGGCGGCTGACACGAAGGATCAGATGACAACCACTATTTAAAATTGAGCAATAAAATTTATCTTGTTTAGATTTTAATATTAATTTTAAATTTTAATTATTTGGAGTAAGTCTGAACACATGGATAGTTTATAAAAGTTTGTTTTATAGAGTTGAGTACAGATAAGCTACATAGATTATTCTTTTAAAAACTTTTCAAAAAACAAACATTCAACCTCGGACTAAAAATTCATAGACAATCCAATGCCTACTTTCTGATATACAAATGCAACCAATGCAATATGAAGATGCTAGCATAAAACCATGCTGTCAGGAATGTGCATCTGCAGTGTGATATTATTTGAAGGACATGATCCTCATCTAGTACAGGAATGTGCATCTGTCTGGTGAAGGAATCATGCATTTAATATTTAAGAGAAATGCTATGATTGGGAGACAGTGGTCTATCTGCAGACTTATAGTCCCTATCTATAGAGCTAAAAGAGGTCATGTCACAGGAAATACATCTGCATCCATTGCAAGGCAATGACTATATCTTTGGGTCATGCATTCAATTGGGCTTTGCCCTGTATGCTAAACACACTTCACATTTCAGTTATATAAACACACATATATTCTTCCACCATCATCAACCTAACTACAAAACAAATAGCCTGAAATTGAACCCCTTCAAAATAAACATAAATGGTTAAAATATGAAGTTATTAATTGAGAATTGCTGAGGAAAATTTACAATAAAGTAAACCCAATGGCACTCATCCTAAGGTCACATTGACAACAATAACTTAAAAGATATATGAATAAGTACATTTGGACACTCAGCATGAGGTGTCATATTTACTGATATATCTATTTTTTTTTCATGTATAAAAATACCTTAAAAAATAACTAACATAAACCTTAGTGAATCTATGTAGCTATCCACACTCAACTTAAATGTAATACTTTTTAGTTAACAGAAGAAAAAAATAACCTAATTAAATACATAAAATAAAAAAAATGGAAATGATTGAAATAGCAAACTTATATAAAAATTAATATTAATAATTGATTTACAATTCTATTTTTGGTCAGATAAAAGTCCATTTATTTATGTTATTTTTTTTACTGATTGACTACTTATTAAAGATATATTTATTTAAAAGAAAGTTCAATTTGTAAAAGTTTATACTTCCCTTTGATTTTGATGACTCCTCCAGATTTCATTCAGTTTATGAAAGTTCTTGCGGATCCTATTGTTTGCTAATAGTTCTATGGAGACATAACTGCTACAAGCCATTCATTTGGTCAGGGACTGTTGTTGGGAGTTCTCAGCTGGTGCATGCAAAAAAATTAAATCTATTGCAAGACCCCTACATCGTGAAGTCTGCAATAAAGCTACCATTCATATATAGCTTAATAGTCAGATAAATGTTCATTTTAAAAGTTATGTTTAGCTGGTTGTTAAAAGCTTGTTAAATATTGATGAAAGTTCTTAATTACTTTTTAAAATTTTATAGTTCATACTTTACAGTAGAGGAGCTCCCAGTTCCTTGTGCCAATTCCCATGAAGTCTTTATTAGTCATACTTTCGTGGAAGACGGTCTGTTGTTCATACTGTAGTTATCAATCCAGAGGTTATCTTAGCTGGTTCGATCCTGAAACTATTTTATTGTAGAACCCATATAATTCAAGTCTACAATAATGCCATTCATAATTAAAGTCACTTCATTTGAAATAAGTAAGAGGGTAAAAAGTGTGTCTTTTCACCCTCCTCATAAATCAATTCGGAACTAACTTTGATTGAATTTTTTCTTTTATCTTAATCCTCCGGATGGACTGAACACGGTTTCCTATTCCAATGATTTTCATTAGGGTCCAAGCATTGATTGCTGCTTCTATTGGACATTCTGCTTCAGATTGGGAAACAATCTTTAATTTTTATCTATATCTCCTATCTAACTTTTTAATTATATAAGAGCCCCAAGGGCTAGTTTGCTTTCATTTCCATTTACTGAGATTTCATAGGAATCTTAAAATAGAAATTAACATTTATTTCTATTTTCAGTTATGTTACTTTTTAGCAAAAATATTTTATCTTTATATCTTCCCTTTTTTTTTTATAAAAAAGTATATTCAAAAAAATACTTTTAAAGTTTTTCATGTGATATATATATATATATATATATATATCACATATATAGGATATATATATGTGATATAAGCATGGTGATTTTTACCGGTACAATATATATATATATATATATTAAACATAACTCTTTTTAATTTTGGCTTTTAGTTTTTAATAAATGATTTTATTTAAGATTATTTTTCACATTATTTTAAAATAATGTAATGGCATATGGATACAGTTACAATATATATATATATATATATGTCATATTATTATTACTATTTGCGGGATATTCCGTGTAGTGAAAGACGTTTCAGTACAATATCAAGTACTTGATATTGTACTGAAACGTCTTTCACTACACGGAATATCCCGCAAATAGTAATAATAATATGACATCTTTTATCCGTGAAAATATTAGAAATAATATATATATAATTATTCAAAACAATACAATAATTAATACAGTAAAACGATATTTTAAAAACAAACAAATATATACCACAATTTAATAGAAGTACTTTCAACTATCTACGTAGTCATTATCAACTAGATTCAGTGACTACATAGATAGTTGAAAGTACTTCTATTAAATTGTGGTATATATTTGTTTTTTTAAAATATCGTTTTACTGTATTAATTATTGTATTGTTTTGAATAATTATATATATTTTACTATAATTGGAATACAGACATTGATTAATAATTTATATATATATATATATATATATATATAATTAGATTCCAACCAGTAAACACCTAAACATTCACAGTAAAATATAAATCAATATCTCTCTCTGCTGTCAAGGCAACCTTCACACCTTATACACTTGCAGTTTAGTAAACAATAAACTTTCTATTATAATCAAAGTTTATGAACAAAACATGCACTATTATACGTAATATAAAATGTATACAAAGTATATATATATATATATATATAAAAATAAATAATTCATATATTGAAGTTCAAATTCTTTTGAAGTGCTTTTGATTACATAGTAATCCTCATCAGTTTTAACTGAATTTCAAATTTTTTAAAACTTAACATTACATTTATTTTCATAAGCTGTGTATGGTTGTATTTGCAACTTGCCTATTAATAACACCATCCTTATATTTATCGATCAAAATTCCCTCTTTAATTTTCCTCTTTTTATGATTCCTTCCTTCCATTAATATTTTTATTTCATTACTATTAAACGTAAATCTATAATTACAAGTTTTTTCATGGTCAAAGAATACTGAAGCTGTACCAAATTGACTATTTACATTATTTTTAATTCAATTATATAATAATTGATGCTCTTTCAATCTTTTTTCCACAGAACATCTCGATTCACCGATATATACTTTTTGACATCCACGTGAAATCTGATAAATTATATTACTTTTTTGCAATTTGGGAAATATATTCTTAGAATTATTAATCAATCGATTAATATTCAGAGGAACACAAAATGAAATATTATATTTTTCTTTAAATATATTCTTAATTAATTTAGATTGTATGTTATTTATAAACAGCATAGATATCCATTTTTTATTATCTAAGGTAAGATTGCAAACCCTCTTCTTATTATTAAATGAATTTACTGTATGCAAGATTTGGTTTTTATCATAACCAACCATTAAAAGTTCATTAGCAAAGAGTTCAATATTGAAAATTTTACACTCTTATATTTACATAATTTATCATTGTGATGCAAAAACGATTTCAGACTTGCCATTTTATGTATCATTGGAACACGCGATTTAAAATGAATATATCCTCTTTCTTCAATAAGTTTAAAAATTAATTTATAATTTAAATCAGTAGCATCTCTAAATATTTGTAAATCCAAAAATTTATTTTTTTCATTCTGTTCATTCTCAATAGTCCAATTTAAATTGTTTAAATTATTCAATTTATATAAAAGAACATCAATGATGTTTTTAGGACCACAAACAAAAATATCATCAACATTTCTAATATAAATTTTAATATCTTCAAAATTATAAGAATTAAATCTAATATCTTTGTATTTTGACAACGTAAAATTACAAATTTGTGCTACCATAGGTAATTCCATCGGCCATCCTTTACCCATTTTATAAGACTTATCATTATATGTTGCAATAATATTATATGTTGCAATAATTATATGTTGCAATAATATATATATCATCATCATCATTATCAACCATTATCAATCCACTGCAGGATGAAGGTCTCTCCAAGTTTAATCCATCTTCTCCGATCATTAGCTTTTCTTCTCCACATCACCCCTACACATTTTCTTATTTCATCCATCCATCTTACATGTGGTCTCCTTCTGGGTCTTTTACAATCTCTTGGAATCCAGTTTAAAATTTCAATTGTCCATCTATTATCATCTCTTCTAGCAATATGTCCAGCCCAACTCCACTTCAATCTTTTAATTTTTTCAATGAGGTCAGTAACACCTGTTTGTTCTCTTACCTATACATTGCGTTTTCGATCTCTTCTTGTTACTCCCAACATACGTCTCTCCATACTTCTTTGAGTGGTCTGAAGTCTCTGTATTGATCTTCTATTAAGTGTCCAAGTCTCAGATCCATAAGTAAGAACTGGTAAAACACATTTGTTAAAAACCTTTCTTTTCAAACACATAGGCATATTTCCTTTTAATATCAAGTTATTTCTACCAAAAGCACTCCAACCAAGTTTAATTCTATGATTAATTTCCTCTATTATGTTTCCATCTGTATTAATAATCTGACCAAGGTATTTGTAACTCTTAACTTCTTCTAATTCATATATATATATATATATATATATATATATATATATATATATATATATATTAGTAAAAATTATTTACATGTCACATGACAGGTTCTTTATATATTATATATATGAAGATGATCTGCATGTATGCAAGTGAAACACTTCTACAATTATCTATGACAATTTATGCTAAATAAATACTAGACAGTAATGAAGCCATTTAAATAAAGGTAAATAAAAACATAAATAGATACATAAAAGCAAACATACATATTTATAAAGAGATAAATAAAAAACAAAATGTAATTATTTGTCTATATAAATGTTTTTTTTAATATCTCAACCAGTGGACTGGTATAAAATATAGGCAAATGATGTTCTTTAAAATTATACAGTAAAAATTATTTCCATATCCGATAAAGTAAAAAAAAAATTGTATAGATCAATAAATTTAACTAATCAACTGGAGATCTATTGTAATAAATATCTTACTCCCCCCCCCCCACACACACACCAAAAAATCTTTACTTCTTTATTAAAACTCTACAAATAATTAAGATATTTATTATAATACTCAGCAATTGATTGGTTGAACTTATTAAACTATAAGATTTTTTTACATTATCAGATATGGAAATGATTTTTAATGTTTAATTTTTGAAGGATATCATTTGTTTGTATTTTCTGATGAAGATCAGTTCTCTAGTTAAAATATTAAAATAAAGCTGTGTGTAGACAAGTGTTTGTATTTTGTTTGTTTTTAAATTTATTTTCTTTAATTAGTTTACACACACACACACACACACATATATATATAAAACTATAGATAGGTAGGTAATTAAATAGGTAGGTATGTAGCTAAATAGATAAGTAGATAAACATATGGACTGATATAGACACAAACAGATAAGTGAAAAATTCAGTAAATAGAAAATTGAATAATAGATATAAAACAGGAAGATTAGTACATGGATAGATTAATGGATAGATAAATGAACGAGTTGATTGATGTGCGAATGTTAGGTATTTACCTGAATAAATATCGCTTTTGTATATTGATAGATATATCAACATAAATACTTCATGGAATACATGTGTAAAAAAAAGTAAATGTTGAATAAAATATATTTCAATATAATTAATAATTTATGGAATGGCGTTAATTAAAATTTAAAATATATATCAAGGGTATATAACCTTATAAAAGATTATTAATAACTTATTATATCAAAACCGATTATCATTATTGACTACATGCAGTTAAGTGAATCATTTGTAAATTTATTTATAATAGTTGACATTTATTTAATTTTATGATATAGATATTTTTATAAATATAAATAATTAAATATAGAATTCAAAAGTATATATATTTATATGGAGAGAAAACAAAATAGACAGACAGACAGATAGATAGATGGATGGATATATAGATAAACTTGCAGAAAATATACCAATAGAGAGATAATAGATAAATAAATAGATAAGTAGGTAGATAGATAGATAGATAGATAGATAGATAGATAGATAGATAGATAGATAGATAGATAGATAGATAGATAGATAGATAGATAGATAGATAGATAGATAGATAGATAGATAGATAGATAGATGGACAGATGGACAGACAGATAGACATGCAGGCAGACAGGTAGATAGATAGATAGATAGATGGACAGATGGACAGACAGATAGACATGCAGGCAGACAGGTAGGTAGATAGATAGATAGATAGATAGATAGATAGATAGATAGATAGATAGATAGATAGATAGATAGATAGATAGATAGATAGATAGATAGATAGATAAATAGATAGATAGATGGTTTATGGAAATGCATTTTGAAGATTATACAAAGTTTTTTTTTCAGTTTTTTTAGCAAAGAGTGTTAGCATTAGTAAACAAATCATATGAGTTGTAATGGGTTTTTTTTTCTTTTGAAAAGTTGACCTTGACAATGGCAGACGCAATTTTATCAAAACTTTGGAAAGTAAGCAAAAATAACAAAAGATTTAACCTAAAAACTACTTTATATATATATATTATTGTTATAATGTTCATATGAAGATTTTCATGGGTTGCATATATAAAAGACATATTTTGCGGGTTCATCTATGTTAAAAAATTTAAATATTAATATACCGACGTTTCGACTTAATCACACAAATCATCTACTGGATGATAAAAGCTAGAAAGATGTTTGTAGAGGCACTACAATCACTGAATTGAAAAAAAAACATTAAAGTTCCATGAATAGCAAAAATGTTAAATTAGGATTGTTTTTTAAAAAAATCTTTCCAAATAGAAGAAAGTTTGGTATCATTTCACTTATTGGTACAATCTGGCCTTTTAAGTATCTCAATGGCTTCTGTAATATTGCACTGGTAGAAATTATCACATTGCACTGATAGAAATTATTATATCTGGATATTCACGTGATAATCTCTACCAGTGCAAAATTAGAGAAGCCATTGAGATACTTAAAAGGCCAGATTGTATCAATAAGTGAGATGATACCAAACTTTTTCCTATTTGGAAAGATTTTTTTAAAAACATTCTTCATTTAACATTTTTGCTATTGGTGGAACTTTAACATTTTTTTTCAAATCAGTGATTGTAGCACCTCAACGGCCATCTTTCTACCTTTTATCACCCAGTAGATGACTTGTGTGATCAAGTTGAAACATTGGTATAGTAATATTTCAATTTTTTAACATGGATGAACCCTCAAAATATGTCTTTTATTAGTGTTATAAGTATATATTTTTTTAATTCATAATATTTCTTTAGCATTCACTTATATTATTTTTTATTATATGAATATGACTATTATTATTATTTACCTTCTCCTATTCATTATTTTTTTAAAATCAATTTATTACATCTTACACAAATGTATGAAGTTTTTACAAACCCAGAAATACTAACAATTTCTTATATATTTCTATTTGTATATTACTATAAATTACTTATAATTGAAACCATTATTTAACAATTTCTTCTATTTAAAACTGATTTTTTTGGTTAATATATAAACTTTCTTTTAACATTCTTTCCTTATATAATTTAACATTTTCTAACATGTTCATATCAAAATTATATTTACATTTCTTATCTATATTCTTATGTTGGTTGTTCTACCCAAAATTATTATTAAGAAATAAGATAATTTTACTATCTGTTTTATGTTATCAAATAACAAAGATGAGGTATGGATATTTTATACTTTGATTTTCATATATTAAATCATTTCTCAAAGTCATTTATAAAAAATAATAATAGATTTTAAATTCACAAAAAAATACAAATATTTAAAATTATGTACACAAAATATTCAATTTGGTATATAAAATTAATAAGGCTTTTTAAATATATATATATAAATTTAATAAAAAATACATTTTCATCTGCAGTTTATATTTATAGTTAAGACATTTCATAGGACTTTAATAAACCTCTATAGTTTAATACATATTTTTGATTTCAACTCACATAGCAGCCATTTATAGTATTGGCATTCAGGGCACACCAGAGTAATCAATGGATGCCAGAAGGCTTGTGCATTAAATCCCCATCTAGTGCATACTCATCCAATATCCCCAGCCTAGTTTCTGGCTTTTGGCCTTCATCAGTGAGGAGCCTTGGATTTGAGACGACTGCACCTAGATGGAGAGTTTTGCCTGTTTTAATAGCAGTTATAAGCAAGCATAAGAAATGGTGATCATGTGATGTTTAAATTCTGAAGTCCTTAGCATCAAATTAGATACCTCATATTTTCTTTGATTTCCTAATTTTGTTGGAGTCAATAAACATGGTAAAATGGTGAATTTATTTTCAAACTAATAATTTAGTAGATAAATAGAGAATCTTTTCTTTAGGCATTTGGAGAATGATCTGAATGTTATTTCATTATACACTTTACATAATCATATGTTTAAGAAGAAATACATAGAAAATCAAACAAGGGGACATTATTGATCATTCTGAAAATTTCACTCTCAGAGTTGTTGTACAGCATTGCTTACTATTCCATCTGCCATGATATGTAATTATCCTCAGGATAATTCTTTTTTCAGTTCTGCTAATTCTACTAATAAGATCCTATCTTACCCTGATTCTAGACTTTTATTCTTTTGAAGAATTAATATTTTAATTTTTGTCTCTGCAAATCAACTTAACAGACACTCTTATTTAGAATGGGAGAATTGTCTGCAGTGAAGAGCAATATTTTGGAGACATCTTGTTTACTTTAATCTCATAATTACCTTTTTAAATTCGTTTTTATAAATATTTCAAATACAGGCACTCTTCATATATCTAGAGCCTATTTGTAAATATAGGGGGGATTTGAACTCAGACTTTCAAGCACCCTTCAACTATCCACACTATTCCATACTACTGATACACATGTCCACACACATGTAGAAAAGATAAATAATCATCAATATACTAATATATATATATATATATGTGTGTGTGTGTGTGATGATAACCTGGATTAACTGATGAGCGCTGGTTTCGCACGAAATACCGTTTTGGTGATTATTTATCTTTTCTACATGTGTGTGTGTGGTCATGTGTATTAGTAGTATGACTAGTGTGGATAGTTGAAGCGTGCTTGAAAGTGAGTTCAAATCCCCTATATTTAATTTTTATAAATAAATTGATTTTCTTCTTTTTTCACCTTAAATGTATAATTAAAATATATAAACAGTATATGATTTTGAATATTTTGTGTCATAAGCTTGGTATAATTTTAATTTGTATTTTACAGTAATATATATTTTGTATCATGGATTGATATTCCAAGCACATCCACAAATTTATTAATTTACATTTTCACACTTCTCATATAAATTTCAAAGTTGATTTAGTTAGAGCAATTTTTCTTTTTTTACTTTGTCTTTAATCTCCCTTCTCTCGCAAATAAAAATAATATATTATTTAGTTTTTTTTCTAAATAATTGTTTTGATTCAATTTTTAAATGATTGGAATAAACAAACGATCGTTGCAAATAGAAAACTTATTTTCGCAATCATTATGAATTACGCTACAAAGTACAATTACAATTTCTAACAATGTCTGATATTGACAACATACAGTCTTAAGTTCAAATCTTTTTTCTTCTATATTCCATCATCTACAAGTTTATATATCTATTAAGCTAAAGCTTGTATAAACGTAAGACTATCTCGTTCTCTATTGTTGAATTGTTAACAATTAGATATTATTAATCTCAATATGTAAAATTAAAAGTAATCAATTTAAAACAAAATTTTAAATTTTAACTTTGAAATTTTATCAGTTAAAGTATATCAACATATACTGCGTATATAAATATATATTTATAATCATTTAACAAAACTGTATAAATCTGCTAAGGGAAAAAAATATACTAAAGGATTATAGAAAAACTTTATTAAAATAAAACATAAAAACATAGACTTTTTCAATTTTGTAAAAACAAAAACTAAATAAATCATTGTGTTTTGTTTCTAAAAAAATGTATTTATTATCTATAAAAAAATAAAATAAAAACAATTTTAAGTTTTATATATACATATATAATGTAAAATTATTTTTCATATATAAATATAGATTTGAACACAGAGTTTCAATTACCCTTCAATTATCTACACTTTTTCATAGTAATGATACACAACTACACACATGAAGAAAAGATAAATAATCTCCAATATATGTACTTCATGCTGAACCAGCACTCATCAGATGGTCCAGATTATCATCTCTCACACATATATGGAATCAGTGCTCAGTTTATATTAAGATGGCAAATCGTCATACTTTAATGGACAGGCTTCAATCTACCTACTCCAGCCTCCAATTATTCTGCCATCCATACCATTGAAAATCTGAAAATGGAAAGTCCAAATCCCATACTGATACCAACATTATTGCTATGCCCATGTTGACCTCAAGTCACTCCGACCCCTAATGTATAGGACCTTATCCATTTAAATATGTTAGAAGAGGGATGGGTAGGATGCAGACATAATGTGTAATATTTGAAATACAGGCATTCTTCATATATCTGGAGCTTAATTGTAAATATAGGGAATTTGAACACAGACTTTCAAGCACCCTTCAACTATCCACACTATCTCATACTACTGATGGACATGACCACCCACATGTAGAAAAGATAAATAATCATCAATATACGTATTTCATTCTTCAATTGAAGTCTGTCCATTAAAAAATGAAGATTTGCTATCTTAATTATAAACTGAGCACTGATTATATATATGTATGGGGAATAATAATCTGGACCAAGTGATGAGTGCTGGTTCTGCACAAAATATGTATATTGGTGACTACATTTTTTACATGTGTGTGGTCATGGGTGCCAATAGTATGATATAATGTGGATAGTTGAAGGGTGCTTGAAAGTCTATATTCAAATCCCCTATATTTGCAATTAAGCTCCAGGTACATGAAGAATGCCTACATTTAGAATATTTTCATATATAAATGTTTTCTGTCCAGAGCAGGTTGCAGTAAATGTGCACTTAATTTTATTATCAAGCATAAATAATAGATGACTTTTGATTAACGATTTTTTAAAACAGCTTATTCAAGCCCCTTAATATTTAAAACTCCATCACAAATAATTCTATTAAAATACTTATTAAATTGAATATAGTATATAACTTTCACTTCTATATTTTTATGTGGAATATTATTAATATTCTCAAGTGCATTTATAAATAAATTGTTAAAGTATTGAATACAGTATTTGTTTAATTTAAAAATTGTGATACTGTTCCACAGTGTGGGTCCCAATGAAAAAATTGATTGGAAACTGATTCTGATATGATGTGATGCGATGCACTGCAGCTTCTCCTTTTGCAGAATCAGGAATCTTTCAGCTACTATTCCCAGAGAAACCTAATAGCCATTTTATCTTCTCTTTCCATTTCCCCTCCTAGGTTTTTTCCATAATTTTACTATCTTGCTTCACCCAATTTCCACAACATAATATTTGTCAACCCAATGGTCTTTATATTTAAATCCCCCTTATTTTTTCCCAAACCCTACATAATAACTAAGAACCCACTTTCCGTATAATCACCTTGTTTATATTTATTCTCCCACAACTTCATTATTTGTTTACTTTCTGTTTGCAGGCATTTACATTCAATTAACAGGTGCCTAATATTTTCTATGCATTTCTTACACAACTTGCAGACTAAATCATCCCTATATTTTCCCATTTATGTGCATATTTTCTTGTTGCTAAAGATCCTGTTTGAGTCCTAAACAGTAAACTACTTTCCTTGCTAATATCATAAATTAAATCACACCCAATATTCTTTTTACTTCTATAGATATTTAAAGTCTTTTTACTCTCCATATTAGTCTCCACCTTTCCAACTTCCTATTTTTATTAATGCATCTATTCTTCTATCACATTCCTTGGCATTATAGCACTCAACAATTCTCTTAACGCAACCATCACACCATTTGTATAAGTATACTGACATTAATTCTTTATCCAAATCATCTGCATACAATATTACCTTTCTCATCTATCTTGGTACCTGTCCTTTACTCTTAACCCAATTAAATACTATTTTGGTTATTTTTTTATTATCCATAAATTGTAATCTACTAAACATTTTCATTTGGTTTTTTGCATCTTTCATATAAAACTTGACCATCCCATTTCTCCTTGAATTACCTCCTTTGCCATCCACATATCTGCATCTAATGCATGTCTTCCTACTTCTTTTTGTACTTTTTTAAGTAATATAACATCCCTTTACTAACATAACACATCCCACCATAAGTTAACCCTGCTATTGCCACTCTCTTCCATATAATTCTAACCATATCATATTTATTATATAAAAACACTGTTAATTTTTTATCAGTTCCTTTCTTTGTTTCAAGAATAAATTTTTATCCCATTCATCCAAGCAACTTTTCTAATTACTTAAGATGATTCTCAAATAGTTATATCTATTCACCACATTTAACTTTATATCCCCAAATAAAAATTCTTCCTCTTCTCTTTCACCAGTATTTATCATCATTACTTTTGATTTTTCTTCATTAAATATAATCTCGATCTCTTTATCCACTCTTGTGCAAGTCTTCAGCATAAGTTCATAGCTCTCGTACTTTCTGTGCACAAGATATTTTTTGCAAATAAATTGAGTGCCATTATGTTTTGCATTTTAAGAATAAAAGACTTGAGTACTTTTTAGATGAAGTATGTACCTTTAGTTAATAAAGTGTAAATGAAATAAATGGATAAATCTTATATTTTATAATATTCTACTGTTTTTACCAAAGGAGGTATAAATATTATATGTGAGGTATATTTAACACAATATATGTGCTATATGTAACAGTTGGAATTAATAGAAATACATATATAGAAGATATTTTACATAAAAATAGATCCTTAAATTATTGATTTATGAAGATATTGTGAGCCTGGATAGATATTCAGGAAAAAGACTGAAATAAACAATTATCTTCTGATGATGCTCAATATTTTTTCTAAATATTACTGTATTTAATTCTGTTATTTATATGTTTATTGAATGGCATTGGGAGAGAAGAATAACTTTTGTTTAAAACTTTCTATCCATAATTTGGCAACAGAGGAAAAATTTTGAAGAGCATTGAACTTACAAGTAGAGTAAACACTTTTCCATAACTTTAAAATTTTTCTCATTAGTTTAATGTAATGGTAATATTTTTAAATAGTGTTTAAAACAAATCTGTTTCATTATAATATATTTTTTTAAATTTAATCTTAAAATAGATTAATTTTTATTTACATTAAATAAAGAAAAATGGATTTTTCAGAAAATTACTTTTCTGACAGATAATTGATAATTATAAGTTGTTTGGAGGTACAGCCATTTCATGGTTCTAATAATTGTTAGAATCATGGGTAATCTTATTCATTATTTATATTGTATTGTTTGATAATATTTTTAAATCATATATTTTAAATTAGTACTTTATTATTATTATTATTATTATTATTATTATTATTATTATTATTATTATTATTATTATTATTATTATTATTATTATTATTATTATTATTATTATTATTATTATTATTATTATTATTATTATTATTATTATTATTATTATTATTATTATTATTATTATTATTATTATTGTGTCACATTGCTTGAATATTGAATGCTTGAATGGATCATTTATATAATTATTATCAAATGTATTTAAAAATATGAATGTAAGTGAATATCTTAAAATATGTAAGAATATATATTTGTTTATCATAAATTCTTGAATATGCATACATGTTATGACATTGTTGAGTTATTAATGTATTATCATAAGAGATAAAGAAATATTGATCTCTAAGTTATATAAAGTAACAACAAATGAATAAATGTATAATATTGATGAATGTTGTTATCAAAAATTAAAAACCATCTAGAAATGAATTTTAAATCTTTGTAGTTATTTAGAAGTGTTTTTGAAATGATTTTGTAATGTGATTTGTCTATTTTATGATGCTAAGAGAATTATTCAGTATGTGGAAGATATAGGATGGTGGTCAGGAGAGTAATTGTTATATAAAATCTTAGGTGTTTAGGAATATGTTTGAAATGCTGTTATGTGTGAGCTGTATTTTACACTTTGAATTTATTAAATATACAGGTAACAAAGGACTGTATCATATTTTTCATGGACAGTGGCATTTTCTTATAGTCAGTAAGAGTTTAAAAAAGCCATGACATGAATTTTTAGGTGCCCAATAAATGCAGTCTTATTAATTTTATCACTGTATTCATGATGAATGTAGACCTATTATTTTTGCCACTGTATCCATGATGACTTTTTCTTACTCATTGGAGTTATTATTATTATTTTATATCCCACACTATAATCTGGAATCACATCATAGAGGATAGTTTTTAAAAGATGGTAGAGTAATGGCTAAATGATTAGAAGTTGATACTTTATGGAAGACAAGATGAGATATAGAAATAACTTCTACCAAAAATCGATTTTGAAATATTTAATGCTTGTCATAATATAAAAAATAGGAGTGGAATGATTAATATTCCCACAAATATTATATGCATTAGAGATCATTAAACTCAAATAAATGCATATTCAAATTGTAATTAAAGTGATAATAATGAAAGAAGGATTTGAATGTTATGATGAATGTAAAATATAAAAATAAATGAAAATAAAATATTGAGCAATATAATTTATTAATAGTTTTATTTTAAAAAAATTTCAATTGAGAATATAAGCCTATTTAAAATAGAGAAAAAGTTATATTTTAAGTATTTTTTTCCATAAGTAGTTAATTTGCAAAGTGAGGTATTAATATTTTTTTTATTTAATTTTTCTGGTATTAGAATATTTGAATGTATTAAAATATTTAAATAACGCTGTGCTGAACTGCAAGGAAAGTATTTTAATAATTTTTAAAATATTTTACTATGTCTTGAGTTTAGATTGGTATATTTTAGATCTAAACTTATACTTAAGAATGTCAAGCATTGGTGGCCTACTGGTTAGCATAGCTGCCTTTGAAGCACCTGGCCCTGGGTTCATTTCACAGTCAACATATTTGACATATGAAAAAAAACTTATACTTAAGATATATATATATATATATATATATATATGATATTATAAATGTAGTATTAAGTTTAGAAGTTGGGATATTTATTATTATTTTACCACCACAAAACAATAGAATGTTATTGTTTTATTAAATAAAAATGGTACCTTATCATTATTACTGCAAGATTTTATGGTATTCTTAGGTAGTCTGAATGAAGGCTATCTTAATTTTTAATTTTAAATAATGTTAGTTTATATTACAGTTTGTATTTTTTTTTTAATTTTTATAATCTTATTGTATAATAGTTATGATGTTGTTCAACTATAATAAAATTATTGTTTTATGTTAATTCATTGTTGAGTTTTAATTTGTTTTAGTGTCATTCATTGATTCTTTATTCCACATGCATGGCCTATAAAATTAATGGTTTTAAAACACTATTTGTGTGTACATGACTCATAAAGATTACTTAAAATATTATTACTAGTATATATGATTGAGTAATAAACTAAATTATTATTATTATTATTATTATTATTATTATGATGATGATGATGATGATGATGATGATGATGATGATGATCATGATGATCATGATTTGGCAGTCATTTTAAAATGATTCAACACCAGTCTTGGATACTTAATCTTGCCACTATATTAAAATATATTTTATTTTATGACTGCCACATAAAATAAATAAAGATTATACACTGTTTGCCCAGAATCTTATTTTATTTATGATTTATTATTAAGCATTAATATTTAAATGGATTTAATGTTAAGAGTCGTTAAGTTATTTTAGTTGCTTATTGTTGTTGTTGTGATTATTTTTGTAAGTGTAGTTAGATATTATGTAAAATCCCTCATCATATTTAACTACAGGGTCTTAATTAATTAATTTATTCTATTATTAGTCTTAGAAATGAACCTGAGATTATTTTAAAAAGAATTATAAAATTTGTATTAAAAGATGATGAATAAGAAATATCAGTTGATATTAAACTTTCATTTAGAATTTTTTTTATTAAAGAAGTAGAAAATAGTTTATTGTTATTTGTATAATAAATTTGTAAATCATATGTTAGGATTATTATATGGGTGCTTGAAGACATGGGAGTATTATGATGCGGTAGTTTTGTTATGTGAATTTGGTGGGGCAATATTTTTATGCCATTGGGAACGTGCATTTAGGGGTATATCTTCAATGTTTAAGCCATTGTACCTTACTGAATGTCTCATGTAAAGTGTTTCATAATTGTGTTTGTTATTTTAATCGAACCGTATTTATTTATAATAATGAGTTAGTCATAAATTAAATTTTTTAGCAAAATGAATGAGTTGAGTATTCTAGTTGGAACCCTAATTGTTTATTGTAAACATAAGTGTTATTATATGTTAATTTAATAAATTTCTTATAGTTTACTAGAATATATTAATTTTCTTAAATAATGTATGTGTGTGGTGTATTTTGAGCTAGTCCTAATATTAATTATCTTTGCTAGTAAATGTTTATGTAACTTGACTGCAGTATAGTATAGTTATATTGTAGTTAACTGGAAAGTCAATCTTAGTTTTCTTTTAGTGATGGTACAATATATATATATATATATTGTATACAATATATATATATATATATATATTGTAACTGCCTAAATCTGTCAATGTTGCAAATCTAATTTAATCTAATCCAATCTAGCTCAATCGGGTTGCCATTATGTAATAAACCATCATAAAGCACTAATAATCTCTACTAAAGCCTAATTTGTTTAAGCTATACATAAAACGAAAGAATTATGAGATTATCTGCTCCAGACATCAACCAATCTATCACAATTACAAAGTAAACTGCAATGAGCAGTGAAATCGCACATCATTGCCCTAAACACTAATATATGATTAAGCTAACTATTTGATTAGTGATTGGAAGAAAGTCAATTCGAATCAATAACTAGAGCAGATTCCAATATACTTTATTAATCTATTGTTATTGTAATAATTCAAACCTATTTAATATTTAATGATACTGCGTTTTATCTAGTCGGATGAGTTTCTAAATAACTATAATTGCATTTTACAAAACATTTTTAAATATAGACCCTATTTTAACTGTTGAAACAAAATAATATTTGACTCAAATGTATATCTAGTTTAATAAAACGCTAAATACAAGGCATAAACATTTCATTGTATCTTTCAATAAAGCGATACATAATTATTGCTTCGTTCATATTTTAAAATAGAACACTCCATGAGAATTTATTATCAACAAATCTATTGGCTAATTTCTAATTCTACAATGCCCAATCACATTATATAAAAGATATATTAAGTTTCCATTGGATGTTTATTAACCTATAATTATTAATTTTATTTACTGAACCTTCAAATAATCAAATATGAAATTGGTTTTGGTAATAATTAAACTATATAATTATAATTGACATTTATTCCTATTCAAAGATAATTTTCAATTAAACCAGTCAATGAAATTTTATTCTTTATTTTAGAGAAGTTTAAAAAATATTTAAGACAAGTTATTCTAAACCAATGATAAAATACGATCTATTTAGATTTTTATGACGGGATTAGACAAGCAAAGGATTATAATTGGCTCTAAGCTAATAACATTTACCTGTAATATTAACTAAAATATATGTAAGCAAATACTAAAATGGAGAAATAAATATAAAGTTTATATGTAAATAAGATAAAAAATTTATAATATACAAAACATATATTTTATATTCTAGTTCACTTTCCATGCTGAGTTTGAAACTTCAACTAAATTTTAAAATAACAGAATCCTCTTATGCAAACCCAATAAAAAAGAAATGAAAGGAGTCATAGCATTTAAATCAACTCAATTTATTGGATTATATAAAAAAAATTGGTAAAATTGATAACATAAAAAATTAATCTATATTTCCGATTGATTGAATTAATAAAAAATGATAAAATTTCTGTGGGGAACTCTAAAATGTGTTGCAAAACTAATGACACGTATATATACAAAAATGAATGAATGGAGAGATTTGTGGATACCTTACTGAAATTTTTTATATAACAGACACCAAATATATGTAATTGAATGAGATTGAACTCTATTTGTATATTAAAATAATAATCGATAAATAAATATGAAATAAAACGATATATTTAACCCTCTTGTCTTGTTCGATGTTTTAAACAAAATTTTATTACATACAAAAAGTCAGATTAGATATTTAAAAAAAAACATCGGATTGTATTAATATATAGCAGTGCTGCAAGAAGTATTTTGTGGATTAAAATGAGAAGCTAAAGGAGTGAAAGTAAATAGAGATTATTTAAGTCATTTAGATTTTGCAGATGATGTAGTCGTTTTTGCAAATAATGCTTTAGAGTTACAGGAAATGTTGCAGGAGTTATCAGATGAAAGTAGGATTAAAGATAAATGTTAAAAAGATTAAAGTACTGTTTAATAGATTTTCTCAAAATATGAAAATAAAGATTGATTATGAAGAATTAGAAGAAGTTAACAGTTAAAAATATCTTGGTCAGATTATTAATACAGATGGAAACATAATGGAGGAAATTAATCATAGAATCAAACTTGGTTGGAGTGCTTTTGGTAGAAATAACTTGATACTAAAAGGAAATATGCCTATGTGTTTGAAAAGGATGGTTTTTAACAAATGTGTTTTACCAGTTCTTACTTATGGATCTGAGACTTGGACACTTAATAGAAGAGCAATACAGAGACTTCAAACCACTCAAAGGAGTATGGAGAGATGTATGTTGGGTGTAACAAGAAGAGATCGAAAACGCAATGTATGGGTAAGACAACAAACAGGTGTTACTGACCTTATTGAATAAATTAAAAGATTGAAATGGAGTTGGGCTGGACATATTGTTAGAAGAGAGATGGACAATTGAAATTTTAAACTGGATTCCAAGAGATTGTAAAAGACCCAGAAAGAGACCACATGTGAGATGGATGGATGAAATAAGAAAATGTTCAGGGGTGTTGTGGAGAATAGACGCTAAAGATCGAAGAAGATGGATTAAACTTGGAGAGACCATCCAGCAGTGGATTGATAATGGTTGATGATGATGGTGATGACAGACAAGAGTTCAAATAATTAGTAAAGAAATCTCTCTGAGCATTTCATTGCCTAAATTCTATTACACCTAAATATGATTTAAATAAAATACAAATCATCCTTTTAAAATATAAAAAAATAACATACACACATATTTTTTTTAAAAAAATCATACCCTATATAAAAGTCTGTCCATGTTCATTATCCATTGATTAATTGTAGCTTCTTTATTTTCATCCTAAGGTGTGGAGGTGAATTTACTTCCTTAAGTAGAGATAATGTTCAGATAGAATAATACCATTAAATTAAGTGAAGAATTTTAATAACACCCCTTTTTCCTTTTTCTCTCTGAATTAGAAGAATCGAGTTTAAATTCCTTGTTAATATGCATTAATCCAGTTGATTTTCCTGGCTTGAAACATGGTATCCATCGAATAGTTACATCTGGATTTTTCTTTTCTTTTAAAACCTGGGATCTCTTTCCTTTAAAATAAATAAATAAATAGCCAATTTCATACAACGCATTTTTTTTCTATAGGTTTCTCATCTTTCATATTCTTGTTTGTTGTCTTCTTTGGAACTTTCTTCAACCAGCCACTCTTCAAACTGAATGGGCAGAATGCTAATTCTTTATTCTTTCATATTTTATATCTTCACGAATTTAAAATAAAGTTTTAAAGAAAAAAATTTTTTTTAAGAATTGAGAAACGCGTCGGTCTTCAGCAATGGCAAAAAATGATAAGAGTTCTCTTACAGTCTTTTCTGGGTATTTATATCATCTCTTTCTGACATTATGGATGTCATAACAATTATTGGAATTACCAATGGCAAACTACATTTCACAATAGTTTTCCCACTTTGTATTGCCAGTGTGATGTAAGTTTGGGGAAAAATGAATACATGGAAATGAAATCTAAGTTTGATATGATTTTTCCTATTATTTTTAAACTCAAATACAGAATTGATATTACAACCTTTATTCACTTTATAAATATAAATAATTACATACGTTTTTTTTTTAATAATTTTTTTAAAATTAATTTACGAACAACAGTATCTGACATAAAAACATTCAATTATTATGTAATAATGTTACTATGGTGACTGCAGTAACAGAAATAAAATATGTAAAAATAATAATACTGATCCTGTTCAAGTAAACTTTTATATCATACTAAATTATTTCCAGAATTTATTTATTTGCTTATATGTTTTTCTTGAGTTTGATTATAACCGAATTTAGTATTTTAAAGCTGGAATTAGCAGTAAAGAATACTATTTAAAAAGCTTTCAGTTGCCATGGTTATCAATTTAAACTTATATTTTCAAGATCTCCCATTATCTATTTATCAAGTAAATGAAAAACCAAACAAGATCAACAAATTTCTTTATTTTTTTATATACTTTGATGATTAATCTGAATACTCACAATATATATATATGAAAAAACAAATATAAGTTTTTACCATAACAATATATATATATATATATATATATATATATATTGTTATGGTAAAAATACTATAACTAAGTATTGAAATGCATTGCTTATCCTGGAGCAATTTTAAATTTGGACCACAATATGGTCAAGGTGAATATAAAGCTAAAACTTAAAAAAATTACAACACAAACACAAAGGTAAGTAAGATGAATTCTAGATAAACTAAAATCTGATTTTGAAAACTGGATTTTAGCAAAGCTATATAAAAATATTCCAAAGAATCAAATGAATCACTAATAAATATAATTCAAAATAAAAACTGTGTTTAAAACTACTGAGAGGTCTTTAGAGAAATTAGACAGGAAAACTTGGAACATCAATTTTCTGGAAAAAATTGTTAAATGCAAAGCAGTGAAGAAGGAAAAATTATATGAAAGCACCTTAAAAGTGAAGTTGATAGAGACTGCAAATTGGTGGCAAAAATAGTGGGAAAATAAATAAGAAATTAAAACAAGTACAAAAAACAAAACAATCTAATATATCAGAAAATTTAAGAATTTGAATTCATTGAAAGAAAACATATCCAGTGTTGTATATTAAAAAGAAAGGTATAAATTAATTTATGATCAAAATAAAATAAAGATGGAAAATAATTTTGATGATTTATTTTAGGAAATAGACATCTTATAACTGGAATTAGTAAGTAAAAAAAGATAAAGAGAATGATACTTAAAAATTATAAGAGAAGAGTTTAAAAGAGCAATGATCCACTGACCTTGTACAAAAGTTTCAAAATTGATCATCTGAAACATAGAATGTAGTGAATCACGAATGATCTATATAACCTCATCCCAGACATGCATAAAATGAAAGACTATTCAGAGAATTCTTATATATTATAGTTGTACACTTACAGATATTATTAAATCAGAAATCAACCTCCGATTTTTTCCAGACAAACTTAAAAATCTTACTCAACCACATATTCTTGAAACATATTAATAAAGACTTCTCAAAAAATAGAAATGAGCCCCATGATGCATTTCATGCTAAATCAGCACTCTTAAATTACATCAGATCACAATCTCTTATATATGGCTTCATTATTTATTCAGTATTTCTCTATATTTACTAATTACACTTCAAATTTTAAGTGTCAAACTTTTTGCTCCCACAACTTTGACACTGTCCACTTTAGATAAATAGACTAGTGATTAATAGTAATCATTTAAAAGATTATCTAATTTAAAACTTCATTTAAAGATAAATTACAATTTATTCACTATACAGTGAATAAATTGTATTTATGCAAGATATTATAGCAAAAGAAAGGACAAGGAGAATTTGGTAATATTTCTAAAGATAACTTTTTTTTCCATATGAAGTATCTACTTAGACATACTTTATATTTCCAGACCACTACATTACTATAAATGATTCCCAACTTTTATGGTAGAGAAACATCCTTCATTTGAACCAGTCACAATTTCTTACGTGTCTTCATCATTTGTTCAGTGTTTATCAATACTAAATTATTACACTTTGATTTATAAGTGCCAAATTTTTGCATTTATTAAAGTGACACCAACCAGTCTTAAAATTATTTGATTGTCCTATTATTTATTCATATATTTAAATAAAATTTGGTGGGTAGAACTATCCATCTATCTATCCATCCATCCATCTATCTATCTATCTATCTATCTATCTATCTATCTATCTATCTATCTATCTATCTATTTATCATTTACACAAACATTAATTCTGCATTACACTTTTAAAAACTGCAACAAAGATAGCTGGTAGAAAAAGGAGCAATTGACCAATAACATTTCTACTGAGACTAGAGAATTTATGAAGAAAAGAAGCATTATGAAGATATACAAAAATGAAGCATTAAAAAGAATTGAATATCTCGAATTTTGTAAAATGCTGTGGAAAAGAATTGAAAATGATATAAGAAAGTATAACTGTGAACTAGCAAGGAAATCTGTAGAAGAAAATAAAAGTCTCAAGAATATAAAACAACATTTTGGTATTGGTAGGAAATTTATATCTGCAAAAAGAAAAAAGATGGAATTATTATTAAAAAAAGAGATGACATCATGAAATGGGTAAAAGACTTTTATCAAGAATAATATACTAATAAAGAACAAGTATCTCCTATATCTATTACATCTTCTGAATTGCCCAGAATTTTAAGTGAAGAAGTGATATATGTAATTAAATATATGAAGAAAGGAAAGGCTCCAGATAATGATGGAATTACAATTGATATATTAAAAGAATCAGGTGAAAAAATATAAAAAAATATAGCAAACTTATATACCAAATGTCAAAATGATAAAGATGTACCAGATGATTGAAAGAATGCAGTATTAATATTAATATTTAAGAAAAGTGATAAAGAAGATATTAGAAATTACAGACCTATCAGGTTTTTATCACTTATATACAAAATTTTTACCAAGATAATTACAACTCATCTACAGAAAACATTGGATTTCCACCAACCAAGAGAACAAGCTGGATTTAAAAGTGATTTTAGTACAGTAGATCATATCCATGTATTGCGAGAAGTTATAGAAAAAAACAAATGAATATGAGTTGTCATTATGTTTTGGATTTGTAGATTATGAAAAGGCATTTGATTCTATAAACATTTCTTCAGTGATTAAAGCATTGGATTATCAAGGTATAGATCCAGGATATTGTCATATTTTAAAGAATATTTATAAAAATGAAATAGCAACAATTAGATTACATTATGATACTGGGAAAATCAACATTGAGAAGAGTGTAAGACAGGGTGACTCTATATCTCCAAAACTTTTTACAGCAGTGCTGCAGGAAGTATTTTGTGGATTAAAACAGGAAGCTAAAGGAGTGAAAGTAAATGGAGATTATTTATATTATTATTTACAGTCATTTAGATTTTGCAGATGATTAGAGTTGCAGGAAATGTTGCAGGAGTTATCAGGTGAAAGTAGGAAAGTAGGACTAAGGATAAATGTTAAAACGACTAAAGTAATGTTTATTCAATTTTCTCAAAATATGAAAATAAAGAACAGTTACAAATATCTTAGTCAGATTATTAATACAGACAGAAACATAATGGATGAAATTAATGATAGAATTAAACTTGGTTGGAGTGATTTTGGTAGAAATAACTTGATACTAAAAGAAAATATGCCTATGTGTTTGAAAAGGAAGTTTTAACAAATGTGTTTTACCAGTTTTTATTTATGGATCTAAGATTTGGACACTTAATACAAGAGCAATACAGAGACTTCAGACCACTCAAAGAAGTATGAAGAGATGCATGTTGGGAGTAACAAGAAGAAATCAAAAATGCAGATGCAATGTATGGGTAAGAGAACAAACAGATGTTACTGACCTCATTGAAAAAATTAAGATTGAAGGTGAGTTGGGCTGGAAATATTGCTAAAAGAGATGATAATAGATGGACAATTAAAATCTTAAACTGGGTTCCAAGAGATTGTAAAACCCAGAAGGAGATCACATGTTAGATGGATGGATGAAATAAAAAAGTGTTCAGGCATGATGTGGAGAAGAGAAGCTAAAATCGCAGAAGATGGATTGAACTTGGAGAGACCTTTGTCCTGCAGTGGATTGATAATGGTTGTTGTTCTTGATGATGATATATATATATATAGACGTCAGAGTCAATATTCACTGTCTCTTTCATTTTGCTCCACCCTCAGATCAGCTGATTTCAAGCTGATTTGCTTTCATCAGGGAAGGATAGGAGTTAGAAACTAGACCTAAACACTAACTCCAATCGTTTATGCAAAACGTTTCTATCAGTTTGCAAGCATGAATTTTATATATATATATATAACTGAAAGGAGACCCTTTGATTCCTCTTGGAGGCCTTAAAGGAACCGAGCAGGGCAAATTCCTAATGTCCACTCCATACGTTCTTGTCGTTGCAGCTGTTATTACTATATGTTTATTCATATAGTATATGAACATGGATGGGCTGCTCACCAACACGCATTAGCCAGTGGTGAGTTTATTGGCTTTTTACCTCTGAGTTTAAGATCAAGAAACACCATGGTCTTTCTTCTCAGTGCCTGATAAGGCAGAATGAATGTTTGTGTAAATGATATAAGATTTTTCCCAATTATACAATTATGACAGACAAAAATAAAGCATGGCCCTTAATCCCAGGAGGCTGTAAAGTCACTAACCATGGCAGCGGTTGGTGGCCGAAGCGGAGGGTGCTAAGAATATCCTGGAGGCAGACCCAGGCTGCCATTTCATGACGACTTTTTATTTAGGTACTTACAACTGCAGATCACTTTCAAGTGAAGGAAGATTGCAAGAATTAGAAGAAGAACTCTCTTATATTAAATGGGATATTATTGGACTTTGTGAAGTTAGAAGAAAAGGTGAAGAGACAATTGATTTAAAAAGTGGACATATGCTCTATTATAAAGGCACAAATATTGGAAATACAAGTGGAGTAGGATTCATTATAAATAAAAAGTGGAAGAACAATATTGTGGAGATTGATGGTGTATCAGACAGAGTGGCAAGATTAGTTATACAACTTAATAGCAGATATCAAATGCAGATAATTCAGGTTTATGCCCCAACAAGTTCTCACAGTGATGAAGTAGTAGAAGATTTTTATATGGATGTACAAAAGGCTTTTGATCAGAGTAAACAACATTTTAAAATTGTTATGGGAGATTTTAATGCTAGAATTGGTAAACAAATGAAAGATGAAAGTGTTGTAGGTAATTTTGGTTATGGTAATAGAAATGAGAGAGGACATAGACTTGTGGAGTTTGCAGAAAAAGAAAAACTTTATATTATGAATTCTTTTTTTGAGAAAAATGTTAGAAGGAAATGGACATGGAAGCATCCAAATGAAGGTACAGCAGAATTGGATTATATTTTGACTAACAGGAAATACATACTTCAAGATTGTAATGTTCTTAATAAATTTAACACAGGAAGTGATCATCGATTAGTAAGGGGTAAGATACATGTTAATGTAAAACTAGAGAGACAAAAATTATTAAGAAAAACTATATTTACAGTTGATATTCCTAATCTTCAGAAACATTCTAATGAATTTAAATTAGAACTTACAAATCGGTTTCAAGTATTAGTAGATTTTGAACATGATTCAGATTTGAATGAAATTAATATGAAAATAACTGATACACTTTTAAAAACTGCAACAAAGATAGCTGGTAGAAAAAAGCAGCAATTGACTAATAAAATTTCTACTGAGACTAGAGAACTTATGAAGAAAAGAAGGAATATGAAGATATGCAAGAATGATGCATTAAAAAGAATTGAATATCTCGAATTTTGTAAAATGGTGCGGAAAAGAGTTGAAAATGATATAAGAAAGTATAACTGTGAACTAGCAAGAAAAGCTGTAGAAGAAAATAAAAGTCTTAAGAATGTAAAACAACATTTTGGTATTGGTAGGAAATTTATATCTGCAATAAGGAAAAAAGATGGAATTATTACTAAAAAGAGGGATGACATTATGAAATTGGTAGAAGATTTTTATCAAGAATTATATAGTAATAAAGAACAAGTACCTCCTATATCTATTACATCTTCCGAATTGCCCAGAATTTTAAATGAAGAAGTGAGAAATGCAATTAAATGTATGAAAAAAGGAAAGGCTCCAGGTAATGATGGAATTATAATTGATATATTAAAAGAAGCAGGTGAAGAAACAGAAAAAATATTAGCAAAGTTATATACCAAATGTCTAAATGATAAAGATGTACCGGATGATTGGAAGAATGCAGTAATAATATTAATATTTAAAAAAGGTGATAAAGAAGATATTAGAAATTACAGACCTATCAGCCTTTTATCAGTTTTATATAAAATTTTTACCAAGATAATTACAACTCGTCTACAGAGAACCTTGGATTTTCACCAACCAAGAGAACAAGCTGGATTTAAAAGTGGTTTTAGTACAGTAGATCATATTCAAGTATTGAGAGAAGTTATAGAAAGGACAAATGAATATGAGTTGTCATTATGTTTTGGATTTGTAGATTATGAAAAGGCATTTGATTCTATAAACATTTCTTCAGTGATTAAAGCATTGGATCATCAAGGTATAGATCCAGGATATTGTCATATTTTAAAGAATATTTATAAAAATGCAACAGCAACAATTAGATTACATAATGATACTGGGAAAGTCAACATTGAGAAAGGTGTAAGACAAGGTGACTCCATATCTCCAAAACTTTTTACAGCAGTGCTGCAAGAAGTATTTTGTGGATTAAAATGGGAAACTAAAGGAGTGAAAGTAAATGGAGATTATTTAAGTCATTTAGATTTCGCAGATGATGTAGTTGTTTTTGCAAATAATGCTTCTGAGCTGCAGGAAATGTTGCAGGAGTTATCAGATGAAAGTAGGAAAGTAGGACTAAAGATAAATGTTAAAAAGACTAAAGTAATGTTTAATCGATTTGCTCCAAATATGAAAATAAAGATTGATTATGATGAATTAGAAGAAGTTAAGAGTTACAAATACCTTGGTCAGATTATTAATACAGATGGAAACATAATAGAGGAAATTAATCATAGAATTAAACTTGGTTGGAGTGCTTTTGGTAGAAATAACTTGATATTAAAAGGAAATATGCCTATGTGTTTGAAAAGAAAGGTTTTTAACAAATGTGTTTTACCAGTTCTTACTTATGGATCTGAGACTTGGACACTTAATAGAAGATCAATACAGAGACTTCAGACCACTCAAAGAAGTATGGAGAGATGTATGTTGGGAGTAACAAGAAGAGATCGAAAATGCAATGTATGGGTAAGAGAACAAACAGGTGTTACTGACCTCATTGAAAAAATTAAAAGATTGAAGTGGAGTTGGGCTGGACATATTGCTAGAAGAGATGATAATAGATGGACAATTGAAATTTTAAACTGGATTCCAAGAGATTGTAAAAGACCCAGAAGGAGACCACATGTAAGATGGATGGATGAAATAAGAAAATGTGTAGGGGTGATGTGGAGAAGAGAAGCTAAAGATCGGAGAAGATGGATTAAACTTGGAGAGACCTTCATCCTGCAGTGGATTGATAATGGTTGATAATGATGATGATGATGATATATATATATATATTATTTTATTATTTTATTACACGATTGTTTATACAGTATTCCTATGAGTTTTATGAAATCATAAAATAAATTTTTTATACCTATAACATGTTTTTTTTACTAACAAGATATTTTATATATAGTGTTGAAACTAAATTTATTTTTGGCATTGCACAGTTACATTTTATTATATTGTTTTTAACTCTTTTCCTATACTATATAGAGTTTCAGATATTAATTCTTTTTAAAGAAGTGATTTTTAAATATTTTGACTCTCTTTAAAATTTATTAATCAATTGTTGTTTTTTGATCCTATTCTTTTATAGATTATCAGCTATTTTTTATCAATCTCATTTATATCTGATACACCTTCAATGTTTGTTAATATCGAAAATAGTCCCTTGGTTCTAAATAAGATTCAAGAAAATATTCTGGAAAGCTAAAATATCATATAGTTTATACAACCTTTCTTAATGTCTTTTACTTTTTTAATTTTGCATTCATACATACCTTATATGTATTATTACAATTTAATCTTAAGATATCAAATTTTCCTGCAAACACAACTACTAAATGAATTAATTATTTTATGTAGTTGTATTTAATAATAATAATAGATGTATTGAATCTTAATCAAAGTTTAAAATGTATATTTGGGTTTATAATTTTATGATAATTTCTACCCTTATATATGATTTTCGATTATCATTAAGACATTTATCTTGGAAAGATGGTGCCATAATTGTGTCCTCAGGAAGTTTGGCACCTCTAGATCAAATTGTAACTTAGATATTAATGAACATTGAGCAAATATGATAAAGACATGGGAAAGATTGTGGTTTGGGCGAATTAAAAAATGCTGGTTTAGAGTGTAATGTACATTTTCTCTAAATGCTATCATTTATCTCACTTTTTGACTATGTAAATATTTTCAAACAAAACCAAATTGCTTGTATAGTCATGCAGATTTGAAATCAGTTTGGTGTTCATATAGCATAGTGTCCTTAGTTTGTAATGAATATGCGGATGTCATGTGATAGAATCGGATAATATTTTAATGTTTTACATCAGAAAAATAATTTATTACAGCACAAATCTAAGTTGGATATGGATAGGCTGATCTTATATTATTGTTCTTCTCTCTGCAATTTTTTTTATCCTTTATACATAATGAATCCCATTCGTTTTAAGCTTACACAGAGACTAAACTCTCCATACAGTAGCTCAGTGCAAACCAAAGTAATCAATGGATGCAAGAAAGTTTGTGCATAAAATCTCTATCTAGTGCCTAAATCCTCAGATGAGTTTCTAGCTTGTGTATTTCATCAGTGAGGAAGCTTAGATCTGAGAGCACTGCACCTAGATCTTAGGATCTAATAATTTCTCTGTTTGCCACGTGTTACTACTGTATGGCAAATTAGCCTCTGCGTAAACAGCTTGTATAAGCATACAGAAAGATGATCGTGTGATGTTCATTTTAAGCTTACAATAATTGTTCATTTACACAGCCACGTATATGTATGGCTCACAGATTGATTAATATAATCGTTAAATACTCGTCTCCGTGTCAAATTATTCTTATTAATCATGTCTTTTAATTATTATTTCTATTTGAGTTGAATTGACTCATTTGGGAATAGCTGATGGTAATAAATTATCTCTTATCTGTTTTATATTTTTAAAGAGTCACCCATTAACTAATTCTGTTCGTGTAGTCTCATCCACTAGCCAATAATGTAAAGTAATTTTGATTTTTTATATATAGGCACATGAAAAGGCTTGATATGCAGAAAATGTGCTTCCAACTGCTATGTCTATAAACGGAGTTTGAATATGAACTTAGTAAAATAGATATTTAACAGGCTTGGGGATTGTTTTACACTTATCTAACCCACAGCCAGAGCATGTTGACAAGTTTGAGCTATTCTGAATTAGAAAGTAAAATAAAAAGTTGGAAAACCTTGCAAACTCTCGTCACCCAAACTTGATGATGGCTATTTTCTCCACAATTTATCTATTAGAAATTGTCCTATAAATTTTTATCTTTCAATTAACTGTAGAAAAGTTGATTTGCCTTTATATATAGATAAATAGATATGTAACATAAATGTATAAGTACATAGATAGATAGATAGATACATAAATAGGTGAAGTAATAGGTATGTATGTTGGTAAACAGATACATACATAGATAAATAGATAGATAGATAAATAGATAGACACTTACAGATAGATAGCTAGCTACCTATCTACCTACCTAGCTAGCTAGCTAGCTAGCTAGATAGATAGATAGATAGATAGATAGATAGATAGATAGATAGATAGATAGATAGATAGATAGATAGATAGATAGATAGATAGATAGATAGATAGATAGATAGATAGATAGATAGATAGATAGATAGATAGATAGATAGATAGATAGATAGATAGATAGATAGATAGATAGATAGATAGATAGATAGATAGATAGATAGATAGATAGATAGATAGATAGATAGATAGATAGATAGATAGATAGATAGACAGACAGACAGACAGACAGACAGACAGACAGACAGACAGACAGACAGACAGACAGATAGATAGATAGATAGATAGATAGATAGATAGATAGACAGACAGACAGGAAGGCAGGCGGATTAGACAGACGGACAGATAGATAGATAGTCAATCAAAAATGGAAATAATGAAATCCAATATGCTGCTCTTTCATATACATTATAAAAAATAATAAAAATCATATACAGCAGCTAAAATAAATATATATTAATTACACTTAAAAAGCCTGTTTGTTTTTTTTCTACGATAAAGTCTGTTTTTGGCACATGATTTAGTGCTCTTTTCCAATGTTAATAATCTATTATAACGTTAATCAATTAATGGAAGTAAAATAACAGCAATAACAAATATAAAATACCAATATAATAGAATAAAACTTTCGTATAGATCCAATATAACTTTAGAAAATTGATTATATAAAATAACAATATACAAACAAAAAATGCATATACTATACAACTTTATATATAATCAAAATTACCCCAAATCCAAAATTCAACCAGAACAGCATAAAAATAATATTAAAACACTACCAAAGGTTTCACTGCTACAAGCAGACTTCTCAAGGGTAAAGAACTTTATATATATATATTGTACCGGTCGAAACCCACCACCACCGTAAGTCAAATCGGATTCAAACTCAGCTGAACCAAAACTGAATTCAAACCCAACTCAACAGCTCAGATAGCAGAAATCGACGGCACAGTGCTATGCGCCAAGAACTAGCTCAACGGTTGGTGAGGACTAGAGATCCTTTTACTGACATGAATATCAATTAACTTTGACTACTTTTAAATTGAATCATATGTATGTTCGGGTTGCCAACACAGACAGCGAGTATTTACATTTAAATAATTATAAAAGAATGATGAACTGAGAAACCAAGTATGTTAGAAAATATTTAATAAGAATAATTTGTTTTGTTTCAATCAAGATATAGAATGCATTAATTACCTCTAGTCTTTAAAAGAATTGATAAATATAATAAGAGTGGCGGTCCTTATCATATGCCAACAAGTATTACACAACATGGGATTCTATGTCTATGCCCCCAACGAGATAAAGGTATTCATTAAGAACGGAAATGATTGCTCTAATTTTATTACGGTGGAATGTGAGATTTATTTTCACATTCGGAAATCTATTCACGAAGAGCAAAACGTATTTCAAGGCATAACTTTAAAATTGATTTGAAACTTATTTAATTAATAATATATTTGAGAATTTGTTCGACTTTAATTTAAATCACTTCATCATGAATTACGAGCATGGAGCGGGTTTTACCGGAACAAAAGTGCAACGGTACTGGTGGCTTACGAGGCAGAGAGTAAAATTGAAATACGATCGCTAGTCGATGATTGAAGTCCTATGGCGGCTTGATTTGGCAAGTCTTACACCCTTTGACTAATGAATAGGAAAGGAAGTACTTTCTTCCTTGAGAAATTTAAATAAGAGAATATGATCACCGACCAGCCTAATGGAGCGGAAGATGGCCCTACATCAGCAATGTTTGATGATGATGACTTGATAGTCATCGTTGAAAAATAAAACCCATGTAGAATGCTCTACATGATGACTTGACCAATTAATTAAAGTCAAACGAGCTTTTATCGAACTATTTTAAAACATTTATAAACTATATTAATTATGCCCTAATATCGTGCTCTTCCTGAATATTAATATAAAATAACAAAAGTGGAATTAAAATACATTTAACCCTTTATTGACCCTTTTTGCAATAAAAACATTTAACATTATAAATCAACATTAGTGAAGCAAGAAAATACCATTTTAACATTATATGAATATATATAAACACTTGTAACTTAGGAGCTGGGGACATAGGTGAAAAACGGAGCTAATAGTTTATTATTAGCCAATTATCAAAATAATAAACATGTAATATTTTCTTTCGACTCGATGATTAATAGAACTTTCAAATTTAGTTCTAATGGGCGAGAATTACTATTTGAAATTAATATTATAATATTTGCATGAGGCAAATAGAACAGAGGAGCTCATCGAGTTGAAAGATTATTGGCATATAATTTTTAAATAGCATTAATAAATCACACGATAAATACATATATATAATATGTTAAACGAACCGCCAGGTAAGAAAAGAAAAAGTTTAAAGACTAGAGATTGAAAGAATTACAATATAAATTTATAGTAGCATTTTATAAAGATTTTTACATTAAATAATAAAGAGCTCTTAAATAGGAGGAGTGTAAAATAAAGTTCGAACTGGCCAAAAAAAGTTTAACGTTCATTATAGAAATATATTACCCCTTCCGCTGGTCCTTAAGTTACATCTCCAAGTTGTTGAAAACGTAGGCATCATTGGTTGACTACTGGAACAGTATTTTAGTAGCTTTCATAATTTTAGCAGAATGATCGGTCCGGAAAAAGGTTCAGCAGCTCCATTGAAGATTTCTCGGGACTTTAGGAACCATAGCCAGATTCCTGATGTTCTAGCCCTCTATCATGATGAAATACAATTTTTATACGCACAGAGTTCACTGCACTACTCTACAACAAAGCTAGCTTTCTTTTCCTCCTGACTTTTCAGGGCTATATATATTGTCCAGATGCCTTAAGGCTAGCGCTCATTTTATTATCAATGTGTTTTTTTATAATTAGTTGTTTTCAAATACATTCCTTCGATAAGGCTTTCAAACTAATTAGCTTGAATTCCTTCTCTAATTGAAAATGAATTCTTAAGATTTGAAAATGATTTAATTAGAAAAATGAATCCTTATCTTTTTCCAATTCATAAAACTTTACTATTGTTTTTAAGAATTTTAAAGCTTATCGAAGGAATGTAGCTTTTAATCTACGAAACTTTACAAATTATTTAAAGGTGAAAAAAACAAGTATTCCCGACGCAATGAAACTTTCGAACAATTATATATATTTAATATTTACAAATATATATACGCACAATCCACGCAATTTAATATATATAAATTCATGAATATTTTATCATGAATTTATTTAGAGAATTGATCAAATTTAAACTAAACTAATTAATTTTACTACGTATTTGAAACAAGTTATTCATTATGGAAATTAGCGTGGATTGAACGTATAAAGCCCCATTGCATCGGAAATTTAAGGTTAGCACTAGGGTAAACAACATGAAGCCAGGATCGAACTCAGATCCGACTGCTTCAATATATATGTATGATTAATATGTATTTTTTATGATTTCTATTATTTTTTGTAATAGATAGATAGATTGATAGATAGATAGATAGATAGATAGATAGATAGATAGATAGATAGATAGATAGATAGATAAATAGATAGATAGATAGATAGATAGACAAAACAGACATACAGACAGGAAAATAGACAGGTAGACCGATAGATAGATAGATAGATAGATAGATAGATAGATAGATAGATAGATAGATAGATAGATAGATAGATAGATAGATAGATAGATAGATAGATAGATAGATAGATAGATAGATAGATAGATAGATAGATAGATAGATAGATAGATAGATAGATAGATAGATAGATAGATAGACAGATAGACAGATAGATAGATAGATAGATAGATAGATAGATAGATAGATAGATAGATAGATAGATAGATAGATAGATAGATAGATAGATAGATAGATAGATAGATAGATAGATAGATAGATAGATAGATAGATAGATAGATAGATAGATAGATGGATAGATAGATAGACAAACAGACAGAAAGACAGACAGATATATAGATAGATAGATAAATAGATAGATAGATAGATAGATAGTTAGTTAGATAGATAGATAGATAGATAGATAGATAGATAGATAGATAGATAGATAGATAGATAGATAGATAGATAGATAGATAGACAAACAGACATACAGACAGGCAAATAGACAGATAGACAGAAAGATAGATAGATAGATAGATAGATAGATAGATAGATAGATAGATAGATAGATAGATAGATAGATAGATAGATAGATAGATAGATAGATAGATAGATAGATAGATAGATAGATAGATAGATAGATAGATAGATAGATAGATAGATAGATAAATAGATAGATAGATAGATAGATAGATAGATAGATAGATAGATAGATAGATAGATAGATAGATAGATAGATAGATAGATAGATAGATAGATAGATAGATAGATAGATAGATAGATAGATAGATAGATAGATAGATAGATAGATAGATAGATAGACAGATAGATAGATAGATAGATAGATAGATAGATAGATAGATAGATAGATAGATAGATAGATAGATAGATAGATAGATAGATAGATAGATAGACAGATAGATAGATAGATAGATAGATAGATAGATAGACAGATAGATAGATAGATAGATAGATAGATAGATAGATAGATAGATAGATAGATAGATAGATAGATAGATAGATAGATAGATAGATAGATAGATAGATAGATAGATAGATAGACAGATAGATAGATAGATAGATAGATAGATAGATAGATAGATAGATAGATAGATAGATAGATAGATAGATAGATAGATAGATAGATAGATAGATAGATAGATAGATAGATAGATAGATAGATAGATAGATAGATAGATAGATAGTTAGATAGATAGATAGATGGATAGATAGTCAGTCAAAAATGGAAATAATGAAATCCAATATGCTGCTCTTTCATATACATTGTAACAAATAATAAAAATCATATACAGCAGCTAAAATAAATATATATTAATCACACTTAAAAAGCCTGTTTTTGGTTTTTTTTTCTACGATAAAGCCTGTTTTTGGCCCATGATTTAGTGCTCTTTTCCAAAGTTAATAATCTATTATAACGTTAATCAATTAATGGAAGTAAAATAACAGCAATAACAAATATAAAATATCAGTATAATAGAATAAAACTTTCGGATAGATCCAATATAACTTTAGAAAATTGATTATATAAAATAACAATATACAAACAAAAAATGCATATACTATACAACTTTATATATATATATATATATATATGTATATGTATGATTAATAAGTATTTTTTATGAATTCTATTATTTGTTATAATAGATAGATAGATAGATAGATAGATAGATAGATAGATAGATAGATAGATAGATAGATAGATAGATAGATAGATAGATAGATAGATAGATAGATAGATAGATAGATAGATAGATAGATAGATAGATAGATAGATAGATAGATAGATAGATAGATAGATAGATAGATAGATAGATAGATAGATAGATAGATAGATAGATAGATAGATAGACAGGCAGATAGACAGCTAGATAGATAGACAGACAGATAGATAGATAGACAGACAGACAGGCAGATGGACAGCTAGATAGATAGATAGATAGATAGATAGATAGATAGATAGATAGATAGATAGATAGATAGATAGATAGATAGATAGATAGATAGATAGATAGATAGATAGATAGATAGACAGACAGACAGACAGACCGATAGATAGATAGATCGATAGATAGATAGATAGATAGATAGATAGATAGATAGATAGATAGATAGATAGATAGATAGATAGATAGATAGATAGATAGATAGATAGATAGATAGATAGATAGATAGATAGATAGATAGCCAGACAGACAGGAAGGCAGGCGGATTAGACAGACGGACAGATAGATAGATAATCAATCAAAAATGGAAATAATGAAATCCAATATGCTGCTCTTTCATATACATTATAAAAAATAATAAAAATCATATACAGCAGCTAAAATAAATATATATTAATTACACTTAAAAAGCCTGTTTTTGTTTTTTTTCTACGATAAAGCCTGTTTTTGGCACATGATTTAGTGCTCTTTTCCAATGTTAATAATCTATTATAACGTTAATCAATTAATGGAAGTAAAATAACAGCAATAACAAATATAAAATACCAATATAATAAAATAAAACTTTCGTATAGATCCAATATAACTTTAGAAAATTGACTATATAAAATAACAATATACAAACAAAAAATGCATATACTATACAACTTTATATATAATCAAAATTACCCCAAATCCAAAATTCAACCAGACCAGCATAAAAATAATATTAAAACACTACCAAAGGTTTCACTGCTACAAGCAGACTTCTCAAGGGTAAAGAACTTTATATATATCTATGTATGATTAATATGTATTTTTTATGATTTCTATTATTTTTTGTAATAGATAGATAGATAGATAGATAGATAGATAGATAGATAGATAGATAGATAGATAGATAGATAGATAGATAGATAGATAGATAGATAGATAGATAGATAGATAGATAGATAGATAGATAGATAGATAGATAGATAGATAGATAGATAGATAGATAGATAGATGGATGGATGGATGGATGGATGGACGGACAGAGGGATGGTCAGACAGACAGACAGATAGATAGATAGATAGATAGATAGATAGATAGATAGATAGATAGATAGATAGATAGATAGATAGATAGATAGATAGATAGATAGATAGATAGATAGATAGATAGATAGATAGATAGATAGATAGATAGATAAACAGACTTGAAAAACACAAGTAAGTAGAGGGGAAAAGAGAGAAAGATTCAGTGTGAGGTAGAAAAGTAGATAGATAGTTAAAGATATTAAATAAATATATAAATAAGTATATAAATAGTGGTACATAGCTAGATTAAAACATAAATGAACATATAAATTGGTGAATGTAGATAACAAAATATATGATTCAATACATAAATTGCCTATTAAATTTTATCTTTCTATTGAGTTATGTATGTTTGCATATGTGAATCAGTTGTTTGACATGCACCATCAATAGTATTCTGTCCCAAGGAGGTCCAGAGAGTAGTCACATCATCAATTCATTTATTTTTCCACTCCATTCTCCCCATTGCCCAGCTGTTCAGTTCTACACATCTTCCCATCCCTTATATCACTCAACAATATCAAACTTTTCCATCTTTTCTTCTTACTTCCACTCATCATTCCTTCCAAAACATCTTTCATTAAACTAAAATATCTTTTTATGTCCAATCCAGTGTTTCTTTCTGATTTCTTCAATCAATCTTCTTTTTTTCATTTACTCTTTTCAAAATTTCTTCATTTGTTATTTTATTCATCCAATTGATTTTTTTTCATTTTTCTTCATATCCACATCTCAAAGACTTTTAATCTGTTCTTAATGTTATTACTCATAGTCTATGTTTCATAACCATACAATAGTACACTCCACACATAGTATTTAATTAATATTTTTTTTTTATTTCTGTCTTCAAAGTTCCACAAAATATTTTCTTTCTCTTAATAAATGCCTCATTAGCCAACACTATATTTTTTTTAACTTCACTTCTTCCATTCGCACTCAACTAACTAGCCAAATATCTAAATCCCTTTACCTATGTACTCTTTACCTCTTGAGATTAGTTATCATGAATTTGAATTTGTGACCTTTTTGCATTCCTGCCTATCCATAAACACTTAGTTTTGTCAACATTAATCATCATTCCATATTCCATGCATCCCTCTTTCTCCAACTTATTCTATATATTGTACTGTATACAAATAGATGGTCCAAATATAGAGGTATTTAAGATATTTAAAAGCTAAAAAATAAGTAAATTTAAAGATCTTATTAAAAGATGCAATTTTGATTTTTTTTTTTAGTTGGTGTACTTGATTTTTTTAAATGTACAATTAGAGTTGATTTTTTTTTGGTTTGAATTATTTATCTGTAGTTTAATAAAATTTGAAATTGGAAAAAATAAAAGAAAGGCATGCAGATTCCTAATCCAGATAAACAAAAAGAATTCCAAAAGTACAAAGATTACGATTAAGAAACCCTTTAGGATATTGATTAAAGATGGTGGAAATAATTTACTAAAAAAAAAACTTTGTACCAGAACTAGAAAATAAATGTATAAAATTATAAACCTAAGCATCATGATAATAATAATATGTCCAGAAGTTTCAAAACTGGAACGACATATAAAAAGAAGAGAACAACTTCGATCTAGGTCTTTCTTTTTATCTTCTGGTTATGTGTTCTTAGAGTTGGAGGTTTCCATGAGAGTAACCTGTTGCAGGGAAATGTATCTGTACTGAAACACTACCCAATTGCTGAATGAAGTTGTCATGCAAGAATGGAAATGAAGCCTTGTGAACGCCGTCTTTTGCAACAAATAGGTCATCGCAAGCAAGGTTCTTGTTCCAGCTATGGAGCAGACCAGACATGTGAAGAATCCAGCAGAAGAGATCAATTAAATGTCAAGGAACATGGGATCCCAAAGGAAAATAAGTATATTATAAGAATTAAAACAGGAAAAACTCACTATACATATGCCACACACAGCAAGCTAGAGTAATCAATGGATGCCAGAAGGCTTGTGCATAAAATCCCCATCTAGTGCCTACTCATCCAATATCACCAGACTAGTTTCTGGCTTGTGGCCAAGGCTCCTCACTGACGAAGGCCACAAGCCAGAAACTAGTCTGGGGATATTGGATGAGTAGGCACTAGATGGGAATTTTATGCACAAGCCTTCTGGCATCCATTGATTACTCTAGCTTGCTGTGTGTGGCATACATATAGTGAGTTTTGCCTGTTTTAACAACAATTATACACAAGCATAAGGGATGGTGGTCATGTGATATATTATAAGAACTGATACAAGCTTACCAGTAAGTTAAGATTGTTTACTCCGAATTTGTGACTTTAATTGTTGTTCAATTAACATTAACTATGAATGATAATACCGATAGTGACTGATTTTCAATGTTTTAAAGAACTAGCTAAAAGAATTTAAATGGAACAAGAACTTTTCATCTGATTAATAGTATTTGGATTGGTGTATGTTTTTTTTCCAATTTTTTCTTTACTAATTCTTGTATAAATATTTTAAATAAATTTTAATAAAATATTTAGTATTAATTTAGCACTCTCTCTGTATGTTCTTAATTTGAATATTAGATGTTAATGTTAGTTTATTAATATTTAATCAAAGAAATTACCTTCACCATTATATTTAATAGTTTAGCCCCAGAAAAGATTTATAGAGATCTTTAAAATAATAATAAATCTAGACCCGATCTTCATAAGAAATTTCCTTTTAAATTACGATATACGATGCAACATGATGGGTCAGCTAATTCTTGTAGAATTAGCACCCATATTAAAATAAATAAAAGGCTGATTTTGCTAACAGTGTAGGTCATAATAATTAGTAGGCCAGTTAATCAGGAAATATTGCTATGTTTTTGGAAATAGAATATTTTTTCTTCTCCATAGCTTGATTAACTTTCACTTATTAGTGAGTAAAAAAGCACTACTAGAACATAAAAAAATGTGCAAAACGTTATAATATTCTGAAGACCCTTTTCATCTTCAGTTATAAAAGCCATATCATCTGCAAATCATACACATTTTATTATGCTACCTCTAACATTTGCTCCTACACAGTCTAAATAATAATTTAGCATGTCTTTTAAATAAATATTAACCTTTTGAGCACTGATTATTTTATTGGCCGAGTGAGGTAAAAGTCTAAACTTTTAATTGGTCAACTCTCACAATCTCTACGTCGAAATATATTCATCTTTTAATATTATATTCACTTTAGTTTCATTTGTAAAAAGTATATTAATAATTTGTCAGGTTGTGAACAAAAGTTTTTCCAAAAATAAATTTTTATTTATAATTATAAGAATATTTGATAGCGGCAAAATCTAAAATGAACATTAGTAACCAACTAAAAAGTGTAGTGACATCAGTGATGTCTTTCTCAGTTTTATGTTGTGGATAAGTAAATAATTTTTATTAAAATGTTATATATTTTTCTATAATAATTTTATTTTTAGCATATTTTACCAAAATAATTTATGATATGTCAAAAAATACTTTTAAAATGGTCTAAAACATTCGTTTATCACTTTCGAAATGAAACAAAAGAAATCATAATGGTGCAAGTTATTAACAAGTGAATTCTTTTGTCCTCAATAGTGGAGAGCCAATCAACGCTTAGAATGGACTGCCTTCTCCCTTTGTTAGACTTTCAATGTCAGTTTTATTGATTTTTTACTTGTAAAATAATCAAGAGAGCGCAGCATCTTACGGAACGTTTTATAACCTTTCAAATGACCATACAATTTTTACTGTAGCATTAAAAATGACGGGATTTGAATGACTTGAAGTGGCTTTGAGTCATCTTGTAAAAATCATGGAAAGGATTAAAAAGAATAGGTGATATATTGCATCCTTGCCAAACTCCTCTTTTTATATTCATATTAACAGTCTCAATATTCTTCAATGTGATTCTTATTTATTGTCCAGCATACATATTACAAATCAATCTTTTCTCTTTCTAAAATACTTCTTTATTTTGTAAGATAATCATAAATTTATTCCAGGCTACACTATCAAGCACTTTTCCAAATCCACAAAATATATACCAATTCCTTTATCTTTTTCAATATATTTCTATGCAATCATTCTAACAACACCAATATCATCTCTAGTACTTTTTTCTCTCTGAAAACCAAACTTTTTTCTTCAAATATAATTTTCTATCTTCTCATAAATTCTTTGAGTTAAAATCTCAATAAAATTTTAGAAGCATGAGATAACAAACCTATTTTTCTGTAGTCTTTATATGTACCAGTTTTATTATTTTTAGCAATTGGAATCATCATAGTCTTAAAATACATCTTCAGACCAAACTCCACTATTATATAGCAAATTGCAAAGTCCAACTATTTTCTTCATAGTTAGGCTTCCATTTCTTTTAAAAATTCTATAGATATTGCATCAAATCTTTCATTTGTGAGGCTGACTTTATTCATTCATCTAGCAATCGGTCCATATCGTTATCATCTATTTCAATATCTTCTTTATTTTCAAGATCACAATTAATTATTTTCTCTTATAAATAGACACTGAAGATATTATTTTCATCTTTTTAATACATCATTGCTATCAGTTAATCTCTTTCCATTCTTATCTGCCATCTCACTTGCTATCCATCACTTTTTTCCCAAATGACAATTTTTATTCTATCAAATACCAGATCATATCTATCCACCTGTTGAAACATTTCTATCTCTCTACATTATTGCTTCAACCATTTCCCATTTGCTAAATCTGTTTCTTTTTTTAACTCATAATTAGTTTTTTTATATGCACTTTGCTTTTGTCCAGCATTTAAATGCTTCCATCTTTTCCGTACTTCCATCTTTTCCAACATACCTTCATTATTCAAAGTCATTTAGCTTTCCTTAACTGAATAATATATATTTCTTTTTTTATATATAAAAATTCTTCTTTTATCCTACACCAGCACTTATTAGAATTATTAATATAGTCCTCATGTTCAACAATCTTTTTATTGTATTTTTATATATTAAACCAAAGTCGTCTATTTCCATTACTCTCAATTTATCTAAGCCCCATAATAATATAGTGTATGTGCATATATATATACATACATAAAATAAAGGAAAAATAAAAATAAACACAGACATAAATTTTTGTAGATATTTTTTTATATTTCCTAAAATAAAATAATAATTAAAGGGTTAAATAACTCTGGGTTTAAAGTAAAATTTCATTATGAAATTAATATTTTAAAAAGGTCTGAATAAATATAAATATTGCATTATTATTAATTATTACTCTGATTTTGAAATTTAAAAACACCCTATTTTGGAATTTTAATTAATTAAACAAAATTTTTATCTATTAGAAATCCCCTAAGTAAAAACATGTATATGTTTTCCAAGGGATTAGTGAGATAAAAATAAAAACTCTGTTTTTAATCAAGCTGCTTTATCACCTTAGATGAGTCTATAAAAGGGCTGATAACAAATTAGCTCCAGTCTGGAGAGTGATTTTTGAAGAGAAAAGTCTGGATAATGATTTTGAAGAGAGCAGTCTGAATAGTAGTTTTTTGCAAAAGCTGAACAGAACAGCTCAGCTACTAAATTTTTTGAGTAAGTAGCAGCAATTAGCTGACTACAATAGATAGCTGCAGTTTGTTGTTGGCTATAGAAGAGAGTTGGCAATCCAATTACCATAGACTGATGTAGCTGAAGGCAAGATAGTAGACTGTTTTCCTTAGCAGGAGTTTGAATTCACATAGAGAAAATGACCCACTTTTTTATGCTGAGATTCATAGCCTGAAATCTATCAAACCAAGACAGCTGATTGCCTGGAATAGTTCTATACAGATGGAAGACCAGCATTATACATGGATTGCATAAGTTTATCTGATGATGACAACAAACCGGGATTATAATTTTCTAATGTATCAAAAGAACTAGCTTGCTAAATGAATAATTATATATATGCTGACGTATCTAAAGGCAGAGAAGTACACCTAAATGTGTATGCAAGAGTGAATTGTTTTTAAATAATTCATTTGGGAAGACATTTTAAATCTATATTTTAAAATTAAAGATGTTTATAATTAGTTAAAAGATAAACTGATAAAAAGCTTTCTAATCTCTCAAAAATTGACTATACTTTTTTTAAAAAAAAAAGAATAAAGAAAGCTGTAATAGAATTTGATAAAGTGATTTTTTTTTTATATTGATTAAATATGTAAATTTTATGTATATTCAAAAGGGAATTATTAATTATAAAAATTATTTATTGTTGATGATCTGTGCAATTCTATATACGTGTTTCAGTAAACTTAATATGTAAAATATATATCATTTAACTGAAATTTCAATCATTTATTGTATTTATTGAATATTAATTGTATACTAGAAATCGCGCATCTGTGCGCATATATATGTAAACCATAGTAATAACATGAATTGTCAAGTGTAATTTTGTTAATTAATGTAACAATCTAAATTTTGAATAGTAATTATGCAAATCACAAATGTAATAATTATTTTATGTTTAATTGAAATGTCTTCATCATGTATTATAAAATGCACATCTGTGTATGGATATATGTATGCGTTTATAAATACCCATTAAGAAATAATGCAGTTAATGTGATAACTTGAATTTTGTAGTAATATTGTAAATTACAGTGTAATGACTTTTATTATTGAATACTTTTCAAAATCAGAACGCTTATAAGACCTTAAATATCTTTTTTTTTTGTTATTAATAAACTTGTATTTAATTGTTAAAAAATGTTTTCATTATCTCTTGGTCACATACAGTAATAGATCTTGTGTTCTCTGAGCTAGATTCATGCACAGATAAATAGGGATGTGTACTTAGTGCTTTGGGGCATCCAGAGATGATCAATCATCATTCTGGTTGATGCAAAGAAGATACTCTTTAAAGCCCATTCACTATCTTTTATTTTACTTTAGTTTTATTAAAAATTTACATTTATAGTTGGCCAATACAAGTGGCCAGAGCATTGACGATGATCAGCATGTTTTAATGTTCCAGCATTATTGTTTTGATTTTTGATTCTTATGTATTTTAATGGATGGGCACTAAGCTGGTGCATCCAAGTTATATTTAAATAATTGCCCAAGCTGGCAAAGGCTCAATAGTTAGCCTGGCTAAAGAAGACCCATTTTCCGATCCAGTCACAAGGTTGACTGTTGATTTATATTGTTTATTGTTCAAATCCAGCCACAAGATGGTCTGTTGATTTTATTCTGATATATTGTACTGATTTGTTTATTCCCATTAATGATGATGAATGGTATTTGAATTATACTTACTTTTACTTTTTAATGCTGGTTGAATTTATAATTATGCTTTTACTTGCTCTTTTTAGTAGCTGGCTGATCTCTCAATGTTCTCAAAGATTCTCTAATCTCATGTTCTTATAAAATATTATATGACTTATGTATACATACTCTTATATCTTTAAATATTTACTTATAGATGATTGATTTTGTATTTACTTGGGGTTGATGATGATATTCCATCACCCCAGGTTGACCAATATTGGGGTTGATGATGTTTTTCCATCACCCCAGGTTTCATTTTAAATTGACAGTGGTGATGATGCTTTCCCATCATTCCAGTTCAATTCCATTTTCCTTCCATTCTTGATTACCACATCCTGTTACACTCTCTACATTCTTGCTTCAACCATTTTCCATTTTCTAAATCTGTTTCTTTTCTTAACTCATAATTAGTTTTTTTATATGCACTTTGCTCTTCCCCAGCATTTAAATTCTTCCATCTTTTCCGTACTTCCATCTTTTTCAACATACCTTCATTATTCAAAGTCATTTAGCTTTCCTTAACTGAATAATATATATTTCTTTTCTTTTTTATAAAAAAAATCCTTCTTTTATCCTACACCAGCACTTATTAGAATTATTAATATATTCCTCATGTTCAACAATTTTTTTATTGTATTTTTATATATTAAACCAAAGTCATCTATTTCCATTACTCTCAATTTATCTAAGCGTTATTTTCCATATCTTTTCCCATTTTTAATTCTTTTTAAACTCAACTTTAATTTAACCATAACCAAATTATGATCCATGCAAACCATTAATAACATTCTTGTATTTATCCTGAATCAATATATAATCAATTTTATAATGTTCTGTATGACCTAGAGGTTTCTCTTTATATACAATCTTAAATATTATTAAAAACAAGTATTTGCAAGCACAAATCCATTCTCCTTACAAAATTGTACAAGCCAGATCTTTTCCCAATACCATAATTTAAACAGACAAAACTCTCAGAGTAGTGCCACTCATTGCAAGCTAGAGTATTTAACGGATGCCAAAAGGCTTGTGCATAAAATCCCTATCTAGTGCCTATTCATCCAATATCCCCAGACTAGTTTCTAGCTTATAGCTTTGTCAGTGAGGAGCCTTGAATCTGAGAGCATTGCACCTAGCCACTCAGTGCAAGCCAGAGTAATCAATTGATAGTGGATGCTTGTACATAAAATCCCTATTTAGTGCCTACTCATCCAATAACCCCAGATTAGTTTCTAGCTTGAGGCTTTTCATCCATGAGGATGCTTGGACCTGAGAGCACTGCACCTGGCATCCATTGGATTACTCTGGCTTGCATTGAGTGGCATACTATATGGAGACTTTTGCCTGTTTTAATAACAGTTATGAGTAAGCATAAGAAATGGTGATCATGTGTTGATTAGTGGTTTAATAGCATAATTTCCAAAAAAAAAATCCTGCCTTATTTCCCTCCACAACATATTCAAATCACCTAATGGCAATATGTATACATTTTTCTCCTCACATTGGACAATTTCCTCTATCTTCTCATATTTTTTTTATAATTTCAATATCATCATGAGTAATAGTCGCATATAAACTTATATAATTATTAAATTCTTAAGACTTATATTTACATTCATCAGCCTATCATAAATACAATCAACCTTTGTCCCACTAGTCTAAATTCTTTTTCCAAAAACACTGCCAACTGGATTTGATCTATCATCAGCCGAATAAAATAACTTAACAACTCCACTATTTACTTACTATATTACGATTATTAAAGAAGATTTTTGCACATATCCTATCTATATATGGTGTACATTTACTTAAAATAGTCCGGAATGTTATGTCATTTTAAAATCTCCCATTTGCATGTCGACTTTAAAGGAGAAAATTGACATTCTTTTGTTAATGAGATTTAATTCTTCATTAGATTAATTGGAAAACTAAACAATACTTTTTTAAAACTGCGTCTTCGTTCTTTTTCTTGAAAGATTATAATTATCAGTATTTTACAAACATAATCAGCAGAAAATCTTTTTTGCTTTATGCATCTTTTCGTTTATATTTAAAAACTTTTTACTGTTTAATCAATCGTCTTCAGGCTAATTAGGAAATATGTTAACACAGTATTTAAACGTTGATTTAAAAAGAAATATATTTAAAGTACATAGTACATATATATATACATCTTAATAGTGTGTGGAACTTATTTGTAGATATGGTTCTGAAATTGGAATAATGGAATAAACTGAGTTAAGTGATTACTAATGTTAAGCTATCAACATTCATCGTGAACCCTAGAATCCAACCAAAAAACAACATTACCCACTCTACCACACATTTTTAAAACGTGAGAATAAAAACAATTGAGAAAGACAAATAATTACAAATGAAAAAAGGAGAGAAGTCATTATAATTAGTTTTATATATTTACAATTTTGGTTTATATTATCATACTTATCCTACCCACAACTTTGACACAAACCATCATTTATTAAACTAGAGATTATCTCTAGCCCAGATATAGATTTTATCCCTCAGTTAAAGACTAATATATCTGATTTTTTAATTAAACACACACAAGTAGTTATTCATTTTTATTTCTATTTTCTCTGTGTGTCATCTTTTATAAATGTATCAGATAATCTCCACCCTACATATTCTTTTGAAAACATATGAATAAAGACACCCTAAAAGGCAAATGATCCCCAAAATGCATTTCATGCTAAACCAATACTCATCAGTTCACCCAGATCACAATTTTACACAAATAACTCTATCATATGTACAATAATTAATTTTTTAAGTGTCAAATTTATTCCATCCACAACTCTGGGGCAAACAATGTGTCTGTCTTCCTAAAAAAACAGGCATATTAATCTTTAACTGAGATTAAGGGTTTATATCTGGGCTAGAAACAATCTCAGGTTTAATAAATGATTAGCTATCTAAAGTCATAAATCTTAAAGTTGTGACATTCTTGATATGGATGCTTACTCAAGTCTCAATTGATTTCCCATGACTACTGATGACATCAGGTTTGACAACAGAAACCTATGTTTAACAAGAAGTTAGCTGATTTTTTTTTTCATCAAGTGTTATCATTTGAAACATTGGAACAAATTTATAGAAGGTGTAAATAAATAACCTTAGCATTGTTAACAGATTTTTGTGGCATTTAAATGTTTATTTAAAAAGCAAGATTAATTAAAATGAGTTTGTTTAAAAGAGGTCACCAAATTAATCAATGCTCACTCTCAGAGGATCAGTGAAGTGAGAAATATTTTTTTTTTTAGGAATTCTTTAAAAAAAATTAATATTCAATAGAAAACAACTGCATGTATAACTAAACTAATAATTGTTGGCATATGTGATAAAAATACAGGTAACCCCTTTATAACATAGCAATTCTATAATAGTGTTTCACTCTGACATGGTTTGAGAGTAGGAGGAACTCCCCTATAAGATAACATTTATACAACAATTATTGATAATATGGAAAATTCCTGTATAGCAAGGATGTGATGAGAGTTTTTAACAGTAAACGCCATCTCAGTCAATATTTGTTATTGCAGCATGTATGAAAATGCATGTTTAATAGTGATTGGTAGAGGTAGTGAAGAATACATTGTGTAATATTAATGTGTATTACTTTTGATTAGTTATAGTTTTAATAAATACATTAATAACTACTCTTTCTTATTGCATTGCCAAATATATACCATATAATACTAAATCATCCATGCACTTTATTACTATTACACAATGCTTTATTTACCATCTTTTTTACAGTTTACAGTTTCAATTGCCCCATCAATCTTCTTCAGAACTTTTATATCTGAAATTATGAGATATAAAAGTTCTGAAGAAGATTTCTGGGGCAATCGAAACTGTAAACTGTAAAAGAGGGTGGTAAATAAAGCATTGTGTAACAGTAGTAAAGTGCATGGATGTTTTAGTATTATATGGTATATATATATATACAGCTTTACCCCATTTAGCAATGGCAATTGGTTCTCCAAAACTCATCGTTAAGCAAGAATATCGTAGACAAAATACGTAATTATAATGGGGGTCTATGGGAAAAAAATTGGTCAGTTCCAGTGATGTAAAATATCCACATTGATTTCTAAGCTCAAAGATTTTCTTGATTTTTTCATGACAATGATGACTAAATACAGTATCTAAAAAGAAAAGTTTTATATCCCTAGGAAAAAAAAATGCATATTTTCACTTTAAAAAGTACAGAACAGCAATAAAACTAAATTTGAATTTAAAAGTTTTTATATTCTTCCGTGGAAGTTTTTCATCATAATGAAAAAAAAATCTATATTGAAGTGCTTTTTTTAAAAAATTGTATTACAGTATATATTACTACTATACATTTATTTTATTACTTATGTGAAATTATTCAAATTAAAAAACAATGTTTAATTATTAATTATTTAATTGAACATATAGAAAAAAAAATCAACTTATTTTCAAAGTAAAAAATCTAACTTCTAATTTTCTAAAACATACAGGTAGGTTTATTTTTTTTACTGTATATTTTTAGTAATGTAATAATGCCCTCCCCCCCCCCCATTCGAGTAGAAAGATTTTTAATTAAATGCAATCTGTTTTTTTTTTAACTTTTCTAATTCGACATCGTTTTAAAATGTTGTTTTTCTTCTGATTTGAAACATCTTGAGTGTAAACAACATGTTTATTAACGAAGTTACAAAATCAATAACTATTTTTACATAATTATCCAGGTGTTCTAAAAATAATATATTGTATTTAAGAAACACACGCATGCGGTTTAATATTCATATTTAGTGTTTTCCTGAAAGTTTGTAATGATGGTATTTTATTTGTCCTGTACTGTATTTATATATTGGAGTATTTGTATACAGTATTATCAACAAATTAAAAATCCTCCTTTTTCTTTTCAAAAACTTTATTTTCTTATCTCAATACTGAACATATATATATATACTGTATATACAGTATTTATATAATACAAAACTCCGTTTCAACTGTTTATCTTCATACAGTCATTTTCAAGGATATCTCTCTCCCACTGCTATATTTTATTACTCTTTCTTTTACATTATTTAATTACAAATCAACCTTGAAACATTGGAGTTTTTGTATTATATAAATATATATACTGTATATGTTCAGTATTGAGATAAGAAAATAATGTTTTTGAAAAGACACAAAGGAAAAAGATTTTTAATTTGTTGATATTATTGTAGAACATATATACGTCTTTTAAAAGAAAAAGTGGATAAACATTTAATGTGTTATTTATTATATATGATGTATACAGTATTATAGATAAAGTAATTATAGATATTTTAAGGGTTTTATGAATAAAATATTGTATGTGTATACAATTAGAGCAAAGTCATTACCTGTATACATATTACAATAATATACTTTTGCTTTTGGGTATAATATAGCTATCTCTGACATCACCAGTGATGCAAAATTCAAGATGGCTGCCAAAATTTTTTTTTTTAATTTTTCCCGATCGTTATAGCGAATAATCGATTGTACATCAAAGTAGTGGATACAAATTGATGATGATCGCTATTGCGAAATATCACTAAGTAGACAATTGCTAAGTGGGGTAAAGGTGTATATATTATAATGGAAATGTTTATTTGGATGGTTGCTTGATTTGATTTAAATCTTTAATACTTTCAATTATATTTTAGACTTATTTATTATACTTTATTTTTTTCACAACTTTGATTTTTCCTTTCATTTATTTATTTATTATACATTTATTTTTTACAACTTTACTTATTCTTATTTTTTATTTGTTTACTAACAGTTTTGCTAACCGAAATATCCCAGCTTAGCTTCCAACTGTAATGGATTGTTTATTTATTTAACCATCGCCGTTACAATACAAGCAGAGAGCTAATACAGATACAAATTTAACTTCATATCTATACCCTTGACTGAACCCCAAGGCAATACATACATATTATCTTGGCATTATTTTTTCCAGCCAAGAACTCTCAGCTGCTGAACAGAGCAAACTATTTCAAAGAAATTTAACGAATGTCCAGTGCTTGCTATTTATTTTTATATAATTGGGAATTCGCACGAACAAGCAGCACATGAATACCTTTTAAAAAAATCAGCATTACCCTTTAATTACTAATTACAGTTTCCTTCCTGTCGTAACTTGGTGATAGCAGAATAAAGCAAGGACATGAAATTTAATGATAAATATGTTTAATACTAATACTCACACTTGATATAAAAAAAAATACATTATAATAATAATAACAAAAAACACACTTATAAATACATGGCTATAATAACATATGAAAACAGATCAAATATTAAAGTTCTTAAAGTCCTGTAGATAGAGTTCTATTTTATCGAATTATTAATTGCGTATTTAGTTATGAATAGTAAACAGATTAAAATGCATGCATGCTTTTACCTAGGCTTTGTTGTAATTGTCCCATGGGTATTTCTTCTGAGCACTCTTGATTAACCTCCTCAGTTTGTGGGGTTATTTTCGTTCCAGTTTTGCTTGTTGATTCCTTAGGTTCTCCATTAACTTCCTCAGTTTGTGGGGTTATTTTCATCCAGTTTGCTGGTTGATTCTTTAGGTTGAATTTCAATTGACAGCTACAGAAGCGGCGGTCCCTCTAGCAGGTCAGGCAAAGATCTTACATTGCGAGTCAGTGATGAGATGGCTTGAATCCGAACCCACGTCCCTTTAACGCCACTAGCCACGCACTTCTTCCATTTTCTTTTAGCTGTTGCTTCTATAAAGTCTCTACTAGCAATCCCAGACAAAAATTGTAATTTCTTAATCTCATTCTTTTGTTCATTGTTTTTAAAAATTTTTAATTAAGACTTAGATTTCCAACTAATTCTTATCATTATGTTTCTTTATTTAATTAGTGGCCGGAATGTAAGTCCCAATTAATTTAACAGATCAGGCAAAGATCTTCCTTTGATAACATTTATTTGTCCGTGAAATTTAATTTGTCCAACAGACTTTCACACCTACGGCCATATTGTTTTTCCTTTTATATATCACATATTACATTTTATTTAAATTTACAATTCATTCATTTTTTTTCATATTTGTTTTTTACATTTTATTTTAATTTGTTATTATATAGTTTTTTTTTAATGAGAGAGAGGACATGCATTTCTTTATGCTTCCTTTTTTCCTCTCCCACAATAAACAAAATAACTTTCTAGTATTTGACTTACAAGAGAGAAAAAGACGCATTTCTTTATGCCTCCCCTTCTCTTACTATTACAAATCCACAGTAAATTTTGACATTAGAATTTCAATTTTTCCTTTTCCTTCCTTAAATTTTTAAAATTTAATAGCTACTTTATTACTTCTTGTTAGCGAATTTATCTAATGTTATTAATAAATATGTATGTGTGTCGACGACATTACGTGGTCGTCACATTACACTCCGCCCACTTTTGAGAATTAAAATCGGGTCGAATCTAGTCTGAGATGAGAGCTTATTTTAATTCTTTGCTTTCAACTCTTACTTCTGCTTTTATTACAGACTTTTCCCACTCTATCATGATGAGTGATGAAGATGATGAGGATGACTGCAGAGAGACAGCTAGGTAAAGCTACACAATTCTTTCTGATCGATTTTGGCTGATCAACCAATTCAATCTCAATGCATACGAGACCATGGCATAACTTAACTCTATCAAAAAAAAAAAACATAACAGGGGTTTAAAGCATGTGAACAGCAGGATATTTCTACTGCCTGCTCATCTTGCGCAAACAACAAATTCTTATTCTTTATTTATTTATTTATTTTATTCAAGGCACTAATTCTTATTTCTTCATTTATTTATTTTGAGACACTAATTCTTATTATATTGGGACACTAATTCTTATTATATAATGAGTCCAGGATTCTTACTGGTGCTTCATTTAAAAGTTTAACCATCGAGAGCCATGAGAATCTAAAGTGCGAAGAGACGGCTGAATCAAGCTCAAAATACGACCCAACATAATGCATACACACACACATATATGCCTCAATCTGCAACCTCATACACCTATCAGTGATATCTATCATTTAAGCATTATCACTGTTGTTCATTTAGTTTATTTTATTAATTATTAAATGGCTCTTTAATGAGCCTAAATGATTCTTATTTTATTTTTACTTTTATTTATTTGTCAATTATATCTGCATTTATAACTGACAGATTGTGATACGAATAAACTATTTATAGATTTCTTTTTTTTTGTTATTACTTTTATTTACATTGGTCTTGCTGTGCTTGACTGCACATAAATACGCATTAAGTTTACCCTTGATTTTACTCCGTGTATATCATTATTATTTTTTTTGTTTATTATAGTAGCTTTAATTATTTGTCATGAGACGATTTGCCCCACCTGTCATATATTTTTAAAAAAAAATTAACTTTATTTCTCGTGATCCCATGACGTTATCCGTTTCACTGAACCGACATTTCCATCCGTTTATTTCTTTCGGCTTAGTTTTTGTCTGGAGGTTTCTTATGCTTTTTACCATACATATTTCCACTTTCGCTTGGAACTGGAGCAATGTTCCGATGTCCTCTAGAATCAACCTGCTCATATGGATAATTGAAGTCTGAACTTCTTCCGGTCTGTTCAGACATTTCAGCCCTTTCTGATCTATAAAGAAACGTCTGGTTTCCTTCCCAATAATCACGATGAGGATTGTATTGCATTCTCCCTATGTGCAGATCATTGGGCTGTGGTTTAAATCCCCGATCCTCAGCCTTGTAATTAGGCCTAGTGCTGTCAAACACATCTAGCGACTCAGTAACCTGTCCAACAGTCTTCCCTTCTGGGCCTATAAGCATTTGCTCCGCATTGTTACTTTCGCTATTTATGTGCAAGCATTTGCTCGCGCTTTCTTGCTCTTTACTGTTAGTCTTATTATCTCTGTTATATTTTCTATTTTATTTTCACCCCTTTCTACCCTCACTTCTATCCTCTCAACTGTGTTTGCCAACTGAGTTATCTCTAGTTGTATGTTTTCTGTAGCCTTTCCATTTTCATTTTTTATTACTTGTTCAACCTTTTGGCTAAAATCCTTACTGTGTTGTTCGCCCAACACTTCTATCCTCCTTTTATTTCTTTCATCTATTTCCCTCATTTCCATAATCAACTGTTGCTGGCCTTCCATTAATTTCATGAACATATCCCTTATATTATAGCTTTCTATTTTATTTTTATCATCCCCCACTGTCTCCATTCTTTTGCTAATTTCTATTTCCCCTTCATTAGCTATTTCTCCGGACGGTTCCATTAGTTCTTCGGAGGTTTTTCCTATTTTGCCCACTAGAGCATCCATTTTTGTTTTTGATCTTGTGTGCATCAAATTTATTTAACACACACTCACTAATCATTTATATTTTATTCTATGACTTTATTATTCTAACCCTATCCATATAGGTTTATCTTACTTTACTAACTTTATATTTCACTGACACTAGGTACGTTTGTTCGACTCTCCCTGTCTCACTCACTAATCATCTCTCACCCATGCCTGCCTTCAAGACCCTTCCGCAACTGTCTCCAATTTACAACCTAACTTCCCAAATTATATCACGTTCTCTTTCTCTCCTTTTACCCTCTAATATTTATTTTATTTCTTGCTTTTGTATACCACCAAGCTATTTTTTGATTTGTTTATTAATTATTGCATAAACTATTAATTTTGTTATACTCGAATTCAAATGGGCTGAACTTGTAAATGTGACAATATATCCTGGACTGGCCCCCAATTATATAAAACTTGCAACCATCGGTGATGTGCATGCCAAATACATGAAAATATTAATTAAGTTATAATAATAAATGTGTAACTTTCCTTAAATGAACAGTAAAATATCTATATGCACTGACACATAGTTAAAGGTAAAATTAAAATTAGAATTATAATTATAATGTGGCTTGGTGCTTTTGAGGAATTTCTTTATCCTCATAATGATGATAGAGAAATTCTTCAGAAGCCCTAAGACACCATGAGGATATAGAAATTCCTCAAAAAGTGCTAAACCATTATAAGAATATAGAAATTTCTCAAAAGTACTAAGCCAACATGAGGATATAAAAAAATCTTGAAAGTGCTAAAGCACCATGAGGATATAAAAATTCCTCAAAAGTGCTAAACCACCATGAGGATATAAAAATTTCTTGAAAGTGCTAAGCCACCATAAAGATATAGAAATTCCTCAAAAGCACTAACCCATCATGAGGGTATGAAAATTCCTCAAAAGTGCTAAGCCACCATGAGGATATAGAAATTTCTCAAAAGCACTAACCCATCATGAGGACATAAAAATTCCTTGAAAGTGCTAAGCCACCATGGGGATATAGAAATTCCTCAAAAGCACTAAGTCACCATGAAAATATAGAAGAAATTTCTTGAAAGTGCTAAAACACCATGAGGATATGGAAACTCCTCAAAAGTGCTAAGCCACCATGATGATATAGAATTTCCTCAAAAGTGCAAAAACACAATGAGAATATAGAAATTCCTCAAAAGCACTAACCCATCATGAGGATATTAAAATTCTCGAAAGTGCTAAGCCACCATGAGGATATAGACATTCTTCAAAAGTGCAAAAACACAATGAGGATATAGAAATTCCTCAAAAGCACTAACCCATCAAGAGGATATTAAAATTCTCAAAAGTGCTAAGCCACCATGAGGATATAGAAATTCCTCAAAAGTGCAAAAACACAATGAGGATATAGAAATTCCTCAAAAATGTTAAGCCGTCATGAGGATATAAAAATTCCTTGAAAGCGCTAAGCCACCTTAGTATTATATTTCTCATTTTAGATTTACCTTTAACTGCATATCAGCATGTACACAAAAAATATGATTTAGTAAATAGTTACATAAACCTGATTATGACCGGATGTTTAAAACAAAAATCATCCACGGAAAACACATGACTCTAACTCCAACTGAAACTTTACATTTTTTAAACATAATTCTTATAAAATATTAAAAAAACATAAACATAAAAGAAAAAATATTTTATTGTCACTGAGTTTTCTGATTGCTGACTAAAGTTGATTTGAGGCAATGATATGAAGATTATTTTAATTTATAACATTTCATAAAAAGAGTTTAAATTTTTTAAATTGACATTATTTTAGGCTTATATTGTTATTTATTTCTCCATTGTTTTTTAGTTAATATTTTTAATTATTATTCATTTTAAACTAACCAATATTGTGTAAATTATATTGCATTGTAATATTAACATGCTAGTTTTAAAAGTTTAAGAAAAAAAGTGAGAAATTTGTGAGGGCTAAACTTCACAGTTAATTGTTTATTTTAAAATATTTAACTAGACTCAATAGTTTAGAACATACACATTCTTCTAACACTTATTTAAGTTGTTAGAAAATACTATTATTTATGTAAACTGTGTAAGTACAAACCAAAATGGATATATCAATGGAGGTATCATTATTCAAAATTAATATATTTGAATACTATCATATTTTAAATATTTTATTAGGACGAGTATTTAAATATTTCATTTAAAAAAAAAATAAGATGGGAAGGGGGGATTTAGTGGCAGCCTATTAAAGCTAATGTTGAAATGTATCTTTATTTCGGTGATTTGCTAATGTAGGGTTTGACGGGTTAATAAAAGTTTTAAACAGATTCTAGTTTTTATTAAAACATATATATATATATAAAATCATTAGAAACAAGTCAACACTTAGACAATCCCAATATAGATAACATTCAACAGTTTCAGACTGTTGACAAGGCAACCTTCTTTTAACAATAATATATATATAATGTTCAAAGCATCCTTCAAATGTTATCCTTTTGAGTTATGTTGTTTAAAGTTCAGACTTGATATTTGTTCATAGAGGGCGTTGCTGAAGAAACAATATTTGGGAGTGTGATTTGAACATTTTGTATTTGAATTTTCAGCTAGTGATATGCACTGGGATATTTATATATATGTGTTGCATATGCATTTATATAATAAACATATATATGCATATGTTGCATACTCATTTATATAATAAAGAAGATATCAATCTAGTTATATATATATTTAATAAAATATTATCTAAAGATTTTATGCATCTTATTTTACAGTTATATACTTAGATGAATGACCACTATTTGCTGAGTATTTCCACACTTACTCTCTTGATTTCAAATATAAATTTGATTATAATTAATTTCATGCATAATTATAATTTTAATGACATTTCAAATATTTACAAACTGGATATGCAATTAGATTATTAATTTGTAAGATGATGGTTGTCTGGCACTGTGCTGAATACAATATTATTGGGAGTTCTTAAAACTGATGTTCATATATGTGATTATGATAAGACAATTGATTGGAGTCTGTGCTAGTGTTTCTGGGCAAATAAAATTCGAAAAACCAATATATACATGCAAACATACTGGATTTAGTTTTAACATACTAACATGTTATAATTAACTAGAGAAAAGCTTGATCCATGATGGTTTACAGAAAGACATTAGAAATATCACATAATTATGTACATAATCTAAGGTTTAAAGTTATGACACATTAAACTAATTTTTACATAAAGCAGTTTATATCACATTATCATATATAATATGGTTAACTGAATGTTCCAATGAGTTTCTAGATCTCTGCAATCTAATGAATATAAATTAAATTGCTAGTAGTGATTGAGGATTTTGTAGAGATATATGATTAGATGTCATCACTAATAAATTATAACCTTCTTATGTAGATCTCAGTGGTTAAATATCTAATGAACATTGCTGTTTTGATGTAAGAAATTCTAGGTGGTAAATCTAGTAGCATCTTCTAGGGATGAATGTTCTCCATACCTGCAGTCTCTTGGCTATCATTATGGCATAGATGTGGAATTTAGATACTTAATCAAGAAGAGCACAAAGACATTCAAATCCTTATATGAAGTATGAATATATGCATGCCACAATAGCAAAAAGAGATTGAAAGTGAAATACATAAATGAGAGAACTAATAGATATTATTGACAGCATAAAAAGAATTCAGAAGCTAAGCTAAACATATTTCTTGATGATGATGTATAACATATGGACTGTGAAAATCTTAAACTGGAATCCAATAAATTTTAAGTAATTTAGAAAAATATTATATGTGAGATAGATTAATGAAATAAGAAAAGTTTTCTGAGAGTGATATGGAGACGATAACAGTAAATAGAAGATACTGTATTTTATAAATTGAGATATTTTTATATTGCAGTAAATAGATAGATGGTGGATGGAAGTGATATAACTATATAAAAAATGCAATGATTATTTAAAGTAATCAAACAAATAAATAAAACCATCAGGTATTGGGATAGCAGGATAAATTAGAAACTTCTTCACTAATGTATGAAACATTTGATTTTCAAATAATTTCAATATTCTAGTTAGAAGTTTAAAAGCATTAGCTCAGTAATGGTTTCAAGGGCTAAAGATGTCTGGATTGATCCCCTATTAAGTATCAAAACTGAAGCGTCAATCGGTTTTCGATCTCGAATATCATTTGATTTTTATTTATTGAAACTCACGGTAAATAAATAAGTTCTCCTCAGTGGAAAATATCTATCTCCGTAATTTCTTCAAATACATCACATTATGGAGTAATAAATTCTAATTAAAAAAATAAGGAAAAACAAATAAAAATGATTAGAAAATTGTAATATAGTTGAAATTAGTTTATATGTAAAGATTACGGAAGAAAAACTGATTTCATTTTGTAGACTTTGTTTTTAGCTTCTAAATATTACCGGTAGAGGTCAGGAACGTGCAAAATGATTTGTTTTTAAAAAAGATTTTGGAAAATTAAAAAAAAAAAAATTTCAACTTAATGATAAAAATATTTATATGTTTATTATATATATATTTTTGTGTATGAATAAAGAACATTAAATAATATTTATAGATTACCAGATCGTTAGATTTAATAAAGCCAAAGCAAAATAGGAATGTAATGCATAACATATACTTACACCCATTAAACAAAATGTTAAAATAATACAAAAAAATAGAAAACAATTTAATAAATAGTTTAACTCGGATGTACGAATGTCATGTTTTAACTGAGTTATTTATTTGTAGGCAAATACTTAGGACTGCATGATTTTTTCTTTCAAGTAGATAGTTATAGTCGACCTAGCTAAGAATCTGATATTGGTTGGAAATCAGGTATTTTACCTAAAGAATAAAACCAACGACGAAAAATCACGCGAATCCTCACCAAGCAATTAGCCTGATGAGTAGTGCCGTTGGCATGCAATGGGATAATTAAAACCTTGCTGTATTTTTTATATATATACTTTAAGTAAAAGCTTATTATACTAAGCATCCGAGTATGGCCATTCCAAGTCCAAGGGAATAAAAGAAGAAGAAAACTGCTTTAGTTTTGTGATGACTATAGAAACTATTCCGCGAACCACATATAAACCACACTGATCCATTTTTCTATTTATTTGGTATTTTGTGTTGATGTCTTTAAACCCATTCAGCAGAAAACATTTCCTTTTGAAATACTTCAACGCTATGTCTAATTGTAGCTCTCCAATGTATTTTAATCTCTGCAATATCTTCCCAATAGAGACATTTAATATTGTACTTTTTTATAATGTCTTTGATAATTCTTATAGGATTGACAATGGCGTCCATCTCTTGTATGAAAACCATGCTCTAATTCACCATAAATACTCTTTAAGAAAGTATTGTGTTGTTTATTTCTTTTACATCTCCAATTATAGTGAAATGGTGATTTTACAATAGTGGGTTATATTTACTAAGGCAATAAACCTCAAGAGTGTGTGCTTGAAAATGCGAAGGTAGGGACCTCTACAGGTCTTAACCACAAGCTTACGCTTTGGAAGAAAAGAGGGGAACCTTTCTTTATTTCAACCTACTTTCTATATAAATAGGTGAAGCTGAAGCGGTTAGATCTGAGAGTGTGAAGCTATTCAATACTTCACCGATTAAGTCCACAATTCCTATTACACATTAGTACTCACAAAATCTTTCAATTTATAATGAGTCTATGAAATTATCTTATAGTTAGAAATCTATTACAATATAGTATATATCTAGAAAGTTGATTGGTTTTGGTCACACTGTCATTTTTAAAAGTTTACAGAGCATCTTTAAATAAAACTTTTCTAATGCCTTTATATTGCCCTGATGGGAAGTCCAAGTATTCATTCCATACAATAAATTAAATGAAATAATATCTCTCTATATATAATTAACTTAGTTGCAGTAGTAAAATGAACAACATATGGCTTTATTGCTTGAGAATTCATATGTTTGCTCGCTAGGTCTGTAATTGCTAGAATTAATCAGGGGACCTGCCAATCCCACATCGGATCCTCTACCTACTGCACCAAATTGTAGATGGCATTGCAGTAGTTATTTCCTGTGATGAAATACCCTATACATTAATTTGTTAAAAACACAAGTGTGTGGGAATCTATGTTCTATCTCAATATCAATGTCCATTTTTTTACTTATAAAACTATCAAGATATTTAAATTGCTATTAAACCATCAAAAATCACATGATCAACTTTCTTTATGTGTACACAAACTGTTTTCACAGAGACAAAACTGAAACTAGTCTGGGAATATTGGATAAGTATGTACTAGATAGGGATTTTATGCACAAACCTTTCTGCATCCATTGATTACTCTGGTTTGCACTGAGTGGCGCTACTGTATGGAGAGTTTTGCTTCTGTGTTTAAATTGGTTTACTTTCTCAAATCAATAACCATCCAATCAAAAAGTTGCTGAGGATTTTTTGCACCTTCGTTGGTTGATAAACACTTGATTTTTTTAATTTTATTTTTGATATTAGTTATTAAATTAAGATATTTAAATGTTGCATTCAAGATATTAAAAAAAAGCATACTATAAACTGTCTTCTAAACTGGAAAAAATAACACAATCAGCAGCACACTTTAAAGACATGAGACCAAGTATTAGAAGTTTTTTCTTTGCTTTTAATCAATTCAATATAAAATTCCACTATCTAGTCTGTATCGCATTTTGAGCCCTGTCATTAAGCAACCTATAAACAGTTACAAAAACAAACATTATAAAAATTGAATCTTCAACCTATCTGCTTTTACAGCTTTGTTAGCTCTCACTATTATTTTTCTGGTAGTTACGCTATTACTATTTTTACTTTAAACCAATAAACATCACATGACAACCACCTCTTATGCTTGTGTATAACTGTTGTTAAAACAGGCAAAACTCACTTTATGTATTGCCACACACAGCAAGCTAGAGTAATCAATGGATGCCAGAAGGCTTGTGCTCTCAGATCTAAGGCTTCTCATTGATAAATGCCACAAGCAAGAAACTAGTCTGGGGATATTGGATGAGTAGGCACTAGATGGGGATTTTATGCACAAGCCTTATGGCATCCATTGATTACTCTAGCTTGCTGTGTGTGGCAATACATATAGTGAGTTTTGCCTGTTTTATTTTTACTTTAAGAAACAAACATTTTTTATTAGGCAAATTTTTTTTAAAAAACTTGAAAAAGGTGTTGTGAAATTCAATTGGATGTTTTAAAGTTTAGCATCAAAGAACAGACAAATACAATAGGATATAAATTACAAAATATTCATTTTGTAGAAAAAAAATAAATATTGGAATGATCTACTTGTAATGAGGTCAGATGTTTGGAGGGGCAAGCATGCTGTCTGTGTTTTTAGTTTTTGAAATTTTATTGTAAAACAATGATTGTAATTTTCTAGATGTAGGGTTGAAGCAAAAATGACATGTTAGGAACCAAAGGGTAAGCATGCAGGGAAAAGGCCATGTTGCATGCTATCAATGAGAGTAGAAATAAAAAGTATGTGGTTTAGTAGAGCTCAAGAGTATTTCTATAGATAAAAAGAGCAAGACAGTGGAACATGAATGATGCATTGTTTCTTCAGACTTATGACAAAGTGAACAAAAGGGGGCCAATGTTAGCATCCACCCATTTCTCTGTGATGAGAAATGACTAGTAGGGAAAGCTTCTAAATTTATTTTGATATGAAAATCAATGTATTTTATCTGTTTATTGGTTATGGTAAGGAGAGATGGCGGTGGTTGAGGTTAACTAGAATTCATGTATACTGTAAGCCCCCCAAAAGAGAGTATTTTCCTAAAAAATGTAGGATTATTAAGATCATTATAAGCAACAATGGATTTGATTATAACTATTCTATTCTGATTTACTATGCTATAAAATGTACATAAACACACCTATATAAATAGATAAAAAAACTAATTAAAAACTTATAAATATGCTAAAATAAATTATGTTAAGATGGCAAGCAACAACCAACTTTTATTGGCAATAATTGAGATTTTTTGCATGGTTGTGTTATTATATTGCTTTTTGAAAGAGAACAAACATATACAATATATCTGAAGAATCATAATGTGATTATCTGCTTTAGCATGTTATGACATGGGACCCAAGCATAAACTGGAGTCCGATTTTTTTTAGGTAACAAAAATATTTCTAATTAATTAGCCCCTAATTTCTAAATAGCCATCAAATGTCAATATGTTGATACATTTTTTTTAAAAATTTTCATAGATGAGAGAGAAATATAGAGGTTAATTGTCTTCAAAATAGTAGTCTAATTCCATTAAAAAATTGTTAGATAAAATGTAGTTAGATGCTTGAAAGTATGTTTGACATACTGGATAATAATGATATTAAGCCAATAAACATCACATGACCACCATCTCTTATGCTTGTGTATAGCTGTTGTTAAAACAGGAAAAACTCACTATACGTATGCCACTCACAGCAAGCTAGAGTAATCAATGGATGCCAGAAGACTTATGCATAAAATCCCCATCTAGTGCCTACTCATCCAATATCCACAGACTAGTTTCTGGCTTGTGGCCTTCGTCAGTGAGGAGCCTTGGTTCTGGCATCCATTGATTACTCTAGATTGCTGTGTGTGGCATGCATATAGTGAGTTTTACCTGTTTTAACAACAGTTATACACAAGCATAATATATGGTGTTCATGTGAGGTTTATTGGCTTAAAACCAACCCTCCCTAATAGGATATTGGTGGCTATGGTTATTAAAAAACCAAAGACACCAAAATGTATGGGAACTGAACTGGGTTCAGACCCATATACTATATAAGCTGATGGGCTTGAATTGGAAACATTAAGGTGTTTTCAGTTTAAGACTCATAGTTTTGTAGTTAAATGGAAATAAAATATGGTTGCTGGAGGGTTGCATTAGATCCTAAGATCTAGCTGCAGTGCTCTCAAATCCAAGGCTCCTCACTGACAAAGGCCACAAGCCAGAAACTAGTCTGGGGATATTGGATGAGTAGGCACTAGATAAGGATTTTATGAACAAACCTTCTGGAATCCATTGATTACTCTAGCTTGCTGTGTGTGGCATACGTATAATGAGTTTTGCCTGTTTTAATAATGATATTCCACCATAATTACCACAATCTTGTCTATTTCCTTTGCTTTTTATAACTGAGTAATTAAAATACTCTTACAATGAGGATTCATATATATCTAAAAACAGATCAGGATACATATATACCTAAAACCAGATCAGGATCCATATATTCCTAAAAACAGATCAGGATCTGTATATTTCTAAAAACAGATCAGAATCCATATGTACCTAAAACAGATTAGGATCAATATATTCCTAAAAACTTTTAATATTTTTAAAGCTAAGATATTACTACCATATTTAAAACCTTTTCCAGATATTTTATCAGGACCTATAGCTTTTCCAATATTGTGACTTCATTAAATTGGATATCTTTGCCCAAATCTAAATAAATTGATAAAGTAAATATATCTTAAAAACCATCATGTCAATTCTTTTACCATTATTCAAAAGAGGAAAAAAATGTCCTTTCCACTTGTTCAAAATATCGTCATTATATAAGAGGGTGCGTCATTGTTGGATCGAATAGGATTGTGATATCATTTTTCAGGTCCATGTGTTGTTTTCATTGCATCAAAAAAGATCTAGGATGACTACTTCTTTGCAGTTATAATCCAACGATCATTTTTGGGTTAACTTTTGTTAATTACTTACCTGCTTTAATTACAACTAAAAATGTCAAAAACTATATTATAATATTGTTTAAAAATGAGATTGGAGCTAATCAATAAAATTTATTGTTCAGATTTTAATTTAAATAAACTCTCTTCTCCAGTTTTATATATCATCATCATCATCATCAACCATTATCAATCCACTGCAGGATGAAGGTCTCTCCAAGTTTAATCCATCTCCGATCTTTAGCTTCTCTTTTCCACAACACCCCTGCACATTTTCTTATTTCATCCATCCATCTCACATGTGGTCACTTTCTGGGTCTTTTACAATCTCTTGGAATCCAGTTTAAAATTTCAGTTTAAAATTGGAAATATATATATTTCATTTTATAATTAAAAAATTGTATTGTATACTTCAAGAATACAAATACCATTTACAATCTCAATCTGTTGTCAAGGCAACCTTATTTAATTAATAATGGTAAAAATACACCTTTATCTATGGACTAATATGTTTATATAGATACTAAAGACTGCAACATGACTACAAAGAGTGAAATTATTAATACAAAGAAGTTTAAGTAACCCTTCTTAAACAGGTAAATATAACCTTTTCTGAAAGCAGACTAACAAATAGTCACTTATAATTTTCAAATTCCACTCCAAACAAACTATTGGGTAAAATTATCCATATATTGGTGATCATGTGATGTTCAGAGGCATATTATTGGGGATGGAAACAAAACAAGCCAGATTATATAGCCTTAATATTTATTTACATACTTTCCATATATAAGGTATTCACCAGTAATTAAAAAAATATTATCCATTTTTTGTAAGGAAAATTTATTAATTGTTTTGCTATTAAAATATTTCAATTCAAATTATTCTACAATTTAAGTAATTATTAGAAATAATGAATAGAATTAAAACAATATTTCATTTTATATGTACTATGAGAATAGCATAATGGTAAATGAATGTAATATTGTGGAATGTTGATTTTCCAAGTGCAGATGGGAATGGATTTGATTTATGTATGCTTTGCAATTAGATTGTTTCTATGAGGTTTTGAATTTAATTTAATTATATTCCACAATATATTTACTATGTATGGAGGAATTATGAGATGGCTAATTCAACAACTGTGGAGCAGTTTTGGTATGAGTTTTTTTTCAGACAGCCATCCTGTATCTGTGGGGTGGCAAACCTCCAGCCTGTAAGTCCCATCTGGTCCTATTCAGCCCCTAGACATTTTTACAAACATATATAAAATGGACCTGTATAAAACTTCTATTTAAACACACACATAGGGCAATGTGAATATACTTGCAAATATTGAATAAAAGTTAAGTAAAATAAAATATTTATTTTCTCAACTATCTTTCTCTCTCTCCAATCTTTATGATAATTCTACTTTATTCTATTAGAGATGCAATATTCTATGAAATTATCTATATTTGGTGTTTATCTGACTATGGATTTTATCTACAATGCTGAGAGCACTTTGTTTTTAGTGACTTTTGCAGATGAGCATATAACTATCAAAAATAAATTTACTTCACTTTATTATTATTACTTTGCATTTCTTTCATTAGGATGGCTACAAGAGTAAAATAAAAATTGCATATTTGAAAAGAAATGGATTAATGCATATTTTTTATAGAAATAAATACTAAATCAATGTACATGATATGACTTGAAAGTACTTCAGTTAACAAAGAACACATTATTAGGAGATATTATTTATCAAACATTCTGATTACAACAAGATTATTAGAGAAGAAAGAAATATTAAGTAGAAAACTTGAAAAAAAGCTTCACCAAGTATCTCATATGTTTTATAAAAAGTACAAATTCTACTAGAGCAAGTTATTTTTTTTAAAAAAGCAGACAATTCAAAACTATTTTCTGAAGGGGAATTAATCTGTCCAAACATAAAAAAACATTTAACTATATCACAAAGATAAGTTCAAGGCAAATCAGAAAAATAGACATTAAATCTGGAACAGTCATTAATACTAATGATGTGATTTTATTTTTTAAAAAATTGTAGCCTTCATTTACAAAAGGAAAGTTGATACTGTCAGCCAGTTGAAAAAGTTGTCCAACAATAATGATTAGAGGTAAATTAATTAAATTTTTGATAAAATATAGTAGGGTAATTTTTAAGTCAATAATTTTATGTGGACTGTGAGATTATAAATATCCAAGTGGCCCCTGGGAAAAAAAAAGGTTCTCCATCTTTGCTGTAACTAACCTATCTAACAATCTCAATATTATTTATCAATGTAAACAACCTCCACTCGTTTTCATTCTTTTTTATTCCTCATATAAATAAAATACAATAAAAGACAAATAACTGCCAAGATGCATTTCATGCTGAACCAGCACTCATCAGTTGACCCAGGTTACCATCTTCCATATATATCTCTATTACATGAAGAGTATTTATTTATGGCGAATTGTCACATCTTTATTTACAACTGCCAAACTTGCTCCATTCACAACCTCGACATCGTACAGTTTTGATAAACCTAACTACGTTTATCATTAATCGTTTATTACACTAGAGTTTTTCTCTAGCACAGATATAAACTTTAATCTAAGTTAAAGATTAATATATCTGATTTTTTATATACATACACATAGCGTTTTTCAGTTTTCATTTTCGTATGTGTAATATCTTTATCGATGTATTAAACAACCTCCACACTTTCTCATTCTTTTGATTCCTCATATAAATAAAGATACAACAAAAGGCAAATGACCCAAGATGCATTTCATGCTGAACCAGCACTCATCGGTTGGTCAATATTGGTTGATAGAAGGATATCTAGCTATTTTTAATTAATGAATTCACAACAAAAAAAAAAAACATTCATTGAGTAATTCGCTTAATGATAATATTTAAGGTTATTTTCGTAATCATATATTTATTAAAAACTTTTTTTTAAAAATAATTAAAATGATTTTAATTGAGCTCTTGCAATTTTAATAAGAAAATGTTTTAACTCTTTTGATCAAGTATTTTTTAAATTTTAATAAGGAAAAGTTTTAACTCTTCAAATTTATTTAAAAAAAATAAAAATCCGAAAATAATCCTTTAATAGCAAAGTTTTCCTCACCTATAAGTTTCTTTAAATTTTTTTTGTAATTCAAATTCAATATAGTGTTTATTCTTTTGGAATTAAATATTCTTTTTGGCTCAAGTTGATTTCTTTTTATGCTACAACTTTATAACTTGAATGTCAATTAGTGTCTTAATCTTTTTAGTCATATAATGGAAGTGAGGATTTGCAACAAGGAATTCTGTCAGAAATTCTTAAAGTTAAATCAATTTTGAGTATGAATGAGAAGCTATATAACACTTATTGAGAGTCAAAATATTTGTTGAATCAAAAATTTTAGACATAAAATTTTGTTTTATTCTAAAAAAATTAAATGTAGTAATAGGATTTAATAAAACAAAATCTAGTTTGCTTATGAAAAACAAACAAAAAGTGATCTATGCATTATAGTAATAAATATTGAAATTAATTTACATTTGTTTATTAAAAAAATAAAAGCAGTTATATTGTCTGTTGTCAAGTACACAAAAAATTTATATGACGTTTTACTAATGTTGTATATATCTAGTATTACATATATATGTTCATATAGGGATTTGAACTCAAGACTTTCAAGCACCCACCAACTATCCACACTATCTCATACAACTGATACACATGACCACACACATAATACGTATTTCATGCTAAACCAGCAATCATCAGTTGGTCCAGATTATTATCTCCCACACATATATACAATCAGTGCTCAGTTTATATTAAGATAGCAAATCCTCACACTTTAATGGTCAGGCTTCAATCTACTCAAATCTCCTACTTGATTTGAGCTTTCCATCATCAGATTTTCAATGATATGGATGGCTGAAAAGTTGGAGGTTGGAGTAGATTGAAGCCTGTCCATTAAAGTGTAAAGATTTTCTATCTTAATATAAACTGAGCACTGATTATATATATATATGTGGGAGATGATAATCTGGACCAAATGAAGATTGCTGGTTTAGCATGAAATATGTATATTGGTGATTATGTATCATTTCTACATGTGTGTGGTCATGTGTATCAGTTGTATGAGATAGTGCGGATAGTTGGTGGGTGCTTGAAAGTCTGAGTTCAAACCCCTATATTTACAATTAAGCTCCAGGTTTGTGAAGAGTGCCTGGTTTTCAAATATTTATATATATATGTTAAATGTTTTTATGTGTTTATTGTTATGTAAATAAATAAATGTGCCTATATCAATAGAAATGACTAAATATATCTATCTATATTGATAATCCTAAGGCCAAACAACTTCTCTCTAATTACATATAATAGTTTTATTTTGTGTTTAATTAGAATTAAAAGAAACTCTTATTTCTAATATGTTATTATAAGAATTTCATCTTAAACAGCTATTTTTATAAGTATGATATCCTGTAAATAATTCAATTCTTCCTGCATGTTATATATGTTAAATCAAATAATTTTAGGCATTTATTATGATGTTAACAATGCAAAAAATGGTATTACTTCTAATGTAAATAATTAGAGATATTTTAAACTTTGATGTTGCTTGGAAACCATCAATTACTATTACCAGTCATAAGAAAGGCTAAAAACAACTCTTTTCTTGTATCCTATCCTAACTTTCTTGTCTTCACCTCCATAAAACTTTTAATTAAACTCAAAACAAAAAAAAATGTTACAATGTACTAGAGTAAAGTTATTCAATCTTAGGATTATAGACAGTAATTGATGATTTCCTAATAACTTCAAAGACAAAGATATCTTTAGTTATTTACATGGAATAGTCACATTCTTGGCTTTGTATATATATATTATTTGTTTGTAGTTGAGAATATAAATTGAAAGAGTTGGTAAACAAGTTTAATTGCATTGATCCTTCTATAAAATATGTCATAGAAAGAGGGAGGTTATATTTTGTTAAATTAAAATTTTTAGATTTATTGATGATAAGAAAAGTAAAGAATAATTCATAGTCATTATGTTAAGAGTAAACAAAGGCAAAACTCCCCATACAGTAGTGCCACCCTGTGCCAAACAGAGTAATCAATGGATGCCAGAAGGCTTGTGCATAAAATCCCTATCTAGTGCCTACTCATCCAATATCCCCAGACTAGTTTCTGGTACTACTGTATGGGGAGTTTTGCCTTTGTTTACAACAAATTATGTGCTAGTATAGAGATGGTGATCATGTGTATGTTTGATATGTTAAGAGTAAAGAGTTAAGGTCTATAATTCAACCTGATAGCTATCAATCTGTATCTCATAACTGCTTTAAGAAATTACTATTATAGAAATAAGAGATTAAATAATTCTAATGGTGTAGTTTGTTTCAAAAAGGTCAACTTTATAAAGATTATTTGAGTGTTGGCTACTCCGATAAATTTGTTAAAAGTATTTTATTTAATAGTAATAATATTTGTAATGAAGTAAAGGATAAAGAAAAATATGATCTTACTTCTTTGCCATTAAAAGTGTCTTATAAAACTGTATGTAAAAATAGTAATTTGTTTGGAAATAAGAAAATTGCTTGGAAAAGGGGTATTACTTGAATAATTTATTAAATAATACAAAGGAAATTTTTTGATAGAAAGGCTATTCCTGGGATAGTATATATTATCCCTTGTTTTTGTAAAAAGATATTTATAGGTCAGAGTAGTTTGAGCTTAAATGAAAGCATAAAGGTATCTAAAAGTAGAATTAAAAGAAAATATCTTACTTCTACCTTATACATCCTTGAAAAAGATTCAGGCTATACTATTAATTTTGATGAAGCTAAGGTTGTCTCTGCATAATTGTACTTTCAATAAATATTTTAGTTTAAAAATAGTAAAAGTGATAAGAATACTCCAGAAGTTAAAATTAGATGTGTTAGTCAATAACAATGGAAATGTTTATGGAAATAAATTATATATATATATATATATATATATATATATATATATATATATATATATATATATATATATATATATATATATATATATATATATATATAAAGAAATGAATAGAATTTTGTAATTAAAAGTTTTTCAGACTTAGTGAAAAAATGGAAGTTGGAACTAATTAGGGAAAATATAAATTCATGCGAAATAGTGGATCCGGAAAGTGAAATCAACTAAATGTTTTTACAAAGGGAATTTAAAGAATGGGAAATTTCCAATATGGGAACAAATAATCCGCAGGCTATAAAAACTCAGGATTGTAGAGTTGAATGCCTTTTTTCCTTGTTTTGTCATGAAAGGGCTATGATATTCGTAATTGATATTATTGAGAAAAAGTCGAAGTTTCTGTGATGGAATAAAGATGCTTCAGAATCTAAAGGTACAAAAACATGACTAGTATATAAAGCAGAACATCCTGAACTTATTTTGATTTATTTAAGCCTACATGGTCCATAGGGATTTATAATGTTGGGCAACTTGTAGTATATTTCATATAGTCAAGAAAGGACTATCCATTAAATGAGGTAGTAATTGTTGGACTTTATTTGAGGAGGGAATAGAGACTTTTAGAAGCCCATGATCATATTTTCTGCATGTAATTATATTTAAAGTTTGTAAATATTCTAGTTTGTTTGTGTAACATATAATGAATACTCATTAATAAATCAGTTTAGATTAAGTAATTATGATTTTCTCACTTGAGTCATGGGTGCACCAGTCTTCTTTGAGAGAAATGAAATAAAAAAAATTAAAGAATCTTTATTATTAAAAATTTATGATACTGAAGCAATTAATTTATTTAAAAGTTCTTTTAATATTAAGGGTGTATGGGAAGTAAGTGGAATTGTGGGTAACATTTAGTATAAATATGTTATTTTGTAGTTCTTTACACTTGAGAAGTCTGCTGATAGCAGTAAAATCATTAGTTGTGTTTTAGAGTAGCGACTCTGGTTGAGTTGTGAATTTGGGATAATTTGGGTCACATATAATAAAATAAATTCTATAAGAGTATGGAGATAATTATGAACTATAATGGTAATACATTTTGTATTACTGCAATAGTTGATAATTCTCTACATACTCTTGTTGAATTTATTTTATTACATATTATCTATGTATTTATAACTTATTCTATATATATATATATATATATATATATATATATATATATATATATATATATATATATATATATATATATATATTAAAAGTGATTTGAACCCAGACTTTCAAACTCTCTTTATTTATCAACACACATGACCACATACATGCAAAAAAGATAAATGACTCCCAATATATGTATTTTGTGTGGAACCAGCACTCATCAGTTGGTCCAGATGACCATCTCCCACAGCTATATATAATCATTGCTCAGTTTATATTAAGATAGAAAATCTTCAAACTTTAGTGAACAATTTTCAATCCTCTCTGCCCTCCAATTCTTCAATTATCCATATCATTAAAAAAATCCACCAATATTATTGTCACACCCATAGTAACTTTCATTCTGGCCCATCACATGTAGGACCTTAATATTCCATTTAAATACATAAAAGAAGGAAGAGCATTAAATTTTAAAAAAATTGCTATCTTAATATAAACTGAGCAATGATTGCATATATATGTGTGAGAGATGGTGATCTGGACCAACTGATGAGTACTGGTTCAGCATGAAATACATATATTGGAGATCATTTATTTATTTTCACATGTATGTGGTCATGTGTATCAGTTGTATAAGATGAAGTGAATAGCTGTAGGAAGCTTGAAAGTCTGCTTCAAGTCCCTTTTAATTACATTTAGTTTAGAATAAATAATATACTTATATTTGTATATTATATATATATGGGTGTATTGAATAACCAATACAATAAAGTATTTATCATAATTTGTTAATAATTAATGCAATAATAGTTCAAAAATAATGAAGCCAGCAAAATTAATGTTACCTCTATGATACTAACTCTGGAATGAAAAAAATTAGATGATAGATGGAGGAAAATGATATAAATTAAAAATATGCATCAAAGTCTTTTTGTATAATAGTAATGTCACTTTGTTGGATTATAAACAGTAACATGTACCATGGTTATATAGATGAGAAAAAAGGTGAACTCTAAAATCATAGTCGTATCCAATTTTTTAACAATTCATAAGTTTCATAGTATAGAAGCTTGATGTCAATTTATGATTTAGTGATTTCTATAAGCTTACTCATAAAACCATGCAGATTTTTTCACATTTTAGGTATTATGATAGCAATGCAATTACTACCTTATGTACTTTATTTTAAGATCATCTGTAACCTTATAGTTTATGGTGGTTTATAGCTTCTCTTTTTGTTACTGCTAAATTTTACTGTATTAATTTTTTTAAAAACCTGAAGATGTCAGCATCATATGGAACATTATAACAGATATAGGAAAAAAGGGGCTAATTTTTGATAAGCTGGATGTTTTAGATTGAGGGTAAATTACTAAATATTGTAGAACTGTAAAGAAAAAATGCAATTGTTTTACAAATTAATGCTTATAATATAATACTTTTGTAAAAGACTTATTTTTAAATGAAAAACTACCTCATGGACAAGAGATTGTGTTTGAAAAGAACTTTATTTTTAAAAAGATAACTTTTATAAAGTTTGTTAGACAAATGGGAAGCCATTTCTACTGGATAAATAAAATTGCTTTAATTAAAATATTAACTAAAATACTTTTTAAAATTTTAATAACAATAAACAATTTATTAAATTTTAGAAAAACAATTTTTTTTTTTTGCTGATAATTAATCCTAAATGTATTCTTTTTTAATAACATAAAATTCAAGTATCCAATATTTCATACTTCTAACTTTTTGAATAGGTAAATTACTTCTAATGGTGATATGCTTCATTATCATAAGTAAGAACTTTGTTTAGAGGTTTATTTTCATATTTATAAAATTGAATGTTTAAAATAGGTATGATATGAAAGCTTACATCTGCAACTTATAATGAAAAATTAGTTATATAATTTATAGAAAAAAATGTTTAATTGTAAAATTAAATGTTTAAACATGGATGAGTATCTAACAGAAGATTCACTAGGTTTTATTCAAAAATTGACAGATGGAGTTTTCCATTCGAAAGGTCAAATTATTATTGTATTACATAGATATATATAAATTCACTGCACTCCTTAAAATACATGAATAAAAACATGTTAAAAGCAATTGATCATTAAGATTCCTTTTTGGCAGAACCTGTTATCATTAGTTGGTCCACTCATTAACACATGTTTTCGTCATCATAGCTTAGTGATTGATTCATAGTTAATGTCTACAACTTAATTTTCAAATTATAAATGACTTAACAGGTTCTTCAGGGTAGCAGAATATATGCTGTATTTGTTGTTTTGGCCATTACAATGGTGTTGTAATTGCTATATTTTTGTATGCTATTTTAAGTCTACCTATAACTTTAAATCCCTGCCCATAATTCTATTTTGCCATATATATTTCAAAATTATTAGTTGAAAAAATAATCTGAAGATGTCAGAATCATGTAGGTCTATTAGAAAATTACAATATCTAATTTGCATCTCAAAGAACTGAGACATGCCCACTTTGATCTCAATAGAAATGACAATTTCTGATTGGTTGAGGTTTCATGTGTGGTAAAATTTTCGATTTTCAGCTTTGAAAAAAAATTGTAATTTTCAGTAATTTATGTATTGAAGGTTTTTTAAGCAATATTTTTGTAAAATACTTATTTTAAACTCAATCCTGACATGATTATAAATAAATTTTATTTGATAAAAGTATTTTCAAGAAGATAAATTGTAAAATGTGTATTACAGAAAAACAGCCATAGTTTTTATTGAGAAACAAGTATGGCCTTTACAGTTTAAGAAATTTTTAAAAAAAATTTAATAACAATAAATTTAATAGTTACTTTTCGCACATATTTTTTTCTTTGCTGATAACTAACTTTAAATTCATTTTCAATTTAAAAATAGAATTTAAATATCTAATATTTCATTCTACACATTTTTTGAATAGATTAACTACATCTGATATCACCAAGTACCACCGTTATACTTATGAACTCCGTTTAATATTTTATTTTCCTGTTTTACAAAGTTCTAATATTAATTTTACAAAGTGTCTATCCTTTGAAAGCTCCCATTGGTAATAAGTGTAAAGATTATCAATATTATAATACGGAAAATAGATTTAATTGTAAAAAGTAAATGTTCAAATATGGAGAAAGTTCTCACTAGGGCATATTCTGATAAGAAAGGAGGAGTTGCACTATGGGTTAAATGCACTCACTTTGATGTTGTAACCTAAAATAAATATTAATGATTATTTTCTAATCATTATTATTAGGTCATAATATAGCAATCTTAATTTTCTGCTCAGATGTAAATTATAAGCCCTAGTTAAAAATTATTGTAACATTTATTAAATTCCACATGGTATACACCTCCCATTTTTTTAAACATATGTGGTATTTACAATGTGTACTAACATTTTTAAATTCAACACAATCCTTACAACATATGGATAGAGACATAATTGGAACAAATAATTTCCAAGATGCATTTTTGGCAGGACCTATGGTTATTTTGTGATCCAAATCACTGCCAAAACATGTCTTTTATTGACCACTACCATCTGGCATCTACTTGTTACTAAAGCTTACACTAGATGGTGTAACTGTGGTGAGAAAAAATTGTTGCTGAGCAACATTATGTAAACAATATGTGTGATATGGTTAGGTGATGTCTTTTTGAGTTTTATATCTTCATCATCTTAGTTTCCTACTCATCACCCAATATAAATATGCATGAACAGAAAAATTGAATGTATGTTCACATTAGAAATTAAGGAGTGATATACCAACCTTTAACTAGGTTTAAATTTTACACCAGTATAGAAAAGTTAATTTATCATTTGTAATCTAATTAAAAATGATTAATAAATAATAATTAATGTTATCCTAGACAAAAATGAGTGTATTTAAATTAACATCACATTTGTATTAAATTGTACATATACAATACCTAGAGTGATAAGTCTACGATCACTCGTGATATTTGTTCAATTCCCCCTGGTGTCATTTTTCATCACTATTCATATAAAATGAGTCCCCTCTCATTTGATTTTCTTGCTTAGACTGTAGATTAAATTAGTGATAATTACAAAGTCATCTTTAAAGCTGTTGTGTTTAAATTTAAATTAGATGATATTTAAAATTTTAATTTATATTTATTGAATGATATGACAAGAAAACTTTACATTTGAATCTATAAATCTCCAAGCCATGATGACATTAATGCAATGCCCTCTGGTGTCAAAGTAAATCTCATTTCAAATAATCAATGAATGTAAAGATATACATATAGTTTTAAAAGTCTGCTCTTTTCATTGTTTGTGTTATGCATTAAATATTGTTCATAATTCAACAGTAATTACATGATTAATATATATAATTAAATAGTATATAATAATACTAATATTATTTACCTACAATCTCTATAAAAAAAATTGATATTTCAAATGGCATTTAATGAAAAATTCAATTAACTTCTTGCTAGGTACTGTTTCTAACAATCAAATATGATGTCATCAGTAGCCCAGAAAATCAGTTGAGATTTCAACAATAAGTAGATATAAATATGTAATAATACTATTTAACTACATCTTCTATAGAAAGTTTTGATATTTCAAGTGGCAGTTAATGAAAAATTCAACTAACTTCTTGCTAGGCACTGTTTCTAACAACTAAATCTGATGTCATCAGTAGCCCAGAAAATCAATTAAGATTTCAACAAACAATGCCATCTGATCTTTATTGAATACACTCACAAAGTTCAACATGATCTCAAAGTTTAAATTTAAATTAAATGGCAATTTAACTAAAACCTTCTTTATATTGGTTTAAAGTAAAAGCGATTACTTGTTTAACACACAAGGGACATTTTAGTGAAATTGCCACTGAAGTTGTATTCAGTTGAAAATGTGGATTTTATGAGTGTGTTTAATAGAGATAATGTTATAGCATTTGTTGGAGTCTTAACTGATTCTCTGTGATCTGATGGTGGTATGATTGGTTGACAAAAACATATACCTAGCAAAAACTTTTTTGACCTTTTAATCAAATTTTTTAATTAAATCATCAAAAAATTTGTAAAAAAAAATGCAAATAAATGTTAGCACTATATATGCATTCTAACAATATGTAATGTCTGAGAGCATGTATTTAAAGATTATAAAGAAGAAATAGAAAAATTATTTTGGAATGAATATTAAAAAATATTATTTATTGATAATTTGGCAATACTGTAAATTATTTAAAATCAAATATCAAAAAATGAAATAAACTTATGCAACCCTCCAAAAAATGAGCATCTTAGGATGAAAATAATGGGCAAGTAAAAATTTAGTGATGTGTTGTTTTGTACTAAGAATATCCTGTCAATAAATGTATGATTTTAGATTTGTAACTTAATAACGAGTTATGATTACGGCAACTTAGACTTCCCGAAAGTGCTTAGATGATTAATTAAGTTTATTAATTACTACACTATATAGCTTCATTACATGTGCCTAAAGCACAATTCTAGAGTTAATGATATAAAGGGTTCTAAATAAGGAATTAACTTTTGAAAAACAGTTGTAGTAAAATTAACCATTCCTTTAAAAAATAGTATCATAAGTTAAGAAAAGTATTTAAGCCATAATTTTAAAAAACCATGGTTAATTGATTATTATATGTAATTTATACATAGCCAAATCTACTGGTAATCAGATATCAATAATCACCATGCCATGAGTGAATCGTCATTTGGAAAGGTGTATAGAGTAGGGATAGTAATGCAATATTCCAGCTCTCGTTAGCAGTGTTACTTTTAATAGTATATCTCAACTCACATATACGAAACAGAAACAGTGCATATTACTAGCTGAAAATTCAAATATAAAATGTCAAATCATCCCCCTCCCCAAATATTATTATTTCAGTAACATTATCTTGCAAATAGTCTGGCAGGGAGTGATTTACCATTATATTTATATATTTATACTCAAACTTTTAATCTTCCTATAGCTATCCACTCCATCTTATATAATCAATATGCACAACTACATATTTATGGAAAAGATAAATGATCTCCAATATAGATATTTCATGCTGAACCAGCACTCATCAACTGGTCCAGATCATCATCTCCCACCCATATATATAATCAGTGTTCAGTTTATATTAAGGCAAAAATATCTTGTCCAGATCATCATCTCCCACCCATATATATAATCAGTGTTCAGTTTATATTAAGGCAAAAAATCTTCAAACTTTAATGGACATGATTCAATCTTTGCCACTTTCATCCATATTATTGAAAATCTGATGATAGAACATGGGTTTTGAGCATTCCATTATCAGATTTTCAATGATATGGATGAAGAGTTGGAGGTTGGAGAATAGTAAAACCTATCCATTAAAGTTCAAAGATTTGCTGTCTTAATATAAACTGAACACTGATTATATATGTGTGTGGGAGATGATGATCCAGTTCAACTGATGGGTGTTGGTTCATTATGAAATATGTATATTGGAGATTATTTATCTTTTTCATATATATGTAGTTACTATATTGATTATATAAGATGGAGTGGAGCTTGGGAGTCTGAGTTCAAATCCCTTCTAATGAGATTAAGTTCAGTATAGACAATATACTTATATTAAAATATTATATACATTGTAATGATTGGACAATTGCACTGCTAAATAAAGCTATAGAAAATGCTTTGGAGATGCTACAAGGTATGGTTCAATTATTGTTCTCTGCAATTCTTGTTTAATTAGATGTCACTAGGTTCTTGTAGAACTTGGAAAGATGATTTAATTTGGATTCAATCCCAATCCTTTTAAAAATATATCCTTTTATTTTGGGTTACCTATATGTAATGAATAATATTACAGCATATTATAAAATAGATTAGCAATAAAAAATCATTTAACTTATTAGGGTTTTTAAATCCCTCCTTACTTTTTCTTTATTTTAGTCCACAATCATTAGATAATACGATTATTTCCAGCATAGGTCTGGAGATCTTGATTCTCTTTGGTCTATGTGTTAAATGAAACATCAAAAACGAAAACAAACATGAAATAATATTAATTTGACAAATATTGCAGCACAATTTATTTAGGCCCATAGCTATTTTCAGAATTCTTATCGGTGTGATAATTCAATATTTTGGCATTTTATCTTCATATAAATATTTAGATAAGTTCGACCTTCATTTTATACTTTCATGTTTTTTTTTACCTAAGTTATATATCTTCAAATTTAAATGATATTTTTGTTTTTGTCTACCAATAACTATATGATTATGTTTAATATTTATATAAGGCTATAACCTCAGTACATGTGCCTTGAATGCTTAATTTTAGCAAGAGAGACCTCTCCAAATCTTAACACAAGATTCGACTTTATAAAGATAAGAGGGATCCTCTTATCTCCCAACCTATTTTTTTAATATATAGGCAAATCTAAAGCATTTTGATTTGGGGGCATGAAGCTAATAAATTCTTCACTGATTAAGTCCACTATTTCTGTTAAATGTAAATCAAACAACGTTGTGAATACATTACACATATTATTATGACTAAAGCTTATGTGGGTGTGTATTTATAAATTTGAAGTACAGTATCTTGGTATAAAGCATTAATAATAAATACTCTCATTTCTTACATAAAGTGTTGATAGAAATTTTAAAAGATAATATTCATAAATCATCATTTCAAATGATACTGTCCATATTGCATAACAATTGAAGTATATTATATCTTACAGGAATTAATTCGTAAACTTATAAAAAAAATGCAACCATGTCTCTAAACAACACTTATCAAATATAACCACACATATAGATAAACAAGTTCTAATTTCTTAATGCAAACCATGCATATTTACCACTAACTCTATTTTAAGGGTACGCATAGCAGGCATAATGGTACAAGGCTACATTAACTGACCATAAAACAATTAAATAAAATAACTGAATCTTTGATCAGCATTTGTCTTAAATCATTTTAATGAAGATGGTTAATATTAGATTCACTAACTATAAATAATAATAGATTTCTTATAATTTATATTATTTCATAATGTAAACATATATGCAACTTTGCATTTAATTTAAAATCATTCTATAAGTATTTAGAGATGTCATGCATTGGTGGCCTAGTGGTTAGCAGAGCTGCCTTCCAAGCAGCTGGCCCGGGCTTGCTTCCCGGGCAACGCCTTGTCGTATGAAAAAAAAAGTATTTAGAGATAACTAATTTCCACTGTAGCATCAGAATAAATAATAAATTAATATTACGGTTAACATAAATTGTCTTTATCCAATATCTTCTTTCTGTTTATCTTTATTACATTTACATAAAGTGGGATTATATGTAGTTATAGGTTGATATAACTTTTTCAAAATTAAATATATCATTTACATTGAAAAGCATGCATTTTAATGGATTTAAATTTACATATTAACATTCATATAAACATTCATTTAGGAACACTGTTAAATAAATTTTTGGCAATTAAAAAATCTATTTAATCTTAAGTGATTTTTATAAAGCTCATTTTAGTTTAACCCTGATATTTTTTTTTTTTACATATACAGAATATAGTTTAATGTATATACCTTCTTCCAATTATAGATGTAGAGTTATTCAAAAATGGCATAATCCTTAATAATCAAAAAGCACAGCCACAAAACTCTCCATACAGTAGCACTATTCAGTGCAAGCCAGAATAATCAATGAATGCAGGAATGTTTATGCATAAAATCCCTATCTAGTGCCAATTCATCCAATATCCCAAGACTAGTTTCTAGCATGTGGCTTTCTTCGATGAGGAGTCTTGGATCTGAGAACATATTCCTTACTGATGAAAGCCAGAAGCTAGAAACTTATCTGGGGATATTGGATGAGTAGGCATAAGATAGGGATTTTATGCACAAACCTTCCTACATCCATTGATTGGTTTGCAGCTGACTGGCATCATTATGGAGAGATTTGCTTCTGTGTAAACACCTTGTATAAGCATAAAAAATGGTTATCATGTGATGTTTAGTGGTTTAATCAAAAAGCACTATAATGATATTTTTGTTATTAAAAAATACAAGAAATTTCAGAAACAGGGGATCACTGAAGGTGTATATACAATGAAATAATTGAATGGCTTTTTATTTAAGAGTTCCTCAAAAATCAAACATCAGACATACAAGCATAGGAATAAATCCCAGGATTTTGCAGTCCACAGCCTTCCCCTCTACCATTTTGCTAGGGCAAAAGAATTGAATGACATTATTTCTCAGGCATTCATAAAGTTTGAGTGGATGTGAAAATTGAAATTGTTTCGAGGATATTATGTTCCAGGCTCTGACACCCAACCACTGCACCAAGCCATGCAGAGCAATTCAAAGGGTCATGTGATTTGATTGAGTTAACTGGAAAAGTTTGTGGCAATATTTAAAACTGCTTACTTCCCAAGAGAATTTATTTATATTGTACGAACGTTACAAGTTGGTGGGGGAAAATATTATTTAGGAGGCAGTAGAAAATATGAGGCATTTGTAATAAAAATTTATGGAAGCAGATCAGAAGCAGAAACTGGTCTGGGGTTGAGGATATTCTCAAAGCTTGTTAAGAGCCTATTTTGCAAGGTCTATATATAACATTTGTATCAGGTTGTATAGGTTTTTTATAAAGCATATATAATATGCATTTGGTAGTAGCATTTTTAGTCTGAACCAATTAAATTCAAACCTTTAACTTGATGACTTTTAAATGTACAGTGTGATGGTGATTATTCTCCTGATTCTAAATGCCATTTATTATGATTTAAAGTTAATGACTAATGTTTGAAAACTTATATCCTCACTTATCCAGCGATAGAAAACATGCACCTACCGCAACTTTTGGCTTGTATCATTTTCAGACTGAGTAAGTATATCAGTTTAAATATCACATAATCACCATTTCATATGCTTACCCATTCTATTAATAAGGGTACATAGTGTAATGTGATTCACTATGGTTTCTCCTTCCTCAGAGTCAGGAATCTCTCAGCCACTATGTCCAGAGACACCTGTTAGTCACCTTATCTTCTCTGTCCATTTCCTATCCTAAGTTTTTCACGTATTTTTCTCTATCCTGCTCCATCCCATTTTCACAAGTTTATCTTTGTCCATTCTGTGACCTTTATATCTAAATCCCCCTTATTTTTTCCAAACCCAGCATAAAAAACCACTTTCTGTATAATCACTTTGCTTATATTTATTCATCCACAACTTTATAATTTGTATCTTTTCTGCTTGTAAGTATTTACATTCAATTAATAGATGCCTAATATTTTTCTATGTTTTCCTTGCATAACTTACAGAATAAATCATCATTTATGTGTATATTCTTTTGTTGCTAACAACCCTGTTCAAACCTTGAACAGTAAGCTACTTTCCTTGCAATTATAATAAATTAACTTGCACCCACTATTCTGTTTACTTCTATATATACTTAAACTCTTTTTACTCTCCATCTCTCCAACTCTTTATTTTTTATTAATGCATTTATTTTTCTATCCCATTATTTGTCACTGTAATGCATTTATTTTTCTATCCCATTATTTGTCACTGTAATACTCAACAATTATCTTAACCACCCCGCCTATAATTATACTGACACAATGTTTTTATCCAAATCTTCTGCATACCACACTACCTTTCTCACCCATCTTGTTGCCTGTCTTTACTCATAACCCAGTTAAATACTATTTTGGCTATTCTCTTGTTCTCCATAAATTGCAATCTACCAAACATTTTCATTTTACTTTTAGCATCTCTTATATAAAAATGTGGCCATCTCATTTCACCTTCAATTGCCTCCTACCAAACTCTCTATACAGTAAAGCCACCAACGGCAAGCTTTTACAATTAATGAATGAATGCAGGAAGGTTTGTGCATAAAGTCCCTATCTAGTGCCTACTAAAGCAACATTCTAGCTTTATAGTTAAACAAATAGGTAAAAAGTGGCCACTGGATGATTGCATTAGATTCTAAATTCTAGGTGCAGTATTCTTAAATCTGAGGCTCCTCACTGAAGAAAGCCACAAGCTAGAAACTAATCTTGGAATATTGGATGAATATGCACTAGATAGATTATATGCAAACCTTCCTGCATCCATTGATTACAAAGGCTTGCGCTTGGTGGCACTACTGTATGGAGAGTTTGGTATTCTTATTATTAGCTGTTTAAAATCTTGGTATGGTTTGTTAAAAGTAGAAATGCAGCATAAACTCATTTTGTTGCAGGATTAAATGGAGTTAAAGCATTGGTTATTTCATGACAGTGATATAAATATTACACACATGGCTATTATTAGTAATTATATGTTGGCCTATTTTCATCATATAATATTAATTGTTAAATGTTTTTTGAAAAAATTCAAACTTTATTTAAACTTTTCAAGTACATTGAACAGATAGTAATATGTGTGACAATGTTTTGAATGATATTTTTATTTTTTCTTCTTTAGATGGCACTGACCTGACTAGTGGTAATACTAGCATGGGATTTGAACCTGGACCTTTAATTTGTGATTATTGAATTAAGGTCCACGTTTGATTCTTGTGCTAATGTTGTCACCAGTAATGCCAGCAAAACTTGAAGGAGAATAATTTCACTAAAAAATATTGTGTTATATACTAACTTGGGTGCAGCTACTAACAGATGAATGGACTTGAAAAGTTTAAATAAAGTTTTAATTTTTCTAAAGACATTTTCTAGATGATGGAAATAGTCCTGTATACAATTATTATCAAAATGCCATCACAAACTTTCAGACAAACTAAGTGGTTATCTTTCAAATTTATGGTAGAAAAGAAAAATATGAAGTCTGTATAAATTTAATAATAACATCAATTTTTTTTTTAATATTAAGATTTTAGCAACGATTTTTTTAACGCTAGGAATTGCTTTTCATTCTAGTTTTATTTTTAAATGAAATAAAAGTTGCTTCGTAATATAAGTTTTTTTTTTTTTTTTGCGGTTTATCAAAACCATAATTTAAAAAATGAATTTATAAAATACTAACTAAGCAAATAAAGAGAAAAGAAAAAGATTATTTTATTCATTCTTTAAGTTTTCGTAAAGAGTGCCATCTATGGGATAAAATTGTAACTAAAATATGAATTCTTAAACTCTAAAATAACTCTTTGTATCTTGTTTTAAATTCGTTTTTGTTGTTAACAAATGCAATGGGAAAAAACAATAATAGATCCATTCAGTATAATATGTGATAATTAATTCAGTTTTAAAGAAAGGTTAAGCATTCTCAAAAATATTTTGAAAATAAGATGGCATGATCATAATATTAATTAGTACATTTTTCAGTTTTCTGGATATTAAATATATATCCAATTGAAATTATGGGATAGATTAAATTTAACAGACTTTTATAAAAAGTATCTTATTATGAACATAAACATTATTATGCTGAGAGATAATATTTACATCTTAAACATTACCTTAAAGACAGCTTAATTAGTGCATTTATTAATTTCACTCATTGGGAATTCACGGGTTAAGAGAGAATACCACAAAGATATAATTCTCAAAGATATTGAAGTTTTTCAAATATAAAAGCTTCATTTTAAAAAAGTTAAAGACAACTTTTCAAGATGTCATATAAACAGATTACAGAATGTGTCTCTGTTACCTTTATCTTGAAGTTAGAATGCTTATTCTTATTATAAAAAAATAGAATATCCTCTTTAACTCTTTTTAAAATATATATATATTTCAATTTTTAGGCTGATGAGAACATAACTCAGTTTATAAATCCACTTTAGAATCACTTGTTATAATAATATATACTGAAAAATCACGTGTTAGATGTAAGTTTTATTTTAATAGTTTCAACCTGAAGTAGAATCTTTTGATGAGTTCACAAGTTCAGAATTTTTTTTATACTAGAGATACATTGTGGATTTGGCTTAAGTTTATTCTTAGTAATAGATATTTGGCTAGTTAAAATAATAATAAAGGAAAAAGGTAAAAATTTTGCACAAATACAGTAATTATATAACTAGATCCATAAATCTGACTATTCAAAGTAAGAGGAAAGTTATTTATAAAACAGTGGTCCAATTTAAACTAAGAAGTGTAAGTGTTTCTGGGTCATGTACAATGTGGATGTATTCTGATAGTAAAGTACACTGCTTATTGCTTCTTCAGTTGTGTTTAAGTTTAGAGGATAATGCTAATGTCATATAATAACATGATTTTAACAAGTCAAGCTAATATTACTGAAAGTGTTAGACATATTAGAATGATTCACAGCATTCTTCCATTTATTTCTTGTCACTGCAACAATTATGCATTTGTTTATCACCATGCTATCACTGAACTGAATGAATCCATTATTTAAATTGTATTGTAATTATTAATTAACCAGAAAAAATATTTTCTGACAACAAAACATATATACACAACATTATACAGGTGCATAATTAATTAAAGAAATAAGGAGATACATTATACACTTTATTATTATTATTATTATTATTATTATTATTATTATTATTATTATTATTATTATTATTATTATTATTATTATTATTATTATTATTTGTAATTTTATGAAGTTTAGATTTATAAACAATTATATCATCATCATCATCAACCATTATCAATTCACTGCAGGATGAAGGTCTCTCCAAGTTCAATCCATCTTCTCTGATCTTTATCTTCTCTTCTCCACATCACCCCTGCACACTTTCTTATTTCATCCATCCATCTCACATGTGGTCTCTTTCTGGATCTTTTAAAATCTCTTGGAATCCAGTTTAAGATTTCAATTTTCCATTATATAAATATATATTGTAAGTGTGTTAACCTCACTTATTTAATTAAAAGATTAAAACATAAACTGAAAGTATAAGTGTAAATTTGAGAATAGTAAATACTTTTCCCCCCTTAAAATACATATGTATATACAATATTATTATTATTATTCGATGTCTCTATTTTTTCAAAACAATATATATAATTATATAATTGAATATTTGTAAATACAGTAATTAAATAATTAAAAAAATTTATCCACTTAGGAGTGCTTTTGATTATTCTAGTAATCTTTGTCAACTAAAACTTTGAAAGACTAACCTTCCAACAATTCCATGATCTTAACGTTTGCTTCCTGCCTGCTAATTAAGACATGTTTGTATTTGTATATTAGCATAGGTTCCTTTATTTTTCTTTTATTGTTATTTTTTTCAATTTGCAATATTTTTACATTATTAAAATTGAAGTCAAAACCATAAATGCATGACTTATTATGGTTGTAAAGAACAGATGCTGAAATATTATTATCTACTATACAATTTTGTTTTAATTTCTGAACCCATTTTAATAATAGCAAGTGCTCTTTAGTTCTTTTTTCCAATGTACATTTTGGTTCATCTATATATCCACTGCCACACCTACATATTCATTTATAAATGACACAATTTTTATTTATAAGAATAACATTTTTAATAATAATATTGATTCTCCTGCTAATAAAAAAATATGGATATCAGTATCATATATTTCAAATGATCAAGTAAATTTTATAAAGAAAATGTATAAAGGTATATGTGATATTGCATTTTACACATCTCCTACATTAAACAAATTAATAAATATCTCCAAAGATAAAACCTCATTTATAAATAAAAATTGTGTCATTTATAAATGGATATATAGGTGTGGCAGTCAATATATAGGTGAATCTAGATGTACATTGGAAAAAAGAACTAAAGAACACTTGCTATTAGTAAAACGAGTTCAGAAATCAAAACAAAATTGCATAGTAAATAATAATATTTCAGCATCTGTTTTTTTACAACCATAATAAATCATGTATTTATGATTTTGATTTCAATTTTAATAATGTAAAAATATTGCAAGTTGAAAAAAATAACAATAAAAGAAAAATAAAGGAAAATATGCTAATATACAAATATAAACATGACTTAATTAACAGGCAAGCAGCAAACGTTAAGATCACAGAATTGTGGGAAGGTTAGCCTTTCAAAGTTTTAGTTGACAAAGATTACTAGGATAATTGAAAGTGCTCCTAAGTGGATAATTTTTTTTAATTATTTAATTACTATATTTACAAATATTCAATAAATATGTATATATATAATGTAAAGATTAAACTATAAAAACTTAATAATGAAAATCAGTTCAAATAAATAGTTGTTTTAATAAAATTAAAATATTGAAATGATTATTTTAGATAATTCACATATACACCTATAAAATGATTATTTTTAAGTCATTTATATGTATATATAATAATTATTTAAGTTGACTAACCTTAATAATCAAGATATAAACTTGGAGATAACTTTAGGTCAAGTCGCATCTTAGCATGAAAACACAAAGAAAATACAATTTAGAATTCAATTATACAATTATTAATTATAGTAATTTCAACAATAGTTGAATAAAATTGCAAAATCAAATAGTATATTTAAAACATGCGATGGGAAGTCGATTCTACTATAAAAGCTGGATCAAATAATTTCAAAATTAATCCTATCTTTTGCCAATGAACTAGCCTCTATGTATAGTCATTTTGCTGTGTTCGAATTTTGAACATATTAAAAGATGGATTAAAAATATAAATGAATCTTCTTGTTGATAAAATTTTTATTAGAAAAGAATTTTAATTTTACTCAATAAAAAAATAATAAATAAATTACTCTTTAGTATTAACAATTATAATTTCAAAACGAAATTATATATATATATTATTAATTAATTAAACAATCTAGTCATAAAATCGTTCTAAATTGGAATCATAAAGAAGATCAATTTTTTGTCAAAAAAGTATTTATATATGCAAATTAAATTATATAAGAGAAAGAATTCTGAACAACAGAATATAGTAATTAACTCACCAAAGATTGATAACAAGGAAATAAAGAACTTTATCCTTAATAGACATTACTTCATAAATTATGGAAATAAATAGAACAATACCATAAACTTTTAATACATTTTATCGTTATGTATGTCATCAACTTCGGATATCTAATTTTATTTTCTTTGCTTCCAAAATCCATCTATGTTGAAATAGTCAATTTAAGAAAGTTATTAAGTGTAGAGAAATGGAAAGATCATTGATTTAAATTTTATTTTTTTTAATAAAATTCAGGTCTTCCCTATAAAGTGATTTGACAAAGGTAAAAATAACTTACTATGGAGGTAATATTTTATTATTCTTCATATTAATTTAATTCTTGACAGAACTGAAATTTTCGTTTATTACTAACATAATTAACTTAGTAATATTTGTTTATTATTTTTGTTAGTGATGAACACCCTTGGGTGAAAGATCTTTTATTTCATAATAATGACTACACATAGAAGGGGTTTTTTTTTTTATTATAAATTTGGTATTCCTATACAAGGAACGGATAATATAAAATCTTTATTTATACATACAATTCTAATATTAAATTTATAATTTTTTATTGGATTTATAAAATTGTATTTCTTGTTTTACGATTTATTAAAATTTGGTCATGTTATGATATATATCTAGTATGGGGACATGGGAAGGTATTATTTTAATTTGATATTATAACATACTAGAAATGTATGTAAAGCACTTATTATAATATTTTTTATTTGTTTGAAATAAATTTAAATTGTTATATTTTAATAAATATGCTAAAATTTGTTTTAAATTCAAGGAGATCTCTGATTTATTTTAATTATTTATTTATTTTCTGAAATAAATAAGATATGATTACACATATCCATATACATATATCAAACTAATTTAATATCTTGATAATTTGATTGAAATTAATTTTACAATCAATTAAATTATATTAAGTACTATTACTAATGTAGGATATTGGTGGAAATTCCTCAAGAGAGTTAAATGTAAAAACTACCCTGAGTTCGAATACTGAACATAACAGAACCATCTACAAAGGTGAACATTGAATGAATTAATCTAATTTGCATCTGTATTGAATATTTAATTTTAAATTATCTTGTTTGCAAAGGATTCAATCTTGGATTGAAGTTAAATTATATCATTCATAACATCCTATATGAAGACCCTAAATCTGATTATAGTTAGATGAGACCACCTTGATTCCTTTAGGGGATCCACACCATTATTATATATAAAACCATTTGGTTATTTTTTGTCTGATGAAATTCCAGTTCTCTGACTGAAATAGACAAGTAATTGTATTTTTTTTATTTTATTTATACATTTCTTCTAGTTAGTTTATATATTTCGTACTGTTTTTATACATGTATAATAAAACAATAAAGTTGTATATTAAAATTGCTATATTATCACTATTACTATTTTATTGTTTTATTATTACAGTAAATAATCTGTAATCAATATTTTATTTAATACTTTATATATCAAATCATAAATTGGCAATAGATTGTAAATATAAGTCACATGAAAACAGTTAAAGTTTAATAACCTTTGAAATTTGCAATCTATTATCCAGATGTAGAGGTTTTCTTGACACCATACTGCAGATTCTATGGTTTATAAACCTTCGGTTGTTATGACATATATATATATGAAAATGTGAAAAACACCATGTGCTTGTGTGTTTAATTTTAGAAAATCATATACACCTGGGTCTCGTTTTATGCAGTAGATAGGTTCCTCAGAAAATGTGCACAAAAGAAATCACACAAAAATAGACTTAACTTACCTTGAAAAATGGGGGATACATACTGTAATTTTCCAAAAATCACATAAAAGCACAGCAACAACATAAAATTACTTTAAAATTTGCATAAAAAAATAAAATAAAATATGACTAATAAAAAATTTAAAATTTGAAAAAAATTGATACAAGAGAAACTTTTTTTCCTTTTTTTATTAACTACAGTATTTAATTTTATGCATAATTTACATTTTTTTCATACATGTACGGTATTTTAATTGTTATCACTATTTGAGACATTAGATTCGTCATGATGTGATGTGATGTGATGTGAGGTACTGTAGCTTCTCCTTAAACGAAGTCAAGAGGAAATACAACTAAAATGTTTTCCAATCACTATTAATCCTTCCCATTTCGCTAAGCGATCTAAAATTGAATTTTTTGTTTCCAAAGAAATTCATTTTCTTGGGTGTTTTTTTCTCTCTGTTAGAATAAACTAAAAGTTTAAAATAAAAATAAGAACTTAGACTTTTGATAATAAGTGACTCACCACTGTTGAGCAAAATTTAATTAAAACTAACAATTAAAAATTAAATTCTTATTTTTGCCTTTAATTTTTTAATTTTCAATTCTGTTTAAAAATCAAATTTCATCGTTTCACATCACCTCATTACATAATTTTTAAATTGTTAATTACAATTAAAAATCAAATTTTAATTGTCAAATTTAATTGTTCCCACCACTTTTACTCACCTTTTAAAAATAAACTTGCAGACACTAAATGATTAATTGATTATGCACTTGTTTTATAAAAAGCAAAAATTGAATGTGATTTAAAATGCAAAAACAACAACATATATCGTATAGGCATCTATAATGTTTGAACAGATTTACATTATAATCTTGTAAAATTTATTACTTGCAGACACTAAATGATTAATTAATTATGTACTCTTTTTATAAAAAGCCAAAATAGAACATGATTTAAAATGCAAAAACAATAACAAACATAGTATTTTTCATCTGTAACGTCTGAACTGATTTACATTATAGTCTTGTAAAATTTAATGTGTATATATAAAATGGGGGAATTCTGATTTTAAGTGAATTACAAACTTCTTTATTACATAAAATCTATTACAGTACTATTATAAAGCGCTGAAAATATTGAAATTATTAGATGGAAGTCGAACTCCAATAATGCCCTATTACTTTAAATATGACATGAGTGCGTGAAATTTATAATATTTAAAGTAATAGCACATTATTAGAGCTCGACTTCTGATCTAATATTTTTTATCACATAAAAGAAAACTGCATACAAAGATATTAAGAAGAATCATGAATTGCATAACTTCAAAATCGCATTAAATAAATCCACATAAAACGAAACCCGGGTGTATATTAATCTTTAATTGAGTTTTAAAGTGTATAACTGTGCTAGAGATAATCTCAAGTTTAGCAAAAGATTAGTAATAGTCATTACTATATTTATCTAAAGTTTATTGTGTCAAAGATATGGGTTGAGTTAATTTGACACTTGTAATTCAAAATGTAATTATTATTTTTTACTGAAGCTTAAGTTTAAATGCATCATTTTAAACTTAGTTTTGAATTTCTAAAAAGAATACATTAGTATAAAATTATTTAAATGCATCTATCTTCTATCAATATTTCAAATTTTGTTTGAAGTAATGTTTATTAAGAAGTGAAATGCTTTTGACACGTATGCTTTATTTTTACCTTGTAATTTTTGACATTTCTCTAATTAGTAAATCGTTAAATTCTTTGAATTTATAATCAAAAAAGATTTACATTTTAAGAAACAATAAAATTATATAAAAGTAATATTTATATATGTATATTAACATCATGTCAATATCTTATTATATGTTTTTTTTATAGAAATAAAATAAAACGTACATTAAAATTATTAAAATTTCAATTTATATAACTACAATTAAAACGCAAAATTAATTAAAATGTTTCAAGGGCTATTTATATGTACTAAAACCATAAACTTGTATATACAAATAATGTTGGCATAATGTAAATAAAATTAAAGCGGAAGTTACTGTAAATTCATTGTCATGAATAAGATTGTAAGTGTTTATAAATTTCCATAGTGGGAGTAATATATAAGACATTCAAACTCAGATATTTACACCACCCTCAATTCTCCATGCTATCTTATATTGCTGACCCACCTGATCACACACATGTTGAAAAGATAAATACCAATGTCCATATTTCGTGCTAAACCAGCACTCATCAGTTAGTCCAGATTATTATCTCCACACCTATATACAATCAGTGTGCAGCTTTGTATTAAGATAGCCAATCTTCATACTTTAATGGACAGGCTTCAATCCACTCCACTCCACAACTCTTCAATCACCCATTTCATCGAAAATCTGCAATATGAGATAGTGTGTATAGTTGAGGGTCATGTGAAAGTCTGTGTTTAAACCCCCTATATATTACATATTTGTGTGCAGGTATAAAAAAGCCTGTACTACAGAAAAAAATCATATATAAAAAGAGTGAAAAAAAAGAGAAAGAGAAAAAATATATAAATTTAATTTAGAATTTGACAAAGTGTGATGGGTTACTTTTTCAGCATATTGGAAAAAGAAATCCGTAGACTAGAAGAAGATAGGTTATTAAAAAATTTGCATAAGAATTAGAAGAATTGGTTTGATTCAACCATCTCATTGCAGAAAGGATAGACATAAAGAGATTGTAATATATATTATTAACAATTTTTATTAGTCATTAGACTAGAAATTATTCACTTAGTGAATAATATTTCTATAATGTAATTTTCACTGACTCTCACACAAGGTAGGGACTGGTTTCTATCCACTTTTGATACCTTGTGGAGGGATGTAATTATAAACACATGACCAAGGACATGAAAAAGTTAGATGAGCCCTCAGATGTACATTTCATGCTAAACCAGCACTCATTAGTTGGTCCAAACCACAATATCTTACACTTAAGTTTATCATTGTTTAGTCTATATAGATAACTAATTACTACAGTTTAATTATTAAGTTTCAAAATTATTGCCCTTGTAACTTTGACATAAACCACTTGATGGAAGTATATTAATCATTCATTAGACTATACATTATCCACTTAGTAATTATTATTTCTGTAGAGAAATAAAATTATTAATACACTTCCATCAAATGTTTTCATGTTAAAGTTGTACAGTTGTACAGTAAATTTGACATTTATCAATTAAATTGTAATTATAAATTTTATTAAACGCTCACTATTATTTCAGTAATAGTTTTAACAAGGCTGTAAACCTTAGCAATGAGCGTCTGAAAAAATCGTCACTAGGGACCTAAACCTTAGCAATGAGCATCTGAAAAAATCGTCACTAGGGACCTACAGAGGTCCCTAGTGACGATTTTTTCAGACGCTCATTGCTAAGGTTTACAGCCTTGTTAAAACAATTAAATTGTAGTAATTGGATATCTATATATGCTGAATAATGATAAACATATGTGTAAGAGATTCTGGTTTGGACCAACTAATTAATATGAAATATGCATCTTGGGGTCAAATATTTTCATCACATCTTTGATTATAGGTTTATGGTTATACCCCTCCTTAAGATGTTACAAATGGCTGAAAATCAGTCCCTACCTTGTGTGAGAGTGAAGTAATAAAAATTACACTATAGAAATATTATTCATTATGTAATATATGCAATTTGTTTAATGTGTTCTAAAATAAGTTGTTAAAAAACAGTGTTTATAACTGAGTTGTTATTAGAGATTAAAAGATTCATTATAAGAGATTTGCTGATATTAAGTGTTTATTAATAGTTATAATAAAGTTTAAAAAATATTAGGTGAAAATGTGGTAATACGTAAAAACTTGGAATAAATGTAAGTAAAATTAAGACATTAAAACGATAGGTAAGATGGAAACAGTAAATGTTAAAAGTTAAATGGAAAGTAACTAAGCTAACCAATACTATCAAATATCTGAAAAGTCAGATAACTGGTTGGGAAGTCATATAACTGATAAAGAGAAGTAGTAATAATATAACATCATAGTGGGAAGGGGCAATTTTGTTTAATAAAGGTAAGGTATTAAAATATCATTCAATGGTCTATAGAAATTTAAATTCTAAAAAAGTTTATTAAATGCTTTCTTTAGTTCGGTGCTTATATATAGAAAAGATGTGAAAAACCACTAAACATCACATGATCACCATTTTTTATGCTTGCTCATAACTGTTATTAAAACAGGAAAAACTCTCCATACAAGAGTATAATCTAGTCTGAGGATATTGGATTAGTAGGCAGTAGATAGGGATTTTACATACAAGCCTTCTGACATCCATTGATTATTCTGGCTTGCATTGAGTGGCACTACTGTAGGGAGAGTTTTGCCTGTTTTAAAGATGTGAAAAGTTAGTGGGGAAAAAACAGAAAAGATTAAAGGTTTTAGATATAGATTTAGAGAAGTCTAAAAAATAGAAATTGGAATAATAATATTAGCAAAATAAAATTAGTAAAAAGATAAAGTAAGAGTACTTATTGTGAAAATTGTGAGCAGTAATTCTATAGGAATACATACTTTGGGGTAAAATAAAATATGTAAAATATGTTAATCAGAACTTCACAAGATAAAAGAAAAAGATTTACAAAAGTTGATAGATGACCTTAAAGAATACAATTTAAAGGGAATTTGAACACCGATTTTTAAGCTTCTTTCAGCTATTCTCTCCATCTTATATAACCAATACATATGACCACATACATGTGAATAAGGTAAATGATCTCCTATATATATATATATTCATGCTGAACCAATCAGTTAATCTAGATCTCATCTCCCATATATATATATGATCAGTGTTTAATTTATATTAAGATACTAAATCTTCAAACTTTAATGGACAAGCTTCAATCTTCTCCATCCTCCAACTCTTCAGCCATCCATACCATTGAAAATCTGACGATGGAATGCTCAAATCCTTATTGATGCCAATATTATTGTCATACCCATGTTGACCTTAAGTCATTCTGACCCCTCATATGTATGATTTTAATATGTCCAATTAAATATATAGAAGGATGGACAGAATTCAGGCCGAATCTGTAATAAATGAATACGAGTATAATGTAAATACTGAACTTTAAGATTGATTTCTTAAAGAATACAGTAATCGGAAATATTGAAGGTAAATGGGGGGGGGGGGAGGATTGAGAGAAATGTAGACTGGTTTTGGCTGGAGAAACTTGCATTTTCGCTTATAAAAAATTACTGTAGATTAATAAACGCTAAAATTAAAGCTTTATTGTATATATATTTACAAATAGAAGAAGCTTTGCATTAAGTTATTCCTAAATTCGTTAACTCTTTTTACAATTAGAGTTTCATATTTAAATACGACAAAATGCTAAACATTAAGATTCGCTCCTGACTTTTTGTCGACCAAACATAATATTTTTATTAGTTTTAATATTGACATTATTTTCGCAATTGTCTCAACAGCGACTGTAAATATTTAATCACACTAAATTAATAACTTTAATGGATTATTTTGTTTTTTTCTCAACATCTATTCGTTTGTGTCTTCTTTTTAATAAAAATTATTATGATTTTAAATGCAAACTAAATATACGCATTTAAGAAAAGAATCGCTTATGAGTTTTAATGAAAATTATCCTGTTTTATATAAAAACAATCTTAATGTAATTTTACTGCTTATTCTTATAAAATTGTTCGATGCTAGAAAATTTAATTAATTTAAAATAAAATAAATAATAATCATTGTCAATCTTTTTTGTAAAATATGAAAGTTTACTTTAAAGTAAGATGTTGGGAGATAAAGTACTACACCCCACTCCATTAGATGTTGGACCATAGATTCCTACTGGTCAAAAATTCTGTTTGATTCTAGATGTACCACTAAATTTTTCCAAATTACAATTTAATGTTTCAATATATGAATTTTTCTACAGTACAGGTTTTTTTTATACCTGCACTCCAATATGTAATATATAGGGGGTTTAAACTCAGACTTTCACACGACTTAAGCTATCCACGCTATCTCATACTGCTGACACCCTTGATCACCCACATGTTGAAAAGATAAATAATCACCAATATGTGTATTTCGTGCTAAACTAGCCCTCGTCAGTTGGTCCAGATTATCATCTCCACACACACACACATATATATATAATCAATATTCAGCTTATATTAATGTTTCAAATACATATATTTTAATGAAAAGAATGCTAATCATTAATAATCTATAAGCCGTGATATTTAATAATATTTTTGTTAAAAATATGCATGATTTCTTTCACCATAAAAAACATTTAAGTATATCTTTAATTTTGATCTTGAAAATGTCAAGATTCTTCATGAGGATAGAAACCATAAAAGAAAAATTAAGGAAGCAATTTTCATAAATCGGAATATCTGCTAAAGTTTTAAAATTCGAGAATCTTGGGATGTAACTTAATGACGTTTGTCTGCTGTATTTGAAATTAAATGGTAGTTGAAGAAAGTTAAATGATTAATCGAAAATATTTCTATGAATTGGAATTATGACCTTTTATTATATATTATCACCATTATATATATTATTATTAAAAATATACATATTTTTAAATATCTGTAAGGAAAAAATAAGTAATTTTGTTTAAACTAATCTATCCAGCACGAACTGGTCAATGGGTAGCTGAATAATTGATAGTTTATTTTAAAAAAAAAAACAGCACAAAATTTATCAATAAATTCAAGAATTTATTTTTCTCTGAATATAATAATAATATTAATCCAAGATTAGTAATTCAACTGGCTATTTGCTAATTGAAAATAGAAACACCTAGATCACTTAACAGTTCATATCTCTGTAGAGATTTAATATATATATAACTTTATAATTTTGTAACGTATTGTTGTTCACACACATATTTCTGAGACAGTTGAATTGAATTCTTGATTAGAGCACTTTTTTACTAATTTCCTGAAGAACAGAACTAACCACAAAACCGAGTTCAAACGCATTACTCAGTACACCATTTTACTGTACTTCTTTTACACTACTGCACTAATTTAATTCTTCTGCAGACCTCTTCAGCTTTGCTAATTTGCATAAAGTCAGACTTTTATTAATATGCAAATTACCCTGTTGCTACTTGAAATAATCTAATTTTTTTTCTATATTATATCATTATTATTTCTTTTCTGGAGGTATTCGAGAAATTTTTTTTTTTTTTTAAATCTGCACACACACACACACGTTTATTTTTACACCTTAACAAAATATACATGTGCATATACAGCATAAACAAAAAAAATTCAAATAAAACCCCATCTAGGTTTTCTAATGAATAAATTATATTATACTAATTTTCTCAGTATTTTGCTCTTCTAATTTAAACAGTGTGTATTATCATTTATATATCTCTTGCATTTATTTTTTTATTTTTTTCTGAAATTCAGTATACACTATAGTAATTATATTTTTTCAATTAGAAACGTGACGAACTTTTGTGTTCCAAAATAAAATGAGATCATAAGTAATGTTTGTTTTTTCCTGTGGCAATGTTTCTACTTGTGAAACACATCTTTATAATTTTTTCTTAGCAAGAGTTTTCTCTTCCTCAGAGTCTATTTTTATTTGATGCTGATATAATAGTTATTTATCAAGCTCTCTTCATTTCTTTTTCTTTCAGATACTGATTCTTTTATCACTCCAATAATTTGTCTTTTTAATGTTTTTTTTTTCTTTATACGTTTAATGTAAGTTAATATTTACACAGTAAGTAGAAACATTTAAAGATTTTCTACATCTCATGAATTAATATACACTTAGATTTGATTCTCCTTGTAATTTAATTTAGCTTCCCATTATTATTATATCTTAGAGTTTTGGAACCAGAAACTTTCAATATTATTGTAACTCTGTGATAACATTCTGATTTGCTGGACTATGGTATAAACTGGATTTAAAAATCATTAATAGTGATCTAGTCATTTCCAGTGCTTAATCGTCTTGTGAACTCATGCACTGTAAACAATTTTATTAATATTATTATCTGATTACTATCTTATCAACAACCTTTACTATGCATCTCCTAAATTTCTAGAAACTGTGTTTTTTGACTAAAATATTTCGATCTGCAAACTAATGTCTTAGCCATAGTCTTCTTAATTATAGTATTTAATTATAGTTCTTAGTTATAGTCTTTTTAATTATAAATTCAAAGATGTATCCCAATAGATTATTACAATATTTAAGCATGAGACATTTTAAACTAAACACTAATTCCCTGATAAGCTATATATTGGGGTGAAATATGATCGCCTTTCTGCAGCCCACCCTACAAGAAACATGCATTAGTGCATAAAATTTAATATTTTCACATGTAAACCAGACTCTATTTTAATGAACTCCTAATTAAGTCAGCATGTTATAAAAGCACACAATAAAATAATGTAAACTCTGGTGGTATTATGGAAAATAGCTACACCAGGACTACAGATGTGAGAATCTTATGCTTTAACAATTAAATGTGATTGTATGATATTAGGAGTCATGGAATATCTCAAGTGCCACATATGCATTCTACAGAGCGATCTTCATGTAGGAAACACTATAAAATTACTTTAGGTAAACATTGGTTGTATCTCAAAGTAAATAATGAGGCTTCTAAAAACTAATTACTCAGAAAAAACATTGATATAATTATACTTCAGAAGTTATATCATTTTTCTAATAATGTATATCTTCTTAAAATTCATGGATATAGGTTGATAAAAATTATATTCAATCTAAATATGGTATGGATACTTTGTTTTAAACTATCATATAAAACAACTTCTAGTTCAAATGATACTTGGATAAATAATTATTATGTACACATTGTTTACAGACCCTCAAATGAAAATTGATCCTGACTACCTCTTACAGATCTTCCTATACTTTTTGGGAAATTTCAATTCTCAGTTGTTTTTGGGTTAGGTAAATGAGAATTAAGCAGGTTGTCAATTTGTAAAATGGATGGAGTTAAACAACATCCACTTTATTTACAACGCTAAGCAAAAAAGAGCATTCCTTTCAAACTATTGGGGAACAGGAACAATTCATGATTTAGATTTTGTTTTGACAAAAAATGGTTCCACATTACCCATTGAACTATAGATAATCATTACCAGAATCTATATAAATATAATTGATAGCTTTATTGCTACATGACTGAATTTTACAAAGGCTAACTAGAGTCTATAGATGGATATATTGAACAAAAATTCTAATTTCCCTTTTGATATATGTTTTATGAATTTGTAATAACAGTTATCATAGTGTCCATTCCTAAAGAATCTCATAAGCAATTCATTTCAGCTTGGAATAAACTAACATTGCTCTTTATAGCCAATTTTAGACCAAAAATCCAGAAATTTCTGATAAAATATAGGATGATGCCTTAAATTGGAGGAAAACCATGGAGAAACAAAACTACACAAGATATAATAAGACCTGGACACTTTTACTAAAGTAAGTAGATATAAATATAACATCTTAAAGAGACATTAATACCACAGTTAATCTTATTGCCAATTTTATATATCAGACATCAATATCCAAAATTGGTAGAAGGAAAAGCATAATTATCCAAAATTGGTAGCATTTATATTCTTTATTACTTTTTACAATGCTTTTTCACAATACACTATTGACAAATTTCGATTGCACCAGCAATCTTCTTCAGAATTATAACAAAAACCATAATGAACTTAAATGTGTAACAAACAATTAGTACACATAACCATAAAAGAGTGAGCTTGTAATAAACAGACATCAATAAATAAAATTAAAATAGGTGAATTAGACAAATAAATAGTTTAATAGTTATATATTTATTAATATTTACTTTCCTATTATGTCCACTTTACCTTTATAAATTTTTATACAATTCATTGTACATGTGTGTATTCCTTATTCAATGCAGGCTTTTCAGTATGTTATTTTAATATTTTGAAGTCGTTCGACTGACAGTAAACTTGTTTGTTTCAGACATTGTTTAATGTATGTAATTTTTAGTGTGAATATTAAGCTATCTAATTTATAAGTGATAATTTTGTTATCTTGCTATTGTTTAGTCTAGGAATTATGCCTCCGAGCATCATACTTTATTAGATGTTGCTTTGCTTATTGTGCTTTGTGGGATGAAGTGCGCTCTATCCATTGTTCACATTTGTATTCCACGAGAAGATAGTGTTTATATTCTAAGATTATTTTCATATATTTCTGAGGTAGCTAGGTCCTATGATGGGATCACTTTATGGCATGCATTCCATTTTTTCTATATGTTGAGACCTTGTCCACACATGTGTTTTTTGCTTAAGATGAAAGTATTGGAATCCACCATGCTGTTTTTATTCATGTGGTTTTGCTCTGAGGAGCTCGTCTGTATTAATATATCTTTCATGATGTTGTTAATTATTTTCCAGCATGGAACATGAAGTTATTTGTGTTTTTTAGTATGGTATGGCAATGATAGGATAAATGGTAAAGTTTTCTTCAAGAGGCACTTTGTTGCTTGTAGTGCTTTTGTTAAGTGAAACAGTGTCTCTATTGTGCTACTGTGTTTTGTCAATAGTTCACATGTAAACCACCTATGTATTAGTAATTTTAAATGCTTATTTGGTGCATAGCATAATAGAAAATGCACATACATGATGTTGTCTTTATCATCATCTGGGAGTATCTCACAGATGGTTTCATAAGATATTTAGGGTTAAATATTTCTTTATTATGTGGACATAAATTAAATATATAATATATGTGTACATGGCTTCTGATGAATGTTCCATATATTTTATTTTATTAAAAAACAAAATGGTGCTGGACAATAGTTATCTTATTTGTCTTTATATGATAAACATCATTATCATACAAGTTTGCTAGTTCAAACTCAGTCATAGAGTAATTCACACTTTAATCTTTAATAGGTATTAATATTGTTAATAAAGTATTGTGAGTTGTTACTTGACAAAGTGTATATTCCATAAATTGTATTGCTTAAGCTATTTTTTTTCAATAAACGTTTGTTTAATGGGATGATTTAGTAAGGATAGGTTAAAAATAAATTGGCTAAATATTGAAGCAATTTACCTTACTTGAATGTATTCTTAATAACTCATCCAAATGCTTGAAACTCTAATACATAGTTTGTTAGTGAGGCAATTATGTATTATCTATTGTGACATCCTACTAAAAATGTAACAGCACCTATGTTTGACAAATAACTTTCACAATGATATTGTAAATATTTTTTTTACTTATTTCCAACTAGTATGTTAATAAATGTATCTGTTTTTATTTAAATCTAGTTTTTGTTTTTCTATATATGATTTCTTGTGTCCTGAATTCTTAATTATGCCAGAAATCTTGGTGAGTCACATGATCAATTCTCATACAGATCCAAAATTCCAATGTTAAAATTAAAATTCTGCATAAATGCTTCAAATCCAAAGCTGGGAATTGTAATTTAAAACAACTGAATATTTATTTAATTTTTCTTTAAATTATTAATTCCATTTTTTCAGATTGTACATTATTTTATTTCATATTATCTACAAAAAGTTCAATAATTAAACTTAATTATTTAAATTGTGTTGTTGATGGGTAGTAGAAAGATATAAAAGGTAGCCTTTCTTTCTATTACTTAGAGTGTCATCCCAGGTAAAATAGTATAATTTTCTAAATTTAATATTATTTATGCAATTGTTAAGCAGAATAAACACTTCTTTATGTAATTATTATTATTATTATTATTATTATTATTATTATTATTATTATTATTATTATTATTATTATTATTATTATTATTATTATTATTATTATTATTATTATTATTATTATTATTATTATTATTATTATTATTATTATTATTATTATTATTATTATTATTATTATTATTATTATTATTATTATTATTATTATTATTATTATTATTATTATTATTATTATTATTATTATTATTATTGTTGTTGTTGTTGTTGTTGTTGTTGTTGTTGTTGTTGTTATTATTATTATTATTATTGTTGTTGCTGTTTGTTGTTGTTGGTATTATTATAAAGATACATTAGCTTGTAAGAGATGGGTATGTCTCCCATCATCTACTAGAATGCCATTCAGTTGTATAGCAACACAATACAATAGTATATTTTCCAAAGTTAACAATAAGAACCGCAAGTTCATTATTTATCCTTTCATTAATTATTAATAAATTCCTTTATATCCAAAATTATCATGGTGGCATAAGAAATTCATTATTGTTTATTGTAATATTAAAAAAGTACATTGCCTTTCACTCTGCAAAAGTTTAGTTGATCAGATTGTGTCAATAAAACAATTATTTGATGATAAATATTGCTACATAAGATATTGAAGAAAATACAGAAAGATTCTAGTAGAAGATATTACTTTAAGTGTAACATGTTTATTGCCCAGAGAATGTATTTTGTTAAAGGGAAATATATGTTTTAATAGTGTTGCGGAAGAATGAGTGAAGGTTTTTCCTTTTCCAAGTTTATTTATTTACTTTATAGTAATGCAGTTTATTAATGTTTGAAATTTCCTTTTGTTTTAATGCATCTCTCTCTCTGTAGCAAAAATTAAAGATAACCCACAGCCCACTGAGCTTAGCTGTATATATCATTTTAGTATTTTTAATATTAAAAGTCTCATATTTTATATAATGTTATCCTTAGTCTTTATAATATTACATAGCCTTCCCTACTGTTCCTCTCCCATTTATTGGTTAAAATATTTATAAATATTGAACTGGATGGGAGAAAAATGATTGCTATGATTACATATATTATAAAAAATTATTATTATTGAATCACAATCCACTCCAACTACAGCAACCTACCCAGACAAGTGGAGAAGAAATACAGAAGTTGAAGATCAATAACTGTACCTATAACCAAAACACAGCGGTAAGAAATATAATCTATGGCCTCATTTCCTGGCAATAGAACTTCTGGGATGCTAAATTTTAACCCTCCCACCATCCAAGACATTTTATTTATTTTGAGGTAAGATCTCAGGTGCCAGCTAATTATAAACTATAATTATTGCCTGGATATCAGGTAAACATATTGATTGCTTGTCTTAACCCTTTGCTACCTCTTTGGTTAGCTATTTATATGAAGGTAAATTATAGTAAGCCGCTTAAGGCTTGCTCTTAATTAGCAATTATCAAGTGGTAATATACTTTGTAAGAGAAATGACCAAACTATAAATAGCAAACAAACAATTCTATTTTAAATACTGTTAATTTATAAAAAAAAATGTGATATATATAAAAATATATTAGTAAAAGAATATTACAAACCGTTAGCATACTGTTATATATACATAATAATAAGAATAATATAATTAATCATACATGTACATATGCACACATTCTAGGAGATATACAGTGATTAGTTAAGGAAAGCTTTAAATGAATTTCTAGATATATTATAAGAGATTAAATATACACACACATACTAGGAAATATTATATATGGTAATTGTAGGAAGCATTCAGAGATTGCAATGGGGTATTAACATTCAATTAAGTCAAGATCAGTTTATGAATGGGAAATAAGCAAGTGCATAATTACCTAGGATTTTTGCACTTATACTTTGGGAATATGGGTCCTTGCTTTCATCTGCTGAATTAGTTAGTTATCAAGCAGTTAGATCTTGGACTTCCTAATGGTTTTAGCTGTTGGATGACTTTCTTTATTTATTGAAATAGACATTCTTGGTGACTCAGATTATTACATGGGCATGGCTTCTAACTTGAGGACTTCTGGTTTTCTGGAGGACCAGGATTGGACACTGACCTCATACTTCATTACCTGCTTAGCACTGCATGGTATTAATTAACTCACAAAGCAAATATGCAAAAAAAATCAGAAATCAGAGTCTGAATGATGATGAATAGTATATCATCCCGTCTCATTGTCTCTTTTGTCACTCCAATTTAGTTTAATTAATTTGTATTTTTTTATTAATTATATTTCCATTGTTTGCTTAATCTGCTTACCTGCTTAGATTAATCTAGCCACTGGATAAAATATGGTTCTGAATTATTTTCCATTGTTTCCATTTATAGTTATTGTTCCTATTCTTTCATTTATCAGCCAAGCAATCTTTAAGTAAAATTAAATTTATATTATACACTTTCCTTTTACTTATTTTAATTCAACTTTCCTTTCTTTTCACACACACATTTTTTTATTTTCTTTAATAAGCAAATATTTTATCTAGCACCGTGCTTGCAATTATATTTCATTCCAATATCATCCTTTCAAGCTAATTGAGCACGCGCCTTTGAGAGTGTTAAATAAATGAATACTCTCTTCTTCAATCCAAGATATAGCATTTATGCAGGAATAAAAAGAATCCCTCTTATTCCTACAACTCAAATTCTTTTATATGAGCAAATCTGAAGAACTTCTGAAGAGAGCACAGCGCTAGATAAAATATTTGCTTATTTTCTCATAATTAAGTTTCAGTAAGAATGACGTCTAGTAAATTCTAAGTAATTACACCAGTGTCATTCAGTCAAAAAAACATCGTAAATAGTAATTTAAAGTGAGAATCTACTCACGCTCTCTTCAGAAGTTTTTCTGATTTGCTCATATAAAAGAATTTGAGTTGTAGGAATAAGAGGGATTCTTTTTATTCCTGCATAAATGCTATATCTTGGATTGAAGAAGAGAGTATTCATTTATTTAACACTCTCAAAGGTGCGTGCTCAATTAGCTTGAAAGGTTGATATTGGAATGAAATTATTTTCTTTAAGAAAATAAAAGAGAGAAGTAAGTTATTAAATCTTTAATATAGTTGAATCCCCCCTCTAATTGTTTTTTTAACCTAGTAAATTCTTATACTATAAATGACAGTGTTTTACATTTTGATGATCTGCAATTACAAGAACAAATTCTTTAACTCTTTAATTAAACTTTTTCTTAAACTCTTCTAAATTATATTTTTATTAATTAAACCTTTAATAATTTATTTTAAAAAAATCTGCCTTAATCATTTTTGACAAATAATTCCATAGCACTTTTATTTTAATGTAATTAATTTCTTTCTTTTTTAATAAAATGAAAATTACAAACATGTAACACTGTTCATTAGTGGTACAATATATATATTAATTCTAATATTTTCACGGATAAAAGATGTCATATTATTATTACTATTTGCGGGATATTCCGTGTCATGAAAAAGCTAAATGCTGACGTTTCAGTACAATATCAAGTACCTTCCTCAGAGCATCCTCTTTCTCAAATCACATGCATTCTTATGATTTGAGAAAGAGGATGCTCTGAGGAAGGTACTTGATATTGTACTGAAACATCAGTGTTTAGCTTTTTCACGACACGGAATATCCCGCAAATAGTAATAATAATATGACATATATATAATTAGGAGAAATTTAAACACAGACTTTCAATCTCCTCTCAGCCATCCACTTTATCTCATATAAACAATACACATGACCACACACATGTGAAAAGGATAAATGATCTTGAATATATATATATGTTGTGCTGAACCATGACTCATCAGTTGATCCAGATCATCATCTCCCATATATATAGCTCTCAGTTTATATTAAGATGGCAAATTTTCAAGATTTCATGGACATGCTTCAATCCAGCCACTTTCCAACTCCTCAGCACTGAAATCTGATGACAATATACCCAAATTCCCTACTGATGCCATATCATTATCATGATCATGTTGACTTCAAGTCAGTCTGACCGTACTTCCTCCATTTAAGTATGCAGTAGAATGGATAGGATACTGGTTGGATTTGTAAAATTTCAATGCATGATGGGATAGAGGGACCTGATGTAAACATGGATATGACATTAATATTGACATCAACAGGAGATTTGGGTGTTCATTCATCAGATTTTCTATGTATGGGTGGTTGAAGATTTGGAAGGTGAGTAGATTGAAACCTGTCCAATAAAGTTGAAGATTTTTATCCTAATGTAAACTGTGTGTGGATTATATATGTGTGTAGGGGATGATGATGAGTGTTCGTTCAGTGCAAACTATATATATTGGAGATCATTTATTATTTTAGTATATGTGTGGCCAGTGTATTGGTTATATGAGAAAGAATGGATGGCTGAGGGGAAATTGAAAGTCTGGATTCAAATTTCCTCTAATTATAACTGAACTCCCATTATATAAAGTATACTTGTAATTAAATATTACAAATTCAGCCTGTATTCTGCCCATCTCTTTTCTGGATATTTAAAAGGACAATGTCCCATACATGAAGGGTCAGAGTGACTTGAAGTCAACATGAAAATGACAACACTATTGGCATCAACAGAGGATTTGTGTGTTCCATTATTAGATATTCAATGTATAGATGACTGACAAAAAAGTTGGAGGGTGAGTAGATTGAAGCCTGTTCATTAAAATTTGAAGATGTGTGTGTGTGGGAGATGATGATCTGTACCAACTGATGTTTGCTGCTTGGCATGAAATACATATAAAAGAGATCATTTACTCTTTTCACACATGTGTGGCCAGGTCTATCCGTTATATAAGGCAAAAACTAAAGAAAGCTTGAAAGTTTGTGTTTAAATTCTCTCTAATTACATCTGAAGTTACATATTTGTAAATGCAAGCTATATATAAGTCATGTGACATCTGACTTGTTATTATTACTATTATTATTTTGCTGTTGTGGCTTTAGCTAAATTAAAGAGCTAAGCCTACTAATATATGGAGTATCTGAATTAAGTTCAGGCCCATATGATTTTTCAGTTGGAGAGCTGACTTTAAAGACATGTAGATGTCTAAAAGTTTCAGATCTTCTTCTAACAATTATCTTTTAGATAAATGCTTTGCTTGAGTTGGTTTTTTAGATCTAATGTCCCAACTCCTCACTGAAGAAACCCATAGGTCGAAACCGGTCTGGGGATGGGGACAATCCAAGATAAAAATGATTTGAATGCCTTCTCTTGTAGTAGCATTTATCATAAATAAAAAAAAGCTTATTTAGAGTTATTAGCACGCTCTTAATTTATATATATATATATATATAATTGAATACTTATAAATACAGTAATCAGATATATTTTAAAAATTTTATCCACTTAGTAGCACTTTTGACTATCTTTGTAATCTTTGTCAACTAATGCTTTGAAAGACTAACCTTCCCACAATTCCATGATCTTAACTTTTGCTGTCTGCCTGTTAATTAAGTTATGTTTGTATTTGTATATTAGCCCACTTTTTTTTTATTCTTTTTTTCAATTTACAATATTTTAACGTTGTTGTAACTGAAGTTAAAACCATAAATACATGAATTATTATGGTCATGAAAAACAGATCGTGAAACATTATTATCTACTTTGCAATTTTTATTCGATTTCTGAATTTTTCTTAACAACAGCAAGTGTGCTTTAGTTCTTTTTTCCAATGTGCATCTCGATTCACCTATTTATACACTACCACACCTACACATCCATTTATAAATGATACAATTTTCATTTATAAATAATGTTTTATCTTTAGAATTATTTATTAATTTGTTTAATGTAGGTGTGTAAAATGCAATATCACATATACCTTTATAAATCTTCCTTATAAACCTTACTTGATCATTTGAAATGTATGCTATTGATATCCATATTTTTTTTATTAGCAGGAGGATCAATATTTTTATTAAAATTTTTATTCTTATATTTTGTATTAACATCTTTAATCACATTATATATATGATTATAATTGTAACCAACATTTAACACTTCATTCAAATATATTTCAATATTTTTGCCTTTATCCGATAAATATTTACAAAGACTATTATTTCTAAATAAGAAATACTTCAATCCTGACCTTTTATGTGACATTGGCACTCTTTTTTACTATTGGTTTAATGGTCATTCAGTAATCCAGCATACATCGATTTCTAGTTATTTTAAGAACAAGAAATTTAATGCACATTAAATGTTCATCTGTTTTTATCCATTTTAAGCCATTTAAATTATTTAATTCTTTGAAGAACTCTTTAATTGTATTTGGTCTGCCACATACAAAAACATCATCAATATATCGATAATATACAATAATGCTTTTTAATAATGTTCCTCTTTAGAATATTTTCTTCATTTATAGAAATTACAAAAATTACATATATGAGCAACAGTAGGTAAACCCGTTGGTCAACCATTACCCATTTTATAAAAATCCTTCTTAAAAACTGCATAAATATTTTTGTTGGTAAAGCTTAATGTTTCAGTTATAAATTTATTATTTTCACATTAACATTTTTTAAGCTTAACGCATTTGAAATAATTTCAATAAACACTATTCACTCAATTGATCCATACATTTCACTTACGTCTAGATTACATATTACATCATTAACATCAATCATAATGTTACAGATTTTACTAACAAAATCAAATGATGAACATATTTTACATTTTCCAAAACCAAAATTTTTTTGTAGCATTTTCCCAATCAGCCATTAAATGCAGACTTTTGTCACTGTGTGTGCATATATAATACAAATCTACATATTAAAATAACTTAATGTAATTTATGAAACCGAAATTTGATTCACATGTGCTTAACTGCTATATTTTTAAAATATATTAAAGATTGAGATAGATTACTATCCATTTCAATATATATCAAACCATTCTTACTACTTTCTCAATTAATTTAAGTACTTACATATATATACAGTCAGACATTCCTGATTTTCCATATTTTTTTATTTTAGGCAATCTTAATTAATTAATTAATTATATAAAGCTGTTAGTTCATAGCTTATTGATGAGATGATCCTCTTCAAACTCCCAATTTCTGAATGGTTATTGATGATAGGTTTTTTTCTTCCATAAATTTGTCATTTCTCTCTTTGTTTTATCTTTTTTTTGTTCTGTTAAAAAGCTTTATAAATGGCAAAATATGTACAAATATTAACATATTTACAGTAAAATAAATGTGTGTTACATAAGCAAAATATGATAAAAAAGTAACCATAATTGAATGGGTAGCACAACAGGTTAGTTCTCTTTAATTAAGTTTTCTCTGAAATTGAAGAGTGACATGTTCTGCTAAATGGATATAGAGTCTAGAAATTTATTTTCAAGAGTTGAATCTGGTGAGGAATGTTCATTGAAATGTTTAAGCTGAGAGCACAACTGAATTAGATTGTTGATTGCCATGTTTTGGTCATGATGTTTGAGCTAGTAAAGACACGAGTTAAAATAGTCTTTGTTATTTTTTTAGTACATTATATTTTTATTGTCAAATACTGTGGAACAGCATGTGGGCCACATTAATCTTAGTGTATGAGTAATTACAGATGCATTAAAATCCTGAATGTACTTTATATACTTTTTAAGTAAGTGCTTTAGGTTGATTATCTGCTTATGAAATGTCAATAGGCATAGAGATGAGAAGTACGGGCAGGTTTGAAAAAGATGTAGCACATCTTACAGATATTTATTGCACAAAACACATATAGGCTCAAGATTTAGCTTAAACTGGTCATTAAGAAATATTTTGGTTGGAATTGTATCTTGTAGGAAATTAAAAAGAAATGTCAATGATGATGGATGAACACAAAAGTTTTGGAACTTGATTAGAGTTTTAGCAACTGATATAGATCTTCACAGATGTCTCAATGGATAAGCTATTTTATTTAAATCTTTAAATGTTATGCCAAAGAGACATTTGACATTACACTGATCTCATAGAACAGCATGCTCAATGAGAGGATCTGTGATAAATGACTGTTTAGCATATGGAATTGAGATAAGTGATGGCATTGGAGGAGGGATGGCACTACATGCTGGATTAGTAAGAGTTGCAATATACATTTTGGGCCTAATATATTATCTGTACACTGATCACAAATAGTAAATTCTACCATTTCTTCACCCTTCAAGTTAGGATGGTCAGCATTGCTGGGTTTTCCTTTTATCATGATCTAGTTATAGGTTAAAAATCATCACTTAATAAAATTTTGGAGGGATCTAGCAACAGTCACATAACTCTTAGAGTAAGAAAAACATAACTTTGATAATGATGGTCATGAATATATATTTTCATTCTATGACTAACCTTTATAACTTCTCATGTCATAACATATTGGAGCAGAGAAGAATACATAAAAACAAATTATTCACCCATGCAAGAATGACTTAACCATTATTGTATTTGGACATTTCATAATTCATTCTTTAATGATACTTAGAGGATTAATTTTCCACTGGGAAATATATCTTCTAATATCTGACTTCATTACAGAAGGTTGTTTTCTAACAAGTACATTATTTCATTATGTGTTCTCTTTCTGCATAACAATCACTGAACAAGAAGTTTATGGCCTAAATTAATTGACTCAAGCCCTTTTATTATTGCATCACCACTGTTTTTGAAATGGGTTCTTCAAAAAATATGTTTTTCTTTTATCAAGATATCTATCCCTTGATAAATTAATCAATTTTTAATTACACATTTTTCATGTTCTTTTCTTCCAATGCATAAGCTTGTGGTTAAGACCTGTAGAGGTCCCTACCTTCGCATTTTGAACCTCACATGCTTTAGGTTTAGTTCATTTAATTACAATATTTGTTTCATATTTCCTTTTTCCAGAGAAAACCATATATTGATTTTAAAAATTAAAATTCGATTTACTTTAATATTAATCTCATAAGTTTCGGTATTTTATTTTAATAATTCTTGATTTGTTTTCATTTAAAATAAGAAACCTTCAAACTATTTTAATTCCCTTTTATATACAATTATACCTTTTAAACAAAAAGAAGCAAAATAACTAAATAGCATATAAACACATCCTAGCAATACTACCTGAATTTAATTTATCTTCCTCCCTACCCCAGCCAATTCACTCTTAGTATTGTCTTGTTTTTAATTTGTAGATACTTTCAAAAGGATACAGTATCAATTTATAAATTTAAAGAATTAAAGGATATATTTTCTTCTAACCATTGCAGAAGACTTTTTCTCCATCTCATTTAATAATAGGTCCAAGGTAACTTCATTTTAGCACTTAATTTTATTAAGAAGTTGTTATTAAAGCTACCAATACTCTTTTAGTCCTGCTTTATTAAACTTAATGAAGGGTTTTACATATTTTGTTGTGTTGTCTGCACCCTTAGTATATCTTTTTTATTAAATGTCCAAAATATAAGCAGTAAGAAAACAGACATACTACAAATCTTCATTTTCAAAAATTTCTCAATTTATTCAATTTTTTTCTCTCAGGTGTCATAGCATCAGCCAGGAAGCGAACCCGCTAACCCAGGACAACTGCTGGTAAAGCAGCTGTCGCTGACCTCTCGACCACCAATGCTTGACAATTTATTTAATTGTTAAGTACTGTTTTCAAAGGTACTTCAAACAACTATAATTTAATTCAATGATTAAATTTGACCCTGTATATTATTACTTTGACCAAATAATTACAAAAATTTTAAGTAGGATTAATATTTTTTTTGAACACACTGAATATTGTTTTATTATATTAGGTCTAATTTATTGCTTTTTTCTAGCAATTATGGTAATATTATTTCAAGCACTGAGAGTTTGTTTAAGTAAAGAATTACGTCATTTCCGCAAACAAATGTAAAACACGTGACTTTTTTATTTCATTTTGTTTTTTAATAATATATCAAATACCTTCATAAAACGTCAAGCATTGGTGGTTGAGAGGTCTCACGACAGCTGCTTTACAAGCAGTTGTCCCAGGTTAGCGAGTTTGCATCCCAGCTGATGCTATGACACATGAGAAAAAAAACTTTTCATAAAACTATTATGAATAGGTGAAAATTTTCTGTCATATATATGTTATCAATGTGAATCTTAGGTTTGTATTGCATTTTCTTAATCCTGGTGCATCTTGTAAAACAATTGTAAGAATACAAAAGCGTCATGGGTTTATATCATAATTTTTATAGCTTCAGCAATTTAGTTATTTTTATTAAAACAAATACGTTGTTAATGGATATATCCACCTCAAACTTCCTACACCGAATTCTTATTCTTTTTGTAACTTATTTTAATGCTGTAAAATGATCGAATATATGGTTACGTGTGCATTTCAATAATGATTATACTTTTTGATAATAGAATGTTTTCTCTAGAGTTTCCTTTTTAAATTTCTGGACCACTTACTATTGTTAATTTTGTGTTTGTTGTTGGTTGGTGTTAGTTGAAATATAAAAAAAAAAATAAAAAAAAAAAAAAAAAAAAAAAATAAAATTAAAAAATAACATTATAATATTTTTTTCTTAAATTATAAAAAATTTTTTTAATTAATAAAATTAATATTTAAAATAATTAATATTTACATTCAATAATCAAAAATCCAAAACTATTTTTTTTTTTTTTTTTTTAAATTTTTATATATATCATTTATAAAATTAAAATTAAATAAATATTTTCCCTCTTTTTTTTTCACTGTTCTTCTCTTTCTCTCCCTCCCCCTCACAAATAAAAAATTATTTTTTTTTTTTTTTTTTTTTTTTTTTTTTATTAATTAATTTTAATCCAAAAAAACCCTTATTTTATATTTAAAAAAAAAAAAAATTTTTTTTTTTTAAAAAATTTTTTTTATTTTTTTTTAAAAATTTAAAATTTTTTTTTTTTTCATTCAGGTGATTGCATATTCTGATATTTTTTGCAAATAAATAACTTAAATTTGACACCTCAGAACAACTCGATAACGATCTTTAATGTAATGATAAAATTGAAAATATGATTAAGAAATTAGATTTTTGGAAGCGGGTATGAAAACAACAACCGAAAGATCAAAACTCTACATATTTTTTGTTTGAAAATAAGGTAGTCTGTCTCAAGATATACGAGAAAATATAATAGCACATTTAACAGGATTAAAATTGTCTTTAATGGAATATTTTGCAAAACCCGAAAACACAAATGATAAGTGGATTTCAAACCCCTTCTATGAAGAACATTTAGAAAAAGCTACATCATTATCAATAAAAGAGAAAGAAAATTTAATACAATTATCGACACAATCTAATTAATTTTGGTTAAACATTAAAGATTATGAACAACTTTCTGAGAAAGCTCTTAAATTATTATTACCATTTACTAGTATGAAATTAGTAGAGAAAGAGCTTTTTCTTCATATATTTAAAAAAAAAAAAAGTATTGAAACAAATTGAATGCAGCTGTAGACTTAAGGGTATACCTCACATCTTTTGAACCAAATTTCAAAAAATTATGTTTTTCGAAACAAGCACAAGGATCTCATTAACTTTATTTTATAAAAATATTTGATTATGATAAAATATATTAATTGGTTTTTTATAATTTTGTGTTTTTATTAAAACCATTTATTAGTAAACGAAATATGACAAAATAGTAGATAAATATGAAACTTTGAATAAACACATATATATATATGTTACAGGAATTTATATTTTCAGTGAGTTTATAATCGTTTAAGCGTGTTTCAATGTAATTTGTCTCATTGTGATGTGAATACATAGTCACCCTATAATATTTATAATGCAAATAAAATAACACACTCGCAATAAATTTCACAAAATACAATCATTTTTACGAAGTGGTACAATTTAGCGTGATGTACTACCAAGTGGTACGCGAGCCAAAAAAGGTTGGGAAACGCTGCTCTAGAGAAAAGGGGTTTTAGTAAAAATCTTACTTAGGACTGATAAATTCTATTAATTTTAAAATACATTTAAAAAATTGTTTAATTATCAAGCCTTACTATGGTATCTTTCAAATTAATGATTAAATTCATTTCACACCTTTCAGGAAAACATTAATCTCTTTTTATCTTGTGGTATCTTAAATACCAATAATGATTTCATAATATTGTGATCCTTTTTTACCCTCTATATTATACCATTTTAGTTTGAACAGACATTTAAGAAGTTACAATAATGGTGATGTGTTATTTTGTTTTCTTCTTTATAATGATACAGTATCTAAAATTAATTTTCTACAAATGTTATAATTATGGTTTTATTGTTAGTAATAATGCCATATTTTCAATTTATTACTGGTATAGTCTTATTTGCTGCACCAAAATTTATATTTTAATATCTTTATCAATGGAATGTTAGTATTACATTATGGTATGTTAATATTAGTTATCTAATGGTATCACTTCAAGAACTTCCCAGTTATTCAGTTCATTTTAAAACTATTTTCAAATATTTTCTGGGTACATTGTTTTTTCATATTAGTAATTTTATTGAAACCTTGTTGATTTTCGCATAGCTCTCTCATGAGGTGTTTTTAATCAAATATTATTGATCTCAACTAAATATTAGGCAGGTTCAAATACTGAGATTACTTTTCACTGATTAAAATTTGAGATAATTATGTATTTCTAGGACACATCACATGAGCCTTCTGGCATCCATTGATTACTCTGTTTAGCACAGGTGGCAATACTGTATGGAGAGTTTTGCTCTGTTTATTTCTAAGACAGCAACATAATAATTCACCACACATACAAAATAATTTAATTATTGTAAATTAACTGTAATTCTAATTCTTTTTAGCTAAATCACTGTTTATTAGTGTAAGACAGATTGGCCACTCAAAATCGGTCCCATTTTATTATTGAGCCACCCTGTGTGAACCAACATTCAGTGTTCATCTCTAACAAGAACTTGAATACTAATGCATAGTATTATTGGTAAAATATCCTTCATTATTGCTTCGCGACTCCTGCAGTTATAATAAGATTGGCTTGCTCTAGGTTTTCTGATTTTGAAAAATAAAACCCCAGATGTTTCACAAACCTGGTATTGGAAATATATAAGAATCACATATATTAAAAATAGTAATTTTATACGTTGAACAAAGTGAATAGTAGTGCAAATGATGCAGCAAAGAAATCAATAGAAAAAAGGGATGATTATAAAGTTCACCTCTCATCATTCAAAATCACTCGAATGTTAGCTAAAAATTATCAAAAGAATTACACTTACTAATAAATGACTTACATCAAAACACTCTATTCCACCATATATCAAGTAAACAGGAGAAGAGAATAGCATATTTTATATGTGAATGTATTTAAGATTCACAGACTGGTTTGTATAATCATCACAAAACTCAGTTTTAGAATAGTTTTCTTCTTTCTCTCTCTCTCTTCTTTTTCTGTGTTAGAAATGTAATGACCCTATTCATTTATGAGAGGCTATCTATGTTTATTAAGTCAGGCATAATGATTGATAAAGGTGTGGCATTAAATACCTCAAAGTAAAGATTTCCTACTGAATCCTTGCTCTAGAATTTCTTATACATCAGGAGCAAGAACACTTATTTTGAGCTCTGAAAGAGATTTTATCAGACCCATCTCAATATCAAGTGTATTTATATCCTCTTAGATGAGACTATGGTACTGTCAATAATTTTTTATTAACCACCAGAGATGAGCTAATCTGTTTAAGAGTTAAAAATTAACGACTTCTGGCTTATTTACTGAATCAAACAGAAAATATATAGTTAACAATTAAGTAAAGGAATTTGAACTCAGGATCTTCAGTTCATTCATCCTTCACTTTATCTCAAGCAACCAATACACATGTTACCCATTATACATATTTCGTGCAGAACCAGCACTTATCAGTTGGTTCTGCTCAAAATATTACTTGGGAGTCATGTATCTTTTTCAAGAGCATAATCATGTGTATCAGATTTGTGAGACGTCATAAAGGACAAATAAACGGAAAATCCTGAGTTCAAATCCCATAACTTACATATATGAGAAACATTCCATATAATTAAGTCACTCACTGTCTTAGAATTTTAGTTAATGATTATACAATAAACACATGTAATTGAGGATGCAGTTAAATCGATATTTTAAGCACTCGTGCATTATAATTATTGGATCAGAAGGATTAATTTACGATTAATAGAGAAAGTGATGAACTTCACAATTTCCCATGAAAAAATTAGAAGCACTTTAAAAATGCTTCAGATAGTTTTTAAAACCTTGATCGAGTATGCCTAAATATATTATACAAGTATCTCCAATTACGTCAGAAATCTTGAATTTATTACCATTATTATGTTCTCTATAAAGGAAATAGCAGTTTGGAAACAACTGCAGAATTTGGATTCCCGGCAATAGATTGTATTAAAAAGATCGGGTATTACTCAGTTCTACCATCAATAAGAAATTGCATAAGGAATAACAGCAAAAATATTTTTTTTATAAAGATTATATTGTATGGGAGTAAAGTTTTAAAATATATTGTCATAAATTTTCAAGCTTTTAAAAATAACTAAAAAACTTTTATTACCACTGTGAAGTACATTGTAATCTAAAGTATAAGAGATGAAAGAAATTTGAAATAAAATTTAATATTCTAAATTACATAACACAGATATTTTCAAAATGGTGATAATCACGTGAAGGTTCAGTTCAAAATTTGTTTATTAGAGGGCGCTATATTTATTTAATAAATATTTTGCCTGTAAATGTATAAATTGGATATCCATTTCGAAAAATTGCTTATTAATAAAGGCATGGAAACCTTTAACCAACTATCTAAACACTACTTGAAATGTTCGATTTATAAAAATAAATTAGTAATATTAGGTCTAGCAAACCATTTGAAATGGAATAGGAGACTTATTTACTTAGAGATAATGTAATTATTTGGCCTATTCTTTTAATTGTTTTTTTTTCCACTATTTTTTTTTATCAAGAAAATTTTATTGTGAACTCAAAAAATTACATTATAGAAATAACAGAGTTATGTTGTTAACAGACATTATAATAAAGGTTATATAACCCAATACCAACGGTCTGGGTATAAGAAATCAACTGTTCAATCACAAATTGTCCATTGCTACAAGGCTCCATGTAGCGTTGTAGTGTATGTTGGAGGTAATTTTTCATCTCTGTTTCTGATGGTCTGAAGTCTTGCCAGAAGTAATTTTTTACAATCAACCAAGGTATGGCCATACATGAGTGCACACCTATTTGACCAATAGGTAAACAGCAGAAAAGTTATGATTCTTATGGATGGAAAGATCCCATTGGATATGCTAAAAATCAATCCAGTGAGGAGAGGCACTCTAGTTTTATATATATGTGCAATAAAGTCTCTGTCCCATTGGAGTGATGTACAATGGCTCAGAATATGTATTATTGTGTCATCATCCTGTTTACATAAAGGGCATATCAGGTCCAAGCATGAAAACCCTCTATGATAGACCAGAAAATGGCATGTGGGCAGAGCATTTAGATTTAGTTTAATCAAAAAATCAAACAATTTTGGTTCATGATGCTACCATTTAAACTTCTTAATGATTGAATGATTGGTAAGAATTAGTAGTGAAGGGACTGGTGGGGATTTCTTCATTAATTAGGTGGTATGCATCCCAGTACATAATTTTCTGCGAATTAACCTGAATAGGCATAGGGATAAATTTTGCAATATTTAAAAATAAGAATGACAACCAACTCCTCACGGGGGAGGAGGGGTGTATCTAGTTTTCAGTTAAAATCATTTATATATTATTATTATTGTAATCATATTTTTTTAATATAGTAAAATAAATATCTTAAGTGCACCATTACAATTTCTCTATTGAAAAGGGAGGTAGGGATAAGAGTTATGATGAGTATCATTCCGATGATGATCATGCTTTTTAAAGCAACTATTGAATATTGAGAGCTAAATTGCTATGATCATTACTATCCAAGTTTTGATTCTATATATGTATAAATTCATACTTATTAAGAATTAAAAATTCCATTTTCTCATTAGCAATCGATTGCAGAATGAATAATGTCCAATCTCGATCATCTCTTGTTATGTTTATGTGTGATTATTATAAATATAGACTCATAAAAATACGATTAATTATTTATGAATTAAAACAAATACGTATCTATAATATATGCAACGGTTATATCTATGCCTGATATTATTGGATTAGTATATTGTCTAGTTACCATACAACTATTAATGTTAGGGACTTCAGGTACCCTTCTAAGTTTACCTACCACTTTCGGGAATACTGTGGCAGCTTAACTTGGGGGACATATACAGTAACACTTCAGGCTGTTCTTTGACTGCTTACTGTGTCTTATTTAGGTTCTAGACCCTTCCAGTTCTAGGGGGAACATGGTTTACATCTTTAGCCATATAGTGGACAACATCCAGACTGCTGTTTAGGTCTGAAAGTGATTTGTTGTTGTCTGAATTTACTTCCAACTGGAGAGGCTATTTGTAACCAGATCACCTTCCATAATGTAAACAATTGGATATACTGAGCAGTATCACCCATTGGTCTTTATCTGCTATTAGATATGTTATTTATTCAGATTTATTGGTCTGTAGCAATTAATGCTTTATCCAATCAAGATAAGATGGAATCTGGACTAGTCCATTAATTGAAGATTATTTGACATATAACATTCTCTGCCCACCAGCTAAAATTGGCCCTGGATAATATAGTCATTCAGATATCTTGAAAGATAGCTTTGTTGCACTAATGGTTTTATCATATTCAGTGAATTGATCAGCAGTTCTGGTCTTTTCATTTATAAATTGGGTTACTTTGAACTTAGTAGTTTCATCGCTGCTGGCTGGTGTCTCTTCACTGCTGGATAGGGACACTTTACTATTGACTGATATTTATTCATTGTTGTCTGGTAATATATAGTCTACTCTTAGATGGCTTCTGTGCCTGTGATGTTGCTGTCCATTAATTATTTGCAATTCTTTTAATTTGATCATCACTGCTAACACTCATTTGTTGACTTATTTGAACATACAGCAAGGAACTCAACCCCTATCTACATTTTAGCAATTTCATTTTCATGGTTGACCTAGAGTTCAAACCTAGTTTACTATTGACCACATCATGGTGAATTTAATTTAAGTGAACTAGTTCATTTTAGTCACTGTAAATCCGAAGTGATCGAACCAGTCATGGCTTAATAAATTGCTATGTTTACCAGAAAATGCAACAAGAGACAAACAAATTGTTTTCCTACACATAGTAACTTTAACTGTCCTTTGAAACAAGAGTAATATTTGATTGCTTTGATAGTCAACAATCACTCTTCTGCTATGATGCAGATGATAAGTACATTGTCATATATTTTATCTTTGAACTCATTATATAATTTCAGTTCTCTTTAAATCATTTTTTCTTTAAATAGATCCAGGGTTGATACAAAATAAGCCATCCTATATTTTTCTAAAATTAAGTTTTACTCTCTCCAAATATTTTTTAGTGGTGGATATATCATTTGAGATGAATCAAGAAATATAATATTTTCTCCATTTTTGAGTGGATCTTTTAATTTCTCTTTTCTCTTTCTTCCATTTTCTTTTTTTATTTTTCACACTGGCAGTGGAATGTGACAATCTGTCAAAGGTAATCCATTGATTTGTACTCAGAATACTATTAGACTGTTTTACTCATCTTGTGTTATTTATCCATTTTCTTTCGTATGATTTACAATATGGTGTACTTTTATTTTTATTTTTTTCATATGTTTTCATCACCATTCTTTAATTTAATGTTCACGCTGCAGTATTCATCTTCTAAAATCTCATCCATATCAGTATTTTTTTATGGATGACTGAATTGGGATTTTATCTTCAATAACATCATCATAATCATTGTTTTATCTATTAATACACTTGGTAGTAAATGTGATGTATCTATTATAGTTGTTTTATTTTCTACAACATTTTCAATATCTCTTGTATTGTTGATGATTTCTGTAGACCTATCTAAAGGTTTTGCATGAGTTTGCATCAGTTCAACAGAATTGTTGTCTTCTGTACCTTATTTCCTTTTTCATTTCTATGTGCCACTTCAAAACTCTCTTCTATTTTTAAAATTCTACTTGCATCATTTCTTAATACCTTTGTTTGTTTTCTCTCATCAATATATACACTACATCAATAATAACTGTGCCTGGTTTTTATTGTGAAGGCTTTTATTCCATATGAAAGGCTTCTGGCTCTCAGAGTTACTGGCTATAGTGTTGCTGAGTGATCCTTGTTTAATTATGCATCCATCTTTTTCGTTTTTGAATGCGTCATCATTTATATATACAGCTAAATGTTTCATCATACTTTTGTTAATTATAGTTTTTATTTAGACTTAAAAACTTAAATATTTTTTATATATTTTATTATGAATTAATCGCATATCAGCCTCAATCATTCATATATACTCTTCTCTGGAATAATGCAACATAACTTTGCATAAATGTTTACTTTATATATATATATATATAGTAATTCTAACTATACGAATAATAACAATATGTACATGAAAATAATGTTAAAATAAAATATTACTTTCTTAAAATCAACCAGGCTAGTGTGAAACAGTGAATCTAAGGAATGCTATAAAGTTTCCATGAAGATAATAACTTCTAGTATCAATATCAGTTAAACTAACTTTAAAATCCATAGAAAAATACTATTAGATACCTTTAATATTTGCAAACCAATAAATAATTAATAATCAATCTATGAAATGAATATGTATTTTGAATTATGAATTAGGTGATAAATTGATAAATAAAATAAATAATAATTAAATAATGAAAATGAACGAAATAGATAAAGAAAATAAATAATAATTAAATAATGAAAATGAACAAGCTTAAGAAAAAGAAAATGTGTTAGGATAATGAATGATTGAGATGATGATAGATTAAGAGCCAATGAAGAATGGATCAGTTATGATGATGAATTAAGATAAAATGAAGATGAAGAAGTAAAAAAAAGAAAAATACAAGTTTATATATGAGAAAAATGTTGGTGATGGAAAATGAGATCCTGAACTATAAATTAATATTGTATTAATAACAGTAAGATAAAATAAAACAAAGTATGGATTTTAAGCTTGACGAAACCATAATATTTAACCATGAAATTAAAATAAACTATAACTTTTAAAAATTAGAAAACAAATTTACATTTGATAGTTATACAAATTCAATTAAACTGTGAAGATAAACATAACTTAAATCAAAGCATAATAAATAACTTTAAACATAAAATTACCATAAATTCAAAATTACGACTGTGAATTAGTAATTTTACTTTTCTCAGTGTTCAGATATCTTAAATATTATCATTTTACCAGATGTACTTGTGTCAGTGAGAGGGATTTTATAACAAATAAAACAGAATAGAAATAATAAATAATATTTGGCAATCCCAATACCAACTGTAATATGAACTTTAAGCTTTATGAAGCATAAATAAATTCTTAAGAAAGTAAGCACAATAACTTAAATAACTATGGTCAATATGATCAAAATCAGTGAATGATATATGTTATGGTTCAAATAAACAGGTTATTCCAAAACCAATAGATCATTAATTATTATTTAAAATAAGACATGGACTTAAGATCCACAATGTTCTGATCAATAAACCACAAATTCTACATGTACTTTAAATGTAAAAGTTTACCAAAATCATTGTGATATAGTAATGTGTAATCATCATCATCATTATCAACCATTATCAATCCACTGCAGGATGAAGGTCTCTCCAAGTTTAATCCATCTTCTCCGATCTTTAGCTTCTCTTCTCCACATCACCTCTGCACACTTTCTTATTTCATCCATCCATCTCACATGTGGTCTCTTTCTGGGTCTTTTACAATCTCTTGGAATCCAGCTTAAAATTTCAATTGTCCATCTATTATCATCTCTTCTAACAATATGTCCAGCCCAACTCCACTTCAATCTTTTAATTTTTTCAATGAGGTCAGTAACACCTGTTTGTTCTCTTACCCATACATTGCGTTTACGATCTCTTCTTGTTACTCCCAACATACATCTCTCCATACTTCTTTGAGTGGTCTGAAGTCTCTGAATTACTCTTCTATTAAGTGTCCAAGTCTCAGATCCATAAGTAAGAACTGGTAAAACACATTTGTTAAAAACCTTCCCTTTCAAACACATAGGCATATTTCCTTTTAGTATCAAGTTATTTCTACCAAAAGCACTCCAACCAAGTTTAATTCTATGATTAATTTCCTCCATTATGTTTCCATCTGTATTAATAATCTGACCAAGGTATTTGTAACTGTTAACTTCTTCTAATTCATCATAATCAATCTTTATTTTCATATTTAGAGCAAATCGATTAAACATTACTTTAGTCTTTTTAACATTTATCTGTAGTCCTACTTTCCTACTTTCATCTGATAATTCCTGCAACATTTCCTACAGATCTGAAGCATTATTTTCAAAAACAACTACATCATCTGCAAAATCTAAATGACTTAAATAATCACCATTTACTTTCACTCCTTTAGTTTCCCATTTTAATCCACTAAATATTTCTTGCAGCACTGTTATAAAAAGTTTTGGAGATATGGAGTCACCCTGTCTTATACTCTTCTCAATGTTGACTTTCCTTCTATCATTATGTAATCTAATTGTTGCTGTTGCATTTTTATAAATATTCTTTAAAATATGACAATATCCTGGATCTATACCTTGATGATCTAATGCTTTAATCACTGAAGAAATGTTTATAGAATCAAATGCCTTTTCATAATCTACAAATCCTAAGCATAATGGCAACTCATATTCATTTGTCCTTTCTATAACTTCTCTCAATACCTGGATATGATCTACTGTACTAAAACCACTTTTATATCCAGCTTGTTCTCTTGGTTGGTGGAAATCCAATGTTCTCTATAGACGAGTAGTAATTATCTTGGTAAAAATTTTATATAAAACTGATAAAAGGCTGATAGGTCTGTAATTTCTAATATCTTCTTTATCACCTTTTTTAAATATTAATATTATTACTGCATTCTTCCAATCATCCGGTACATCTTTCTCATTTAGACATTTGGTATATAACTTTGCTAAAAAAAATTCTATTTCTTCACCTGCTTCTTTTAATATAGTAATTATAATTCCATCATTACCTGGAGCCTTTCCTTTCTTCATACATTTAATTGCATGTCTCACTTCTTCATTTAAAATTCTGGGCAATTTGGAAGATGTAATAGATATAGGAGGTACTTGTTCTTTATTACTATATAATTCTTGATAAAAATCTTCTACCAATTTCATGATGTCATCTCTCCTTTTAGTAATAATTCCATCTTTTTTTCTTATTGCAGATATAAATTTCCTACCAATACCAAAATGTTGTTTTACATTCTTAAGACTTTTATTTTCTTCTATAGCTTTCCTTGCTAGTTCACAGTTATACTTTCTTATATCATTTTCAACTCTTTCCCACACCATTTTACAAAATTCGAGATATTCAATTCTTTTTAATGCATCATTTTTGTATATCTTCATATTCCTTTTTTTCTTTATAAATTCTCTAGTCTCAGTAGAAATTTTATTGGCCAATTGCTGTTTCTTTCTACCAGCTATCTTTGTTGCAGTTTTCAAAAGTGTATCAGTTATTTTCATATTAATTTCATTCAAATCTGAATCATGTTCAAAATCTACTAATACTTGAAACCGATTTATAAGTTCTAATTTAAATTCATTAGAATGTTTCTGAAGATTAGGAATATCAACTGTAAATATTGTTTTTCTTAATAATTTTTGTCTCTCTAGTTTTACATTAACACGTATCTTACTCCTTACTAATCGATGATCACTTCCTGTGTTAAATTTATTAAGAACATTACAATTTTGAAGTATGTATTTCCTGTTAGTCAAAATATAATCCAATTCTGCTGTACCTTCATTTGGATGCTTCCATGTCCATTTCCTTTTAACATTTTTCTCAAAAAAAGAATTCATAATATAAAGTTTTTCTTTTTCTGCAAACTCCACAAGTCTATGTCCTCTCTCATTTCTATTACCATAACCAAAATTACCCACAGCACTTTCATCTTTCATTTTTTTACCAATTCTAGCATTAAAGTCTCCCATAACAATTTTAAAATGGTGTTTACTCTGATCAAAAGCCTTTTGTACATCCATATAAAAATCTTTTACTACTTCATCACTATGAGAACTTGTTGGGGCATAAACCTGAATTATCTGCATTTGGTATCTGCTATTAAGTTGTATAACTAATCTTGCCACTCTGTCCGATACACCATCAATCTCCACAATATTGTTCTTCCACTTTTTATTTATAATGAATCCTACTCCACTTGTATTTCCAATATTTGAGCCTTTATAATAGAATGTATGTCCACTTTTTAAATCAATTGTCTCTTCATCTTTTCTTCTAACTTCACAAAGTCCAATAATGTCCCATTTAATATAAGAAAGTTCTTCTAATTCTTGCAATCTTCCTTCACTTGAAAGTGATCTGCAGTTGTAAGTACCTAAATAAAAAGTTGTCATCAAATGGCAGCCTGGGTCCGCAATCAGGGGATTCTTAGCAACCTCTGCCTTCAGCCACCAACCGCTGCCTTGGTTGGTGACTTTACAGCCTCCTGGGAATAAGGGCCATGCTTTATTTTTGTCTGTCATAATTGTGTATATGTATTGGGAAAATAGTTATCATTTACACAAACATTCATTCTGCCTTATCAGGCACTCAGAAGAAAGACCATGGTGTTTCTTGATCTTTAAGACAATAGGATAATGGTTGATAACAATAATAATATGGATGATGATAAACAATAAGACCACAGACAACCAAATATATTTTCAAAACAACAAGATTTATTTACACTATGTATATCTTTCTAAAATAATAAATAACTGAAAACATATATCTTTTAGAAACAATATATAAAACAAAGTATATGTCATTTGGATACAGGTATATCCCTTTTAAATTTACTAACAGTTTTGATGCACTGCTATGTCTAGTAACATAACATCCATTTATAGTATGCTATTGAAAGCATTAAAAGATGAGTTAATTTTATTAATCGATAATATGATAATTGAAATTATCATATGAAGCCCAAATAATTATTATTACTCATTAACATGAAAAAATTTGTTACACAAATATGGGAATGGACACCAGAAGTCAAATGTATACAGGATACTAAACCTTGCCTATGTCCATAAAATAATCATTCTAATTATGGAAATGTCTTACTGATCCATTGCTGAACTGCTACTTGATGGAAATAAAATGACATTGCACATGTATCTCTCTTATTATGCCATACATAAAATAAGTTTTAAAATTTCTAGTAAGTTTGTTGGTTTGCTTGTAATCTGTTGAAAAGGTACCACAGCACAATACATACACCATTTTATTTAGCTAAACACTCTAGTTAAACAAGTGCCCCCAAAGATAACTCTATCTTATCATTGCCATATAATTTTAAAACACCAAAAACTGTACTATACATGCTGTAAAATAACTAGATATTATCATGAAGGATCAGAAAACAAAGAGAGGCTCTTCAAAACAACATTATTATGTTGTATAATAATATGGCAGATTCCAATACCTTTTACCTAGGTATGAAATGTGTGGAAATTGTCTCAACATAGGAAAACAGAATGCATGCCATGAAAATAATCCTCTCTGGGGATTAAACTATGCTAGTTAAGCATTAACTAATTATCAGCCTCAACTATATAATACTCTCATGGAACAGACAATGGGGATGTATACTCCTGGGTCTACCCATGCACAATATCAATGATACTATATTTTTAGAAATTATATGTTTCTCACACTTATCAAATGGAAACTAACACAAATCCTCATCAAAACAATGGCAAGATAAATTAATTCTCACAGTAAATGCTAAAAGATAAATAGACTATTTCACAATATATATACTAAATAGTGTATGAAACCAACAAAGATACTATAAGTCAAACAACTTTAAAATATTTTTAAAAGCATAATAAATTTTTTAATAATAAGAAACACCCAGTCAAATAGCATAAATTCTACAAACTAAGTGGACATACTGAATTATAGGCAAAATATAATAAGGAAAACTTCCATATTGAAACAGTCAGCTTTTCAACCCAACTGTTTCACCTACTGTATATGCTATATAGTAGTATTCATACATAAATAGATACCACCAATTCTCATATATTTATTAATAATAATCTAAATAAATCCCATCTAAAATTGAATATAATTAAGTCAATCATATATGTGTGCGTATATCTTTAAATATTTACTAAATTATTCATTTATATACTCCTTAAGCAAAATGAGCACATATATAGACTATTAATATTTGCAAGGTGAAAAACTAATTGTATGTGTAACTTTAGACTACATATATGCAAGAATATAAATGTTAATAGATTATAAAACATTTCGTTTTCAATAATTTTATATATTTATTAAGTTATGTATTTTCAAAATTATATAATTCTGCATATATCGGTAAATTAGAACGGTCAGGTTACATATATAATAAAATGTTTTTCTAAATCTTAGATTTGTTTTTCTGGACACACGGTCACCAATATAATTAATCTTTACCGATATTAGATTAATTAAAAATTTATATTTAGAATGAAACTTGGAAAACGGAATAAATTACGGCCTGTGAACAGCTTTTTTTTGACCGATTTAAAATTTAAAACAGCAGACTCCCGCTATAATTGGTTACTATCATATGGGCCAGGAAAACAATTCTAAGAAAATAAAATAATGAAAGAGAGGGGGGATACTAATATAAAAGAAATAGCAGCCATCTTTCAGGACTTATTCTGACTTATTATGATTCTTATTATTCTTATTGAGATATTTGCTAAGAGTCATCAAGATATATTTTAATAAAGTGAATTAATAAAATGTTGGGGTAACAGGCTTTGAATATAGCCTTCTGCCTGGTGAACAGCCAGCTAAGCCAAGAGAACAGGAGCAGAACACCACCAGAATCTAAAAGATGCCACATTATTCAGAGAACCTGCAGTACAGAGAAACATCAAGATTAACAATGGTAAATACTCTTCTAATCTAAAACCTTCAACCAATTCCAAGTAAATGCTAGCTTAACCTCAAATTAATGGCCATCTTAATATTGTAAGTGAAAATTATGTATATTTTGTTTTATAATTTTAATCTAAAAACTCACCTAAATTATGATTATTAATTACTGTATGTAAATCCTAAAGTCGTGCCTGATAAAAGGGATACAAATTTAAAACTTGATATAAATATAATTGATGTGATTTAAAACTGATTTCTGATTTCTAATCAGCTAACTGGGTTATCCGATAGAAAATATATTAACTGATATAAAATTAATAGATAAAAATGATCTACTTGATAAACAAATTACTGAATGAATTAAATATTAAATGATTTAATGTGTTTGAGTTGATTTAGACTCATATATAAATGAATTATGATTTATCTAAAATATGCGCATTCACACACATCTTTATTAATATAATTGTATGATTTTATGTTTTGGTTTACTCCTGAAATAATGTTTGATTTAGTTAAGCTATCTATTTCAATTCGCTTAATGTAAAAATTAAATATTTTATTTATTCTTGTAATGTATAATATACAATAAGCTGTTTAAAGTAATATTAAAATTTCTGTGGTAATTTATATATGTTTTAAGTCAATGATAATGTATACCATCATTAAATTTCTGAGATAGCATTATAAAACTAAATCAAACATGTTTTAGTGAACCCTGCACATCTTTCCTTTTAAAATAAACAATTATCAAATTTCACTTGTTTAAACTTTGATTATGATTTAAAATGCATTTCTTAAGTTGATCTATGCCAAATATTATTATTATTTAGTTATGTTATCTTGTTTATGCTATAAAACTTCAAAACCAAGCTTTATTCTTAAATTAAACTATGCGCGAGTATTAAATAAAGATTCGCTGGCATATATATGTAAGTGCACACACACACACACACACACATATATATATATAAAACATATAATTACATACAAAATAAAAAGCTCTGTTTTGGAAAGGATAAAATATATTGAATTAAATATCATTACAAACGTATCATCACCGTAAGATAGATTTGCTTTTTAAGTTGATATTTTAAATAAATATTTAGTTAAAGTGATAAATATGCAACATAAATCTATAAGTTTATATTTTAATTCCCTATATGCTATAATCCTCCTTAAGCTAATTAATTCAAAGCCTATATAGATAGCTTTGTAGATTGGATTCATAAAGTCCCTTAATTAGTACTATTAAGACAACTGTAACATGAACTGATGTGGATAGTTTCATGAAAGAAACTTGTATTTTAAGCGTCTTAATTTTAAATATGATTATCTATTCAGTGGTGCATATGTGTTCTTACAAAATGCTACGGCGTATTTTCTTATTGCTGTATTTCTCTAATGGTTGCTTGTCATCGCGCAGCACCATTACCATTAGTTCGGGCAATTATCTCTTCAGGTGGTGACTGGTACACACCAACCCATCCTGCATTCATTTAAATGGAGCATGAGACTCAATCAGAGCGTAAGACTCCATATTCTGTATTCGTAAAAGGAGCATGAGACTTGTCCGGAGCTTAAGACTCCCACTCATATATAAATTGCTCGATCTGCCGAACTAAAATGGCCTCTTACACCACAGCAATGAGAATCGGTCCCATGGAACCATTACACCGGTAAAAATCCCATGAATAAGGCACATATGAGATGCGAAAAAGACTCAGAATTATATGTTTTTCTTTATGCACTTATATCTGAAGTCTAACTTTCATTAATCAGTTCAACCCGCCAATTTTGTTAATTCAGCATTAATCTGAAAGGGAATCCAGTCTAAATAGTATTTTACTGTGTAGAGAATATATTAAAGTATTCATGCTAGTTAAATTATGTTAAATTAAATTCTGTTAAAATTAATTATCACTTCCACTAATATGGCAAATCTAGATCCTTTATAGCATAAATCTGGCATAGATAACCATGAGCAAAGTCAAATCATTCTGAATTAAAGTTCATATTAAGCTTATGTAAATTTTTACTGTAATATCATTTTATCACCTGCGAGTGATGGAGATATATATGTATAGCCAAATAAATAATTGATTGTAACTTACATATCACTTGTGTGTGATATGAGGCTATATATATATATATATATATATATATATATATATATATATATATATATATATATAGACGGAAATGCAAAACCTCCAAATTTTATTAAATGTGTTAGAAGCTTAAAATCACTTATAAGTAAATTAACTTATATATATATATATATATATGTAAACCAAACTAATTAATGCTGTACATCCAAAATTTGCTATTGATAATGCATCACTGATGTGTGAAGCCCTTTGAATTGTAAAATCCCTTAATCACCTGTGTGTGAAATCAAAGAAGTTACTTACACTATTTTTATTTTAAATTATTGTTTATATTGAATATTATTAAATTGATTTTAAATTTACTTTAGTTTCTTGTCTCGGTCTTGCTCACTGACTCTATTTTATTTAATATTTAGTAATTAATTTAATAACTTATTGAAATTTTATGTTTAATTAATAATGATAAGTGTGCCACATGATACTTATATAGATATGCTATATAAAATACCCATTATTACCCGTCTTATGTACTATTGATGAGCTACTGCTGGCATGTGAAGGATTGAAATGCTGCTGTGATCTCAACTGTGTCATTTGTAAGGTTGTAAGTCTATGAACAATGGTAGAGAAACTAGGGTTAGGCCAGAGCCATGGCTTCCCCCACCGTAAACCTGGTCAGCCTTAGGATGATCTATCAGAGTTCTAGACTTCGTTGCGCAAATGCACATATTTGACCATTACAATATAATAAGATAGTTGTGACATTATAAATTAATACTAATATATTTATGACAAGTTATTCTGTCTGTTTACCCATAAATAGAATATCAATAAACTATTCTCATAAATGTAAGAGTTGAGTATCTCCCTCTATCTAGATACACTTTATTTAATATTAAATTTTAAATCAACCAGTAAAAAAATGTATATAATTTTATCTTAATCTATTTTCAGAGTACTTGCATATTTATACTATATAAATTATATATACCTTAATAATATATCCAAAATTAATATAAAATTATAATAAACATGGATAATATTAAAAAATCATTATTATATTTTATTTCATTCTCCTAGACCATAATTTAAATTTCTTTGCTATGAGCTGACTGGCGAGGGAAAATGACATCATTGATGGCTGGTACAATATTTTATAATGCGATGCATCCATATTTTTATATATTTTATCCTGGTAAAGTAAAACAAAATAATCAAGACTTTATGGTAACAAAATAACAGAATAGTAGTGCTTATAAGTATTTTCTGCAGAAGATTGGATTCGTTGTTTTATTTTCTAATCTGATTGTAACTTCAATAATATGTTCAATTGTGATAACAAAAGCAAACTTTCTTAAAAGCATTTTTTATTATTATTATTATTATTATTATTATTATTATTATTATTATTATTATTATTATTATCATCATCATCATCATCATCATCATCTGTGGTAATATATTAAAATAGTTAAAAACAATGCCAGCATTTTAAAACATTTTAAGATCTTTTTGTTAATACTTGAAACTAATACTCGCTACAGCGTTCAGTAGTAGTAATTGAAAAATTATTTATTTATTCTTTTTCTGTCAGTAATTCCAAACATTTTTTATATACTATGATCAATTGTTATTATTTTATTCTATCAAGATTTGCATTAAATATATTTAATTCAACTATAAGTTAGACATTTTTGGAATTTATCATTAAGATAAATGCATTCTAATATCCATTTTTAATAAAGAAGCAAATCAACATTCAAAAAAAATATCAAAACATTTTTCGCCATTCTAAATAACTCACACATAACCTTTAAATGAATATAATGATTATAATATGTAAAATAAAATTTTATGCTTACAATTTCTTGTCCAGTTTCAAATTCAAAGTCCATTTTAATAAAGTACCTGTTTTCAAAAATGGTTTCCCTTTTTCTTTTGATGTGAAGTCCTGGTGATTGTCAATCGATAGATAAGTAGGTCAAAGTACACAAGGAAATAAAGTTCTCTACTCCATAATTTAAGAGTCACAATAAATTTTGATTCAGGTCAATTCAAAATCTAGTGTTATTTCTTTCAGTTTTTTTAATTTGTTATACTTCAGATGTTGTCTTTTTCTTGTTCTCTTAATAATCCCCCCTCTACAAACTCTGCTATGTTATTTATATCTTTTACTAAATTGAATTGTGGTATAAAAAATAGACCAATGGCAGTGTGGTATGTGCATATAATCAATACGTCTCCCCCTATATTCATTAGTCATAATTAATCAGACTGTTCAATACTATTTTATATCACAATACAAATATGCTTAAGGATTGATTAAAATATAAATTTAGAAGAGTAATAAATTTAAATTTTTCTAATTATTATTTAATAAGAATAAAGTATCAAAACATATTTATACTTTAAAACTAATAATAACACTATTAAATTATCATTTTAATATTATTAAAAATTAGTCCACCAATCAAACTGCATATGAAATCTCATACACATCCTGCTAGAGGGTGTAGCATATCTTGAACAATCTGAGTCTTTATCATTCTCAGAAGATTTACTGATAAAATTTATTTAATTTTAAAATACAATTTGGCAACTACTATAACATAGTGCTAATATAATACACTGATTTAATATCTTTCAATTATTTTCAATTCAAACTTAAAATTTTTCATATTTGACCACTTAAATAAGGCTTGACATAATTGAGCCCAACAATAAGATTACAGTATGTATTCCAAATATTTATTTTATTTATTTATCATATACTACAATATGCTAATTTTTTTCATGCTATAATATCCAATACATTATATGACTGTACAGAAGTAAAATTTAAAAAGGAAAGCAATGTTCAGGGCCCATGTTGGGCGCCAAATATGTACCTGACAATATCCAATGGTAAATGATTTTGAACCCGAATACATGAAATTGGACTAGTACATTTTGCTTCAACTGAATATTAAGAATTATGAAAGTTGAATGGCTAATAAAATAGAAATAAAAATGATTCAATTGAAATATATAACAATATGAATCAAAATGATATTGATAATGATTTATAACAGATTTATAACATAATTATAATTTCTCCTAAAAGTATTTTATTTGTTTCTTAGTTTCAATTAAAAAAAATAAAAAAAATGAAACTCTCAGGCACCAGCCCTTTTAGCTAGAAAGTATACTTTTGAAAAACATACCAATATCCGACATCAGCATTTACAAATTATTACCACATCCTGCATAACTACTAGTGGATTACATGATTTCTCAGAGTTATGGATAGTATGAGCATATCAAATGGTAAAAGCACAATTGAGTTACATAAGAAAATGCAAACTAAATGTTTTAATAAAAAATACTACTAAGATAAAATATATAACATTGTTCTCTATATACTAGCAACGATTAACATGTATACAAAATATAAAATATATTAGTATAAGAAATATTTTGAATTTCAGTCTAAGACCATATAATACCTATTGAACTAATATGTGAAGTTAACATATATCATTTAAAATTTTGTTAATAAGTTTTAAATGAAAAGTTGTTATAGCATTTTGTTTAGTAGGCATAATATGTGAATGGATAAAATATATTAGGTCTCGTTAGTTACAAATTGATTTTGAGTAATTTAAACAAAGTTTATATTTAATAATTACCAGATGCAAATTATTTAACAATCAGATGGACAAAAATGATATTATTTTTATACAACTAATTAATTTCTCAATAATCAGATTGGCTAATAAAGAAACTGATATTTTATGTTAGTTAGCTAAAATATTGTCTTTTATTTTATTATAATTCATTTTTAATGCTAATTATTGTGAAATTTATAATTGGTCAGTAATTCTTTGACTGCAGAACAGTTTAGAGCTAATCTACAACCAATGGAGGGTGTATGAAATCAAACCACAATGAAAACTGATTTGACTGATAAAACAGCTTGGTAGATTATAAGAAGGGGTCTCTCAAGAAATCATCATTTCTTATTCATTATACAATTATCATTGTAAAAATATTATTATAGATGAGAGCAAATAATAATAGATGTTGTGTTTATTCATATAATGGAAGGGTCGATATGCACACCATTCATCCACTCTAGCCAAGCCAGATGAGAGTGGGCTTAGTTTAATCATGAAATTGAAAAGATGTTATGATGTATGGTAAAACTATTTCATTGCTCATTGTGTCCAGTTACTTGTAACACTATGCCACTTAATTTAAAATTTGTCCTATAACTTCAGAGAAGAATCCAGCCATAATCCCACAAGAAATGCCACTCAGTAAGAGAAATAGCTTCAGTTATAGCATGAGGAATAAATAGCAAATACCACTAAAATAAACTAAAAGAATTAAAATCAAGAGAAGTATATATCAAAGGATGTTTTCTCAATCAACATTAATAATTTCAGAGAAGCTTCACTGGATACCAGCAAGCATAGCTATGTTTCTATTATCTGTTCCACATGGAGTATTCAACTACCTGAATTCATTACAAAAACTGTTGAAGGTGAAAGAGGTTAATTTGCATGAGCTTTATTTAATTGATCTTATGATTTTGTTTTACTAACATTATGATATTTAATCTTCATGTGTGTACTTACTTTGTATTGAAAATTTTGTATAAAGTATTATGATTTATTTGATGAAGATATATATGTAGAATGGTGATGGATTACCCAATATTATTATTTCTGGTTTATTAGATTTGCGAACTATTTAGATGCCATAATCAAAAAAATCTATAAAAAACAACTAACAAATTATCACAACTCCCTATCATTCACTAAAGGTTTCACTAGTATTTTATAATGTTAGTTAATTATTGTAAAATAAGGGTATAAATAAAGACCTTTTCTACTAGCCTGGAATGCATTAAGGGTCAGAATAACAATTTAAGCTTTAACTTAAATAACACTGATATTAATGGTCTCTTGATAGAGTAAAGGCTGCATAGACATATTAAATACATCAAGAAATTTTGTCTCCTTTATTATAAATGTCTATAGTTTTGTCAAAATGCAGGTATGGATTTAGAGTAGTCAGAGATGGGAAGAGGATATTTGTGTGTCAGATAAGTCAAGTATTAAATGTTCTTTAAGCACTGTCTTAAGATTATCTGACATTATGCAGGATGTTTTGTATATGTATACATCAGGATAGTATTGATGCAATATCAAAGCCCAGTATGGATATTTTGAACATTATTTAGATAGAAGTCTCATTCTTAACACATATTGTGTTATGTATTTTTGATTGTTGAGAAATGAGTGTAAAGTAGATGTGCTTTCTGCCTCTTGCACTTGGAAGATTATGTTTATTATTTATCATGCAGATGCAAATTCCTACCATTTCGTTTATAAGTTCTCAGTCACTAATGGCAGGTAAATGCATGATTTCATCCTGGGAATTTGGTGATATTTATTCTAATATTATTAAAACAGACATTAATGAATTGTCTGGTGTAGTATCCACACAATCTAGTCTCTTAGTATGAAGTTCCAACTGCTACAGCCTGAGATGATTTATATTAGTTTTAGCCTCCTAAATAGTGTATTTTATACAAATGATTGTTAGCTTATTCTTAGGCTTGTGAATATAATTGATTATTTTTTGGAACTGGATTGGAATCAGTTATATAGTAATATTTATTAATATATACAGTTGGTCTATGAATCAAATTTCTATCTATCCAGGGTCAATTAAAACGCATGGGCTAATATATCAGCTGTTCATAACGTCAGATAGCAATCCTAGTGAGGTGATGAATATCTATCTCTATGAAATTTGCTACAATCTAGTTAGGGCGGTGAAATAAAATCGATTAATTTCAAACACTCTCCATATGACAATAAATTTATTGTATCTAATGGAGTTAATAGGATATAAAAAAGGGTTTTGATCAAGTAGTATCAGAATGGGGAGCGCACCCAGAATACACTTGGGTAATTTTCATGTTTGGTTGTGCATTTTTGATTGTTACATCATAATGTAGAATCTTATCATGTGAAATATTTAAACAATTCACAAACATGGTTTTCTGCAGGAATCATTCTTTAAATAGATTTCCAGATTTCTTTATTAATTTCTCCAAAAACGGGAGTTCTTCTCCTTGGGCACTGGTGATATTATAGAGTAAAAACTGCAGCATTGGTAGTTATATGGGGTATAACTCAGAAGATCTTGGGTAGTCCTTACAGCACTTTTCATTTTTGTGGCCTTATTAAGGCAGTCACTGGCCGGTTTTGGCAAACTTTAGTCTTAGATTCTGGATTTGATTGCATTGTCCAGATGTTTTGACTGTTGTGATTTTTGATTATCTAGCCACATATTATAGATAGATGTCTTCTAGATAAAATCTGCTTACTTGCTTTTATAAGTTAAGTATTGAAAAACACTACAAAATAGTGAGCGCTATCCAAGTTAAGGTACAAAAAGGTTTAAAGCTGTGGTTTCTATTTCTTGAGATGAAATCTTCAAATAAACTAAAGTAGAGTAGATTCCCTGGACTGCACTAGAAAGACTATGTTGCTTGGTTTCGACCTATTTATCCCTACTTATTGGTATTCACTAACATGCTTTCCATATAATGGATTCATCACCAGTTAGTTTCAGAATACAACAATATGTGCTTTGGAAAACATTTGTTCTTTCCTTCTCAGCATGTTGTGGAAAAAAATTTACAGATATTATATTATAATTTGATACATAAATAAATAAAAGGTAAATTTGTTTTTGATAATTTATATTTAATCCAAGAGAAAAACAAAAAAAAACATCATTGCTGATATTTAAATTTCAAATGATAACTTTTAAAATATTATTAACTGCAAAATAATAGTATCATTTTTAGTTTTGCCATCGAAAATACTATAAAAAAGTAGAAGATGTTATTTAAAACTTAACACAAAATAGGAAAAGAAAAAAGAGTCCGATTTGCCTTATATTTTTTTTTGGAAACTACTCAATTCAACATTCTTGCTAAATCAAAAATGTGATCCCTTTTCCATTATATTGCAATTTAACATTTTATTGTCAGTCAATCTTTACAAAGTAACTTTTTAAAATATCTAATACTATAATCAAAAGCATATACTCACTTTTCATTTAATGTTTTAGGCAGTTTATATAATTATTTGTCAATTTCAGAGACACATTTTTATTAAACAATTTTTTATACAGATATGGAATATAACTATGAGGATCGGCAATCCTCATTGTGTATAACTTACAAGCTTAAGAGATAGGGTCATGTGATCTATGACTCTTATTTTGACTATACATGTAATATAACTAATTCATATTTTTGTTGGATTTGTTATAGTTATTATATATGTGTACTCACACACAGTTTGCAAATCTGTATTTGCTGAACTATGTTAAAAAGCAGTTGAAAATCAGTTGAGTTGGCACAAAGTAGGAAGAATAGCTTTTATATATGTACCAGCAGTAGAAATGTTTTAAAGAACATATAAATATCCGGAGTGAAGCACTTACCCCATCAGAATGTTTTTGAATACAAAGTATGCATGTGACAGTCAGTATACAGACAATAAATTACAAGTTTTGGCAAAAAAAAGAAAATGTAGTTATATTGATGTGTTATTCACCTGGCCCATATAATCAAATTCATTTCAGCTAAAACATTTGTTAAATTCATATAAACAATTAGCAACTTAAATAAAAACATAAACTGCAATATAACAAATTGTAAAAATAAAAAAATATAGACACAAACTTATTGTATGTTACAGTACCATTAGTAATAGAATATTTATCAGTTAAGCCAATCTAAACTTAAATGGTCTTTATAAAACCCTAGATCCATTTTGAAATCCTCAAAGACAGATATCCTTGTCTTCTGTCTTCTAAGTGCTGATAATTCAGTTCTGAATATGATCTTGAAGGTGGAATACAGTTTTTAGCAAGTTAATGCGTAAGAGTACAGAGGAAACAAGAGAATCTGTTTCACTCTCCTTATTATCACTTCTTACTCCATTGTTCTTTGTAGCAATTTGATTAAAGATGGGAAGGGATGAGAGAGGAGAAATAATCAGTTACAGTTAAAAGTTTAATTAAATCAAAACGAAATCGACCTAGATAAGTTTAATGAAGTTCCCAAGTAATCATACATAAACAAGATTTATTAGATTCAAACTAAGCGGATAACCTTTATTAAACTCCAGGTAAATATATAACAATATAGTAAGTGTTAAATGTTTTGATTTTTTGCAAACGACTAATACATTCACAATGAAACTTTAATAAACATGCCAAGTAGCCATCACCTCCCCCCATAGGCCAGATCAGTTATCAACTATTGGTTTATTTTTGAGCACATGCTTATTTTGAATATCAGTCCATTTTATTATACTTAACCTTGATTTTTCTCGATTCACTTTCATATTTTACATGTCACATATCTTAATTCAGTGTTATTAATTTGTATAAATTTCTATCAATTTTATTATTTATATATTTTTTAACTCCTCCCCCTCTCGATTTTAGGCTCATACTGATATTTGATCGGGTATTTTATTTTAGTGTTTATTTACCATGACCAATCTTTCATCCAATGTTTCATGAGTATTTGCCAACCAATTTGGAATAAAAGCACTTTGCAATGAAGGGGCCAATGCACCTATTTTCATCATCATCAAGTAAACTATTAATATGATAGCAATTTGAAAATTTACGTTCAAGAATTGGAGAATTTCTAACAAACATATTTTTTTGCAGATTGCTATTAGTGCGAGCAATATTGTTAAATACATGATGAAAACTTTAAAAGTATTTGCTTATCAAGGACTTTAGGTTCTCCATTTTAAAATTACATTTACCCTGCAAAATCATTAATGAGGGTTTTTTTCACTTTACTCATATTTTAAAACTTTATTCAATCGCTTTGCTTATGCAACAAAGAAAGGAAATCTCTCCTTATTTAAACAACATCCTTCAGTTAGAACTCTTTTATTTATTTATTTATTTATTTAGTTTAATGTGTCAAAGTGTCATCCGGGAAGTGAACCCCAGGACAACTGCTTGTAAGGCTGCTGGCTAACCACTCGGCCATCAACGTTGACAAAGTTAGGACTCTTTTCTGAACATTATTCAAGAAAACAGATTTAATAAAATCATGTTGTAATTATAAATTTATTTAATGCACATTGATTATGTAAGTAATATTTACTAAGGCAATAAACCTTTAACCATGTGTGCTTGAAAATGTGATGGTAGGGACCTCTACAGGTTCCGTTCTTTTCTTCCAACACATAGGCTTGTAGTTAAGACCTGTAGAGGTCCCTATCTTCCATTTTCAAGTGCACATGCTTAAAGGTTTATTGCCTTAGTAAATATTAAAATCATGTTATATGTGGTCAGTTTATTGAAAGAAATATGAACAGTTTCTTATTTATCCCTTCCAAAAATTCAAGAATTGAATACATGATAATTTTGCAATATGATATAATGCTTTTATAAAATGTGGTCATCATAAATATTTGCCATTTTAATGCATTCTGTAGATAATCTCATTATTTGTTGTCAATTATGGATTTTATTTAATGCATTGTTATTAAACAAATATATGCTATGCATAACCTACCATTCCTTCAATGTTTATGACTGCAATATAAATTAAAACTACATTACAAAATATATGACATTTTTGATGCAATTATTTATTTGATCTTGATATATTCTACTAATTAATAACATTGTAACACTGTCTTAAGAAACCAAATCAAACAAATATGATACTATTAAAATTGATCTTTACTCCAATGATAGTATGGAGCCATTCAAATTCACCTTTATCCATTAGCTTCCTGCTTTTTCCTATCACTTAGGATGATAGTATACAAAAAGTTATCTCCCAGACAATGTATAAAAATCTTTTATTTAAACCAAACATGGTACTAGTTGAAGAAACAGCCTTGAATATGCTCAAAAGCTCCTTCAAACAAATGGAGCATATATATTGTGAAGCCTAATACAGTGTTTTACCAAATCCACCAATAAATCCTCCCAGTTTATGTTATACTTCTAAATAACAGTGGAATGTCTTCACTAAATTTTGTATTATGTAATAGATGATCTCTTCTTTTATTTAAGAGCTAAAAATTAGGGTACTTGTGACTTTTGACCCATGTGGCCATCAGAGGCGCTGGTCAGAGTCAACCACAGAAATACTTAGAGTAGGGACCCCAAATGCAGAATTGCAAATTCCAGCCAAAAGATGGCGCTGTTCACAATGTGTTAGCACAGGAACATTCCACCAGCTGGCTGGCAGCAAAGCTGCCCGCTTGGTGGCACTGGTTGCAGTGCGTAAGCCATTTAGCTTACATCGTCTGCTACCAGCAGATACCAAGAACCTAGGTGGCGCTGATTGCCATAAACACATCTAGCTTATGTGTCGTCTGCTAACAGCGACTACCAAGATTCTAGCCCACTATGTGGCGCTGTTTCTCCACGGTTACACACTGAAAAACTACGCACTGATAGAGTTTATGTACATACTACTTAAAATATGAATGGCATATAATGTGCAGGTGTGAATAATTAAGAAGCTACAACTATTTAAATATTCTTTCAAACTTAATAGTATCACATGCTATTTCACAGTTTTATAAATGGATGTATTTTTAAATTTTTTTTTTTTTTAAAAATCGATCTTTTTTTTTTAATTATTTACTCTATGTCAAAATGTTATATATAAGTCGAGCGGTGAAATTTGCTATCATGGCCGCTTGAATGGTATCATAGATTTGCATACGAAAGTACGCTAAAATTATCGCGTAGAAATCCTCATAATTATTCATAAAATATTTTATTAATCTATAAGTCAATTCTAAATTTAAAAATCGATCTTTTTTTTTAATTATTTACTCTAAAAGTGGTTGTTTTTTTTTTTAATTAAAAAAAAATGTAATTTTTACGACAATCGGTTTTTTTTTTTAAAAAAAAAGCTAATTTTTTCCCCCTTCTTTCAAAACTAGAGACATTCCAAAGATAAAATCTAATATATTAATAGGGGCTTTACTAATGAATAGCTATGGTCAATTAGTGAATTGGATTGATTTAATGAGACAGAAACTGATATATGATGAATTATATTTATTGACAATTTCATATATACTTGATATAACCCATTACTTAGCATTGGATAATGCACGCAGGCATTTTATTTACTAAACAACATTACTCTAGGGTAGGCCATTTAGCAAAATAAATTTGTGGCTATTATTTAATTGCGCTAATTTTATGCTATATAATAAATCACTACATTCCACTTATTAGTTATGCCCTTTCATCATCAGTTCGAGTGGCTATTATACATGTAATCAAACCAAGTCTGGAGTGAAGTTTAATAATACATCCGATTATGATAAATTTATATATTAAATATGGGCATATAAAGCCTCACAGATAGCTTTAGATCGAACGGGTTTTCAAGAATGCTTCTGTTCAACGCCGAAGATTGCATATTATGGAGGTAGAGTTGGCTATAAAGATTTTACTAATACGCTACGCACAAGTAAAATATAATAATAAAGTGGCTCCATCTTATATATATATATAAAAAACAGCACAATGATAAAATATTGATAAATTTCACATCCGCCAAGCCGAAGTATATTATAAATTAAATACCATACATTAAATGAACACTAGTTTTGTCAGCTTGATTAAAAGAGCCAACTCTTCTGTAGCATGAGAAATACATATATGCTACTGATGGGAATATATATATATACACAAACTTTACTTTATCCCGTTCAATCTCTTAGTTATGTATAATTAATAAACTTTTAAAGGGAGAAAGTATATTTAAGGGACTTACGAATACTTTAATAAGAAAAATATACTTATGATTACACTCCAGGCTAGTTTAATCTTTAGTAACATAATAATTAAAGGTTGAAAGTTTGGATTTATAAGCCACATTTTATATTTACATTAATTATTTACTAAATGACAAAATAATAACGAGCACAAAGGGTCGCCATTATTTATAAATTAGGGTTTCAAAACGGAGCGCTAAATGATGCTATAATTAATACAATACGAAGATTTTAAATAATATCTTCAAAAAGTATATATTTCATAACTAAATGCGTGCCGTTTCAAGACAGGCATAATTAATAATAACTAAAATAAGCAAGAGAGAAATAAATATAACTGCAGTGATTAAGTTATATAGCAAAACAAGAAGTTAATAAAGGAAATTAACAAAAGTATGTCATTTATAGAATTGAAATATTATTGATAAGACATTTTAGAAAGAGTTTACAATATAGTTAGCTAACCTGATTTTGAAGCAATAATGATTATTTTGAATTTTACACAGAGCTCTGTGATTTTAATAATTTTAAAATGGATACTCGAGCTGGAACGAAGGTGAGTTCTTTGGCAGATTATGGCATCTTCTCTTTAGTTGGGAGATGATTTAAGATGGTATTCCTATAGCTGGAGTTGGGGTAATTGAATTTGAATGAAGGTGAGTTCTTTTAACGGCTTATGGCATCTTCTATTTATTATAAGCTTATTAAGGCAACGTTGCTTGTTGCTCCTGCCTTGGATGGATCAAATTTCGATGTTCCATTATGGCAAAGGCAACAAATTCTTGCTTGACTAGCAGGTCCTAGATAAATTAACAAATTTTCAGTTTCTTGTAGTAACAGCTCTTCAAAAGCAAAATGGAGTATCTTTTTTGCTAACCTCTTTATATATTTTCACCTTTTTGGAATTTCGTTTGCCTCAGGACCAATCGACTTTTAATTAAACAAAATCATATAATCTAATTTGTTCCATCATGGCAAAGGCAACAAATTCTTGCTTGACTAGCAGGTCCTAGATAAATTAACAAATTTTCAGTTTCTTGTAGTAACAGCCCTTCAAAAGCAAAATGGAGTATCTTTTTTGGTAACCTCTTTATATATTTTCACCTTTTTGGAATTTTGTTTGCCTCAGGACCAATCAACTTTTAATTAAACAAAATCATATAATCTAATTTCTACTACTAATAAAGTCTCTGATGTGTTATTTTTAATTTACTTAAAAAAATTATTAAAACATATAAATTATATAATTTTGATTCCGATTTCATTAATTAAATTTCTTTTAGGTGTTATAAAATGTTATGGCTTAGCAGATAGTAACGGTATTATGATTTAATGATAACATCTTTTGTTGAAACAAATTCAATCAGTAAACCAGATTTTACTTTTACAGGTGCGGTCACTAATTGATTTCTTGTTTACACAAAATTCCCATTTTTAATTATAAACCGATGACTTTTATTTTAACTAGATATAAATAACTTTTAACATATTTTCTTTATATTGTTTATTTTAAAAAAAGCAAATTTGACAGATCTTATAAAAAAATACTTTAGTTTCAGTTATATCTATTAAACTTTAAATCAGAAAACCGTAAATATATTATAAAGAAAACATTTTACATTATTTTTATTTAATCTTAAATATTATATGTACAAATCATTATGCCATAGTTTCATGCTTTAAATTATCCATCCAGATACGAATATAATACAAATATAAAATTTGAATTATCCATCCACATACAAATGTAATACAAATATAACTTACGAATATAATACAAATATAAAATTTAAATTATCCATCCACAATTTGAATATAATACAAATATAAAATTTAGAATTGACTTAGTCAATTCTAAATTTTATATTTGTATTATATTCATATGTGGATGGATAATTTAAACCATGAAATTATGGCATAATGATTTGTACATATAATATTTAAGATTAAATAAAAATAATGTAAAATGTTTTCTTTATAATATATTTACGGTTTTCTGATTTAAAGTTTAATAGATATAACTGAAACTAAAGTATTTTTTATAAGATCTGTCAAATTTGCTTTTTTTAAAATAAACAATATAAAGAAAATATGTTAAAAGTTATTTATATCTAGTTGAAATAAAAGTCATCGGTTTATAATTAAAAATGGGAATTTTGTGTAAACAAAAAATCAATTAGTGACCGCACCTGTAAAAGTAATATCTAGTTTACTGATTGAATGTGTTTCAACAAAAGATGTTATCATTAAATCATAATACCGTTACTATCTGCTAAGCTATAACATTTTATAACACCTAAAAAGAAATTTAATTAATGAAATCAGAATCAAAATTATATAATTTATATGTTTTAATAATTTTTTTAAGTAAAATAAAAATAACACCTTGGAGACTTTATCAGTAGTAGAAATTAGATTATATGATTTTGTTTAATTAAACGTCGATTGGTCCTGAGGCAAACCAAATTCCAAAAAGGTGAAAATATATAAATAGGCTAGCGGAAAAGATACTCCATCTTGCTTTTGAAGAGCTGTTACTACGAGAAGCTGAAAATTTGTTAATTTATCTAGGACCTGCAAGTCAAGCAAGAATTTGTTGCCTTTGCCATGATGGAACATCGGAATTTGATTTATCCAAGGCAGGAGCAACAACCAATGTTGCCTTAACAAGCTTATAATAAATAGAAGATGCCATAAACCATTAAAAGAACTCACTTTCGTTCAAATTCAACTACCCCAACTCCAGCTATAGGAATACCATCTTAAATCGTCTCCCAACTAAGGAGAAGATGCCATAAGCTGCCAAAGAACTCACCTTCATTCCAGCTTGAGTATCTGTTTTAAAATTATTAAAATCGCAGAGCTCTGTGTAAAATTCAAAATAATCATTATTGCTTCAAAATCAGGTTACCTAACTATATTGTAAACTCTTTCTAAAATGTCTTATCAATAATATTTCAATTCTATAAATGACATACTTTTGTTAATTTCCTTTATTAACTTCTTGTTTTGCTATATAACTTAATCACTGCAGTTATATTTATTTTTCTCTTGCTTATTTTAGTTATTATTAATTATGCCTGTCTTGAAACGGCACGCATTTAGTTATGAAATATATACTTTTTGAAGATATTATTTAAAATCTTCATATTGTATTAATTATAGCATCATTTGGCGCTCCGTTTTGAACTCCTAATTTATAAATAATGGCGATCCTTTGTGCTGGTTATTATTTTGTCATTTAGTAAATAATTAATGTAAATATAAAATGTGGCTTATAAATCCAAACTTTCAACTTTTAATTATTATGTTACTAAAGATTAAACTAGCCTGGAGTGTAATCATAAGTATATTTTTCTTATTAAAGTATTCGTAAGTCCCTTAAATATACTTTCTCCTTTAAAAGTTTATTAATTATACATAACTAAGAGATTGAACGGGATAAAGTAAAGTTTGTGTATATATATTGTAACCTTCCCCCGCTCCATAATAATAACAACATGCTAAGAATATACTAACTATTCCGGATTTTCTTTACTTATTTATTTCCGGTCAATAATAATTAACATTAATAATAATTCCGGGTTCTCTAACTCAGTCTATCAAATATATTATTATAATTTAAATAAAACAATCACTAGCTCAGTATTTTATAAAATCTAGTCGTGTCTGTGAAATGAATCAACATAAACATCTTTTATTATTCCCATGAGACCTGGAGCAATGACAAAGGAACAAGACGAGAGATCATTGAGATACTATCCCAATGGCATAAGAACACTATCCTAAATAATTGACTAATAGCATTCCTACGACTTTTAAAACTTTTATCATATCTTAATATTTTTAAAAACAAATTCTAGCTCACATAAATAAATTAATTAAATAAAATAGAGTTAAATTAATCAAATCATATCAAATCAAATAGATAAATCGATAAGTAAATAAATAATTAAATCTCAGGTTCATAAATTGTAATTAAAACTGATTTCATATTGCCATAGTAAATTATGATAAGGGAATTTTATGTCATAATTCACTACGTAACGAATAACTAATTAATAAGAACAATGACAATAATAAAATAATATAATCTTCTTTTCTTTCTAGATGTATTAAATATTTTCGTGGTAACATTTATTAATCCGATAATCAAAAATCATGTGGTAACGTTCGCATATATTTTACTTAAATATTGTGGCAATTAACCCATGACCAATACCTGTTCTACTTATATTTCTTTCATTTTATTATGTAAATAAAACAAAATAAATTATTAAAATTTCTAATGTTTATTTATCTTGTGCTAAATCATAAATATGTTTAATTATAAACGTGCGTTGTGTTTTCATGCATTTCATGTGTAGGAAAAAACAACAACCAAGACACAAAGCTTACTAATAAAATTTTATAACATTTATTTAACATTATAACAAATAACACTTTGTACATTATTTACAGCGGATATCCCTATTTACTTATCACAAACTTTTATTTATACCCGTTGATGTCTTAACATTATTATTATCGAATTTTATTTTACCCTTTTACCATTAATAATTACAAAAATATTTTACAAAATTATTATTATTGGATACATGTTTTGAGCTTAGCTGAATACACAAAATTTCTATCCATTAAACTTTTCTATTGACATTATGTCCTTATAATTTCAAAATTATATTTCTATAAGATCTTTACTTTTATGTAAAATTATACAAAATTACAAAATTATACTTATATTCTTGTTAGTATGGAATCCTACAGAATTTAATCCTTATGATATTTTCCTGTTCCTTTTATTATCAATCATAATATAATTACTGATAAAATTTTGATCCCATCCTTAACTTTATATAGCAATTACCATTATCAACACACTATGTACAAATACACATTTTTGTTATACATTTCTTTAACTCATTTTCCAAATAAACATGCAATCTCTTTTACTAAATCTCACGTACAATATTTTAAAATCTTATTATTGTTTTAAAACTTAATTCTAAGGTTTTTCCTTTAAAATTATATCAGTTTAGCAATTGGCTTTAAAATTATATCATATGATTCTTCATCTTTTATAATACTTATACTTTCACTTTGGACTTATACAATTCTACTTTCTCTAGTAAATAACTATTCTTACATAACTACTATCTAACTTACTTTCTATCTTATGTATCATTTCTATAAAATTATCTCCCTGACGATGTATTTTCATGAAATCAAGATAGCGAAGATATAGATGCGTTTGATCAAAATAAACAAGATATTATCCTTTATAAAACTTTGACAATCATGGCACAGTGAATTTAAGGACGCCATAGAGGAGTGACTTTTATCTGTCTATCTGCCTCTAGTATTGGAAGGATGCTAAAGCTATTTCTTCAGCTTCATCACATCAGAAAGTTTCAAAGATATGTAAAAACACTGTCCAGAATATATGTGCTCAGTTATAGGGCGAAGTTATCTACACTGAAGTCACACAAATAATTATGATCCACATATTTCATTCCTTATTTTTTTAATAAAACATCCTCTTGGTTTCCTTTGACATCAGTACTCCCAAGTCACTATCTGATTGATTTCTTCAGATTCATCTCTTCATTACATCGACAAATTCTCTGTCTACCTTGCTAATAATAATAAAATTCATTTTTATTTAACTATACAGCTATTCTTAAGAAAATTCTTTACTATACTTCTCGTATATTTCTATCTCTACTGTTATAAACTATTTGAATATTTTCAATATAAAATTCAAAAGAATCACATAATTAATATGCTACTTATTATTAATCATTTTTAGATTATTTATTGCATGCACATTTTAAAATTTTACTACTCTCTTAAATATATGTTTGATGTTGGATAAATGTGTACTTATAACTTTTAACATCTTTCATACTTCATTCATTAATAGATGACCTATAAAAAAAATATATTACATATTACCAATAATATTAAAATTACCAACGATCTCTATCCTCTGGATCGTATTTGTAAACTTCTCCATTCCAGGACTTCTAGTAGGTATTTAAAATTTTCCATACACACATTTTTATTTATACTAATATTTCTCTCATTCCATTGGCTCGTATATTTAAATATAATTATTATAAAATTTATGTTTATATGTTTCCCTAAGCTAATTCAGATTTTTATACTTTAAATACAATAAAAAAAATAATTAAAACTATATTTACGATACAGCTTTGTTGGACTCGCTTGGAAAATCGTTCATTGCAAAGCTAAATAAAAAAAAATTATATTTTATTTTCTTCAGTCACTTAATGTTCTAATTTAAACTTTTAATTCTGTTTATTAATTCTTCTTGGACGATGAATCCTTAATTTTCTTCATCTTTTTCCACTTATTCTTGAGATCTCCTTTACATAGTCTGCTAGCTTTTTCCCCCGCGCTCTTGGTTTTCTTCGATGCATCTTGTACTTTATTTTTAAAAATTCAATAAATTTTTCTTTATTTCCATGGATCCATTTTTCTCATTTTAGTGATTAATTATATCTGTTTAAAATAATATTCTTTCCATTTAATATCTTTTCCTTTTTTCTATGATGAGATAAAATGTTAGGTTCCTCTTAGTAAGTTCATATAGCACTTTATACAGGACTATGGCTTTTCTTCTATTTTAAATTTAGAAACTATATTTTAAATAATGTTTTTTCCTTTAATATAACATACTTTTCTTCATCATTCTTTTTCTATATACTTGAACGCTTATTATGATTTTTTCATAGAGAAATATGACTTAGTTTTAAATACTTATAAAACAAATGTTCGTCATAAGATTATCTTGATAGCAAATAGTTGTTTTCTTATATTTTCACACAGCTTTTCCTTTGTATTTTTCCTAGTTATAAGATTTAGTTTCTGGTTGAGCACAAATAACACAAAACTTATACAATTTTCACTCATTTTTCTTTCAATAATTATTTCAATTATTATTCTTGGTATTTCCATTTTATTGTAGGCTGAATGGTCAAATTTGATTAAATCCACTGGTAAGATCACGTAGAAATTAGCAAATCATCTTTCTGGATACAAAATTATATTATCTGTTCAAGACTAACTTTAGAATAATTATTAATTTATAAATTTATATTACTTTTTCAGCTTCGATGTTACAAGCAATTCAAACAGGTTACCTTCCTCTTCAACTTTCACATTCCATCTCCCGCTTCTGTCTATCCTAGATTTTTTTCTTGCCAATTTAAATCCGTTGATTGGTCAATATTTGTTTTTTAGCGCGAACAATATTAGTCATTCTATTTTGGATGATAAATTGTACTTTTTAAATAAATATTTATGACGTAATGTCTGGAATATTACTTTAACTTAATATTATTAAATTTAATCATAGTTTGATAAAATTATTATTTGATCTTTAAAATAATTATTAAGACAATCTATAATATTTTTAACTTTAATTTTAATGATAGATGACAATTATATCTAGTTTTAAATTCACAAACTTTATTATCATTTACCAAGTGTGTGTGTGCGTGAAAGCATGTAATATACGATCACGTGTCTATTCACTTTACAAAATAATCTTTTATTTATGTCTCGGTTTAAATTACCAAAACTAATGTACTTTCTAAAATTTTGAAAAATAAATTGAAACTTATAGGACCAAATATAATTCTCACCATCCCGAAGTTTATTAATAAAAATATACCCTATTAATTTTGACTAATTATAAAATTATAATATTACATTTCATTTATTTAAACTATTAATTCTGAAAATATTATATTCTAATCATTACTATAATTTTAACTGTCTATAGCTGTGTTATTTTGTATGGCCAGCTTTCACAACCATAAGCAATGATATTAAAACTTTATTTAACTGTTTACTTTTTAAAATACTTTATTATACTGTTATCTGTTAGGTATTTTAGCTTAAAATTGTATTACAAATCTATTATTACTTTTATATCACTTAAATATAACTTAAAATTTAAAATTTTTTTCATAATTGACCTTTCTACCCTACCTATGATCTACAGACAAGGGCACAATATATTCCCGTCAGTAGCATATATGTATTTCTCATGCTACAGAAGAGTTGGCTCTTTTAATCAAGCTGACAAAACTAGTGTTCATTTAATGTATGGTATTTAATTTATAATATACTTCGGCTTGGCGGATATGAAATTTATCAATATTTTATCGTTGTGCTGTTTTTATATATATATAAGATGGAGCCACTTCATTATTATATTTTACTTGTGCGTAGCATATTAGTAAAATCTTTATAGCCAACTCTACCTCCATAATATGCAATCTTCGGCATGGAACAGAAGCATTCTTGAAAACCCATTCGATCTAAAGCTATCTGTGAGGCTTTATATGCCCATATTTAATATATAAATTTATCCTAATCGGATGTATTATTAAACATCACTTTAAACTTGGTTTGATTACATGTATAATAGCCACTCAAACTGATGATGAAAGGGCATAACTAATAAGTGGAATGTAGTGATTTATTATATAGCATAAAATTAGCGCAATTAAATAATAGCCACAAATTTATTTTGCTAAATGGTCTATCCTAGAGTAATGTTCTTTAGTAAATAAAATGCCTGCGTGCATTATCCAATGCTAAGTAATGGGTTATATCAAGTATATATGAAATTGTCAATAAATATAATTCATCATATATCAGTTTCTGTCTCATTAAATCAATCCAATTCACTAATTGACCATAGCTATTCATTAGTAAAGCCCCTATTAATATATTAGATTTTATCTTTGGAATGTCTCTAGTTTTGAAAGAAGGGGGGGAAATTAGCTTTTTAAAAAAAAAAAAAAAAAACGATTGTCGTAAAAATTACATTTTTTTTTAATTAAAAAAAAAAACAACCACTTTTAAAGTAAATAATTAAAAAAAAAGATCGATTTTTAAATTTAGAATTGACTTATAGATTAATAAAATATTTTATGAATAATTATGAGGACTTCTACGCCATAATTTTAGCGTACTTTCGTATGCAAATCTATGATACCATTCAAGCGGCCATGATAGCAAATTTCACCGCTTGACTTATATATAACATTTTGACATAGAGTAAATAATTAAAAAAAAAAGATCGATTTAAAAAAAAAAAAAAATGTAAAATACATCCATTTATAAAACTCGAAATAGCATGTGATACTATTAAGTTTGAAAGAATATTTAAATAGTTGTAGCTTCTTAATTATTCACACCTGCACATTATACACCATTTATATTTTAAGTAGTATGTACAGAAAATCTATCAGTGCGTAGTTTTTCCGTGTGTAACCATGGAGAAATAGTGCCACATAGTGGGCTAGAATTTTGGTAGTTGCTGTTAGCAGATGACACATAAGCTAGATGTGTTTACGGCAATCAGCACCACCTAGGTTCTTGGTATCTGCTGGTAGCAGATGATGTAAGCTAAATGGGCTTACGCACTGTGACCAGCACCACCAATCAGGCAGCCAGCCCACTGGTGGAATGTTCCTGTGCTTACGCATTGCAAACAGTACCATCTTTCAGCTGGAATTTGCAATTCTGCATTTGAGGCCCCTACTCTAAGTATTTCTGTGGTTGACCCTGACCAGCACCTCTGGTGGCCACATGGGTCAAAAGTCACAAGTACCAAAATTAGTAACATCAGTTTATGTAATTTAAGCCAAACGCAAGTTTCATAGACAATGAATGTAAAATGGATTCATGCATTTAAGGCCTAAGTTAAATAAAGGTATTTGTTCATGTACTTTCTAACAGGAATCTCTATATATTAGTTTATATGATTTATTAACCGTCATTAACTATCAAAACATTTTAAGTCCTCTTATATTATTCAGCAAAAGATGAGATTAATTTGTTCTGCCTTCAATAAATGGCCTACTGAATTTCAAAAATTATTGTGAAAAAAACTTGATGCATTGGGAAAATAGTAATATTTTTGCAGCCTTGATCCGGTATCCAATTCCTTGTACAAACCTTGACTATATATATTATCTTAAGATATTAAAATAATTCATCGTTACATATATAGAGAGAGAGATTCTTCTTCAATGATATTAACATAATCTAGTATTTCCACAGTACAATAATAACTTGCATTGCCTACAAATTTGGAAACCCTGATTGTTAGGTAGCTGCAACATCAAACAATGAAAATCATACAGAAAACTGCCTATGCTTGTAACAAAACTACAGTAGAAAGTTGTAAACTAAATTTAAACAGGAACGATTATTTTTTATAAGCCGGCCATTATTTTGTAATAAGGTATTAAATATATATTATATTAAATTTTTAAGATTTTATAAGAACATAAAAACCTTTTAGATCATTCTGAAAAACTGCCGTCTGTAAATATTATTCCATTTAAAACATTGAAGTATATCTTTCTATTTGGAAATCGAAAATCTAAATCTTTTTAAATTACTACTCATCACGTGATCATGAAATTTAAAATTTAGCTACTAGAGGGCGTATTTTTCATTTTAAAAAGTATATTTTATCTGTAATATATAAACAAGGTAGAGAATTTTGAAAAGGAGTTATTTGTAAAGGGATAGGAAAATGTTTTAACTAAATATTTAAATACTTATTGAAATGTTATATTTGTTAAAATATAAAATTAAAATTATGCTTTCGTTAGACACAATGGATTTGTTTTTTGGTTTATTTTATTTTTTCTATAGATCTTATGCCATTGTAAGCTACCTCTTGGAAGGCAGGAGGAGATAAAGATTATTCCCAGCATTTAAGTAATTTATCCTAATAATTGAAAATTGAGGGCTACAGTATTTAGGTTTCTATTATCGTCGATATACCGTTTGTTATTCATGCATGTGTAGGAAATCATAGTGTTAAAGTTTAAAATGTTCATTTTCTTTTAATCGTATCTCAAATCATTGCAGCATGAAATTTCTCCAATCTCTGTCTTCTTCTTTTTTACTTACCTCTGCAAATAAATATGTTGTATCCCTCGATTATACCTATCCTACCATTTTATAGCCTATTAATTTTCATAAAAATTTACTTGTTTATATATTCTCCCCCTAGCAATATGTTTAGTCCAGATTCATTTTAACTTCTTAATTTTTTTAATAATATTGGTAGTTACGAGTAGATCGTAAACACAACAATAGTCTCTCAATCCTGCTATATGAAACTTAAGACTTTTCATATTTTGTTATGTTGTTTTGTAAATGCCCAAATGTAAGACTTATTTGTAAGCAGTAGCAAAACATATTGCTTACAAAACTGCATTTTCACCGACATTCAGTAAATTATTTCCGTGTTAAGTACCTATTCCAGAAGTTCTTCTCCAAGAGTGATTCAATGAGTAACTTTATCCAAGTATATTATTAATTTTATCAGGTAATAAAACATTTTCCTTCTCCTTACAGCTGTTCCTTTTTCTGGAAAGACATTGAAAATGATTTTATTATAAATTTTATTCTGTCTTATTGCTTTTTCTGATAGATCTGATGACATTATCTGAAGTATTGAAGGATTTGTTGAATAATCAGTCACATTATTTTTACTATTTAGATGAAATAGAAAATTTTTAAATGTGATTTAATTTTTTAAAGAATACATAAATCTGAGAAGTGAAGCACTTAACAATGAGAATGTTTTTATTATTCCAAAATATGATAATAGGAACAGCAGAATGTCACATCCATTTGTATTATGGAATATCACTGCTGCAACATGGGGAAAATTCCTTACAGTTATTTTATAAATAGGAGAATGAGTTGCTATAAAATACCCATGTTATTTCAAAGAATAAAATAATACTATATGATAGCTCGATTTCATAATACTCATTCTAATTTTGTAAGGAATGTCTTCATTTGCTGATATATGAACCCAACAAAGAATAGTACACTTGATTAAAAGATATTTTAGTAATAAATATATACATAGATTTTATTAGAAAGGTTAATTAATCATACTAGAAAAGAGTTGTTCATTGGGGGAAATGCGATATTTGACTGGTACTATTACCAATAGAGTGCCTGAAAAATCTGTAGTTTGGGAGCCAAAAATGGTCTCGAATGAAGAGTAAATGAAACAATCTATGAGAATGATACTAATGCATTATAAAACATTTTGAATTCTGGAAATATATTTGAGTGATTTTAAATATATGAACAAAGATATCGAAAGTTTGATAACACATCAATGCTTGCATTATATCAATTGTTAAATAAATTTTGCTTTATTATATATGTATATATCATAAATATTTTTGATATATTTTTTTATTTTGACGTCAAATATATTTTTATTTTATTTCAAATATTGTATCTATTTGTCATAAGGGTGCTGTTTTAATTTCTGTTAATTTACATTAGAATTATGCCTTTTTTCATTAGTCTTGTTAAGATGTGTGTTTTAATTTTTGACAGTATAAAGTTATATCTATCTGTACAGATTAAATAACTGTAGCTTATGAATGCATGTAATCCAATTTCTTGTTTTGTTCATTTAGTTTGTTTATAAACATAATAAAAGTACTTATATTTCGATTAGTAGACGATTTTTGTCATTTTTTTCTGGATTGTTTTATTGGCTTTAAATATAATATGACTAATTTAAGTTTTTTAAGAAAAAAAAGTATTTAAAATTATTGTTGTTTTTTTTTAATAAACACCACCAATTCCGTCCTACAAAGACGATTGTTCCTATTTATAAAGAAAAATATGTGCATTTACACTATAAATTGGGACACAAATTTGAATTTATCCAGAGCCTCATGGAGATATAACTTTTCGCGGTATTTTCATTAGAAATATTTTTCCGAACACAGTGTAAAAAGAGACTCAATTTTGTTTTCTTTTATTAGTAAAAAAACATGCTTGAAGAAGAAATGCAGTGGACAATAATAATTAGATAATCTTCTGCAGATGCTCCAGAAATTATTGCACTTGTAAAAGAGGATAAAGATGGTATATAATGGTAAATAAAAAAAAAGAATACTCCAGCCTATATTTTGTATTTGTGAACATGAGTGACGTTTACTAATTGGTTTCCATAGTCATCACAAAACTCATTTCAACTTTTCTTTTTGTTAATTTTCTCATTGGAATTCAGATAATTTAAACTCTTATAAATGGATTTCAAAGAGTGAACAATATATAAATTTCATAATCCTTCCTATGCATTTCATGTCCTTTGACAGACAATGTGATTAAAATAATTCTTTTTTATGACAGCTTTGGTATATATGAGAAATCTCGTAATGAAATCATCATCATCAGTCACGTGTCAAAACCCAGGACTTGTTTTTTGAATACAAAGCTAAAATTTTCTGAAAAGATTTAGAGTTCCTGGTTTCAAACCTAGTTATTGTAGAAAATATGGAATCCAGCAACATATTTTACTTGTAAGAAAAAACATATTAAAAATATGTACATCTCACAGGCAAATTACCCAGGGCAGTGTGCATGGGATCCTCACATTTCGGACGTCACAGAATAAAGAACATTTTTTACACTCTGCTAATGTCAGCTGGAGCCAAGAAACATTCCATCATATTTTAATTAAATTATTGATTGAAAAAGAATGATAAATGCTAAAAATAATGAGATATTACACTTTATTTACATAAATACAATTTTACAATACACACAATAGCATGATTATCCAATCAACTTATAAACAAGTTAGCATGACTAGTTATTGTTGGCTTCAATAATTAAGTTTATGCACAGATAAGATATACTATAATACAGTATAATAAATTTTTAATTGTTTCTGAACAGAGATAAACTTTTGCTACATACACCAACGATCAGAACGAATTTTAACTACAGTTTCAGGATATTTTATATTCATTAACTATTTAAAAAACTGGAGTACTATACTGTAAATATTGCCATGCTATAATATAAGGAATTAACTAAATGCTATATGGGTAAATGTAAGATGCAACATCTATGTTATATTATTTATAAATAAATAAATACATGTGAGCTGGGAATAGGCTATACAATAGGAATTTTAGTCTATCATGTAATATTGTAAAGGTACAGAGTGTAAGAATAATCAGCAATTGAAAATGGTATTATCGAACACATTTACCAAAAACAAAACAGATGATATGCGATAGAAATGTCCGTCTATTGCGTACCACTACTATAAGTAAGATAATGACTGCATGATGAGTAATCACAATGATTTAACAATCATTTATAGTTAATTGCAACTGAAGCTCTTTACATAAACAAGGTAGCCCAAAATAAAGTAACAGCAGTTCACTTAAACCAATACATTCAAATTATCCTTGCCCAAAAAGTGCAGAGTAGTTTGCTTTAATGTGTAAACTATTAAAAAATTAAATCTTAATTTATTCTGTCTATGAGTCCTGTTTATATTTGCAGGAAGTGAAAATGACTATTTGTAAAATACTATGTATTATTTATGAGCGTAACCAAGGATTTTGATAAAAAGCTAATCGCTTTATATAAAAATGTACGCTTTTAGATGTATGGCCACTGAATTTCGGTGTGATTACAAAAACATAGCAATCTCTTGTCATACTAGTTATAAACAGATCTGCAAAATCAATAACTAATAGTAAGTTAGAAAGTAATTTCCATTATAATGGACATAAATATGTAGTGTCTAGCTTAGAAATTTACACTAAGATAATTTTAAAGTTTATATCCATTGCCTTTCATTACTAAGTGTTCGAACTCAGATTTTAGGTATTAGTACACTGTTAGCAGATAACATTTATTCAACCATACCTATGCTATTGGTAGGCATTAATCATATTGTTCTCAATTACCCAGGTTGCATTGGATGGTAGTTTAATTAATGAGTGGTTGGTTCCTCACCATGGCAATAGATACATGGAGATTTTGCATATAGTGGATACAATGCGGTTTATCCATTAGCTGATTGCTTCTTTCCATACTTCTCTATGGATCTTCAGTCTGTGCAGTGCCAGTTGGCAAGAGTAAAATAGATTTCAACTTCCCTATTCTTCTAAATAATAATGATATCATTTATGTTTTTCATTACCTTTTTACAGTGCTTTTTCCAACCCATTATTGATTGGTTCGATTGTCGAAGGAAAAAACATTGTGAAAAGTAATAAAGAACATAAATGATATTAATAGTATATGGAACCATCAATGCCGTAAGAAAGATAAAGTGTTCTACTCTTCCACTGTATTTTCAACACCAACCACAATATGTATATTGAAGGCACAATCAAGATGCAATCAGCACCAATAATGATTCAGTAGAAAGCAATAGTAGTCAGCAATCAATGTATATACCATTCAGCAATAAATAATTAAAGTATATACTGAGCACAATGATTCATGTCCTATTTATAATTCTTGGAGTCAGCTTATCATGAAAATCGGATCCATCAGCGATCATTTTAATCCATTGAATGACGTTGGCAGATACATCTTCACCTTCATTTTGGTCAGAAATTTATTTGTCCAATCATAACATTCACAAATTTGTATCTTTGAAAGGTCTTAACAGGCTAAATTATATCAAATACTTATCTCCTTAATCAATCGATGTGTTTTTTTAAGAATTTTAATTATATTTTCGTAGATTATACCATTTCCACATTATAATAGCTATTAAAAACACATTTTATTCTAACATTGTTTTAAAATAAACTTAAAATTAATTACACTGTATATATTTAACTGTGCCTATAAATTGTATATAAGATGTTTATTTATTAAACTATGGAAAATCATTAATTTTAAAATGAACTTCTATTTTTTTTAAATTACAGACATAAAGCATATATAAATATCACTTCAAGATGTACTTCCTGTTCTTTGAAGTGCACAGTGTGATTGAAATAATTCTTCTTTATAACATCTTTGTTAGATTTGAGAAATCTGATAATGAAAACATCATCATATCTCACATGCTAAAACTCAGAACTTTTTTTCAAATACAACGTTAAAATTTTCTGAAATGATTTACAGTTCTAAGTTTCAAACATAGCTGATAAGAAAAATGTCCGACCCAGTTAGATGTGTTACATATGTAATATTTACTGAGGCTATAACCTCGATAATATGTGTATAAAATGCGATAGTAGGGACCTCTACAGGTGTTTTAACCACAAGCTTACGCTATGGAAGAAAAGATACGTTATAAAAATCACATATTAAAAATATGTATATTATCTTATTTTCAGATGAAGATATATTGCTTTTTTCCTATATTCTTATCTTTAGTAGACACATTTGTTTAAAAACATTGTAAAACTTTAAAAAGAAATTAATTACAAAATTTTTTCCATAGGATAAATTTTCATTTGTCAAGCGTTGTTAGCCCAGAAGTCAGTGCAGCCGCCTTGCAAGCAAGCAGTTGATTGCAGATGGTTGTTGCGGGTTCGCCTCTGGCCGATGCTATGACATACGGAAAAAAAGAAAAAAGAGAATAAACTTTCATTTACAGCATTAAGTAAATATCTTTGTTTTAAGTTATTATTTAATTATTACTTCAAAAAGTATTATTTAATACATTAATTTGTTTTCTTTTATTATCTGTATTTTAATCTCTGAGTTTGGTTTATTATAGAAATGAATGAGCAAAAGACGAGGATATTTATTTAGTATTAAAAGAACAGTCATATTTTCAATTTGTTCTTGCTAAAATCAAGGATAAAATGTCTATTAACATTAAAACCTGACAAACTAAGTATAATTTATAACTACTATATTGATCAAATTATAATACATTCATTAAAATAACATGAAATATTTATTTTACTTTTTAATTTATGAATATTTTAATTTCAATGATTCAACATTGCATTTCACATTTACATGACCAGAATATTGAGAAGTACTTCAGTATACATATGATGACTAGTTTTAAAATCTGTGTCAATATACACTCAATGCATCTAAGTTCGTAGGACTTTGCATGCGGTAGTCAGTATACAGACAATAAATTACAAGTTTTGGCAAAAGAAAAGAAAATGTAGTTATATTGATGTGTTAATAACCTAGTCCAAAGAATCAAATTCAGTCAGGCAAAAACTTTTCTTAAATTCATATAAACAATTAGCAACCTAAATATCAATATAACAAATTGTTAAAATAAAAGAATATAGGCACAAAGTTATTGTGCGATACGATGCCATTAATAATAAAATATTTATCTGTTAATCTAAAGTTAAATACAAAATAATGGCCTTTATAAAACGCTAGATTGATTTTGAAACCTTCAGAGACAGATATCCTTGGCTTCTGTCTTATACATGCCTTGAGTACAGTTTGAATATGATCTTGAAGTTCGAATACATTTTTAGCATGTTAATAGGCAAGAGTACAAAATAACCAAGAGAGTCTGTTTCACTCTCCTAATTAAGAGTTTTTACTCCTTTGTTCTGTGCAGCAATTTGATTAAAGATGGGAAGGGATGAGAAAGAAGAAATGATTAGTTACAGTTAAAAGTTTAATGACATCAAAACGAAATCAACCTAGATACGTATAATTAAGTTCCCAAGTAATTACACACAATATTTATTAGATGCCAACTACTTAGCTGATAACATTTATTAAATTCCAGCTAAATATGTGGCAGTTCGGAAAGTGTTAAATGTTTTGATTTTTGCAAATGACTAATACATTCACGTTGGAACTTTAAAAACAGCAGAACTTTAATAAACATGGCAAGTGGATATTGCCCCCTCAGGCCAGCTCGGTTATCAACCATTGGTTTATTTTTGAGTGCATGTTTGTTTTAAATATCAGTCCATTTTTTATACTATTTATTCAAACCTAATGCTCTTGAACTTAACGTTAATTTTTCTCGATTCATTTATGTACTTTATTTGACACATAGCGTTATTCAGTGTTATTAATTTTATACTAATTTCTGCCAATTTTATCATTTATATATTTTTTAACTTTTTTCTCCTCTATTTTAGTCTCATACCGATTGTTAATCAGATATTTTATTTTAGTGTTTATTTGCCATAACCAAGCTTTTATCAATATTTGCCATCCAATTTGAAATAAAAGCACTTTGCACATATTTGCACATATTTTCATCATCATCAAGTGAACTATTAATATAATAGCAGTTTGAAAATTTACCTTCCAGAATCGGAGAATTTCTAACAAACGTATTTTTTTCAGATTGCTGTTCGTCCAAGTATTGTTAAATACACGATGAAAAACTTTAGAAGTATTTGCTTACCATGGACTTTAGATCTTCAGTTTTAAAATTACATTTACCCTGCAATAAATCATTAATGATGGATTTTTTCACTTTACTCATATTTTAAAACTTTCTTCAACCGTTTTGCTTATGCAGTAAAGAAAAGAAATCTCTACTCGTATAAACATCCTGCAATTAGGACTCTTTTCTGAACTTATTCAAAAAAGTAGATTTAATAAAATCATGTTATATGTGGTCAGCTTCTTGAAGGAAATATGAACGGTTTCTTATTTATCCTTTAGAGAAATTCAAGAATTGATTCCATGATAATTTTGCAATAAGATATAACGCTTTTATAAAATGTGGTCATCGTAAATATTTGCAGTTTTAACACATTCTGAAGATAGTCTCATCATTTTGTTGCCAACTATGGATTGTATTTAGTATATTGTTATTAAACAAATGTACTCTTTGCATAATCTACTATTCCCTCAATGTTTTTGACTGCAATATAAATGAAAACTAATTTAAAGAATATACGACATTTGTGCTGCAATTATTTATTTGATCTTGATATATTCTACTAATGAATTACATCGTGACACTGTCTAAAAAACCAAATCAAACAAATGTGGTACTATTCAAATTGATCTTCATCCCAAAGATAATATGGAGCCATTCAAATTCACCTTTATTCATTAGCTTCATGTTTTTTTTTCTATACCTTATGACAATAGTAGACAAAATGTTATCTCCAAGAGAATGTATAAAAATCATTTACATAATCCAATCATGATACTAGTTGAAGGCACAGCCTTAAATATCTCTAATCAAAGATCTGTTATGATTTATTTGCTCAAAAATTCCTTCAAACAAGTGAAGCATATATATTGTGAAACCTAATACAATGTTTTACCATATCCACCAATAAATTCTCCAGTTTATGTGATACTTCTAGATAACACTGTAAATTCTTCACTAAATTTTGTATTATGTAATAAATCATCTCTTTTATTTAAGAGCTAAAAATTAGTAACATCAGTTTATGTAATTTAAGCCAAACGCAAATTTCAAGACAGTGAATGTAAAATAGATTCTTGCATTTAAGACGTAAGTTAAATACAGGTGTTACTCCATCTATTTTCTGACAGGAATCTCCATATATTAGTGAAGTGGTGGGATCTAAGTTCGATCCTAGCTTCATGATATCTCACCTGTAGCCCACTTCAAACCCTAGTACTAACTGTGAATTTCCAAATGCAATGGGGCTTTATACGTTCAATACATGCTAGTTTCAATAAAAAACATCATTATATAAATATACGTTAAAACCAAGTACTTTAATATTTAAACTAATCAATATCATTAATAAATTCATGGTAAAATTATTCATGAAAATACATATATTATAACTGCATGGATTGTGCATATATATTTATAAATATTTAAATATATATATTTGTTATAAAGTATCATTGCGTCAGAATGATTTATTTTACTTTTAAACAGTTTGTTCCAATTTTAATGATTAAAAGCTACATTCTTTCAATAAGCTTTCAGATCGTCCTTTTCCAAAAAACAGATTTACAAATTCATTTTCCAATTAGAAAATAAATTCAAAGTTAATGAGTTTAAAAGCCTTATCAAAGAAATGTATCTAACATCAATTAACAAACATTTGTAACTTTGATAAGGTAAGAAGCTTTCACCTGAAGGCATCGAGAGTCGGTACAGGTGGGAAACCAGAGAACAGCTATAAATAGTCCGGAAATTTTGGAGAGAGAGAAGCCATATTTGTTTTGATAATGTTACTAGAAGCTATGTGCATCTTAAATTATGAATCTATATAGTGTCTTCATCATGGTGAGGAGCTAACTTCGGGAGTCTGACCGCTGGGCCTGACGTCCCCAGAAGATCTTCAATGTATCTGCTAAACTAAACTTTTTCCATGCCAATCGTGCTGCCAAAACCTGAAATAGTCAATCAAAATGCTATTCAAATAAGTGAAAATGCACGCCTATGTTTCAACCAAATGAGACTCTACTGTGTACACTAAGGAACAAGCCATGGAAAGATGGGTAAAATCTTTCCTTTTGAACCATAACTTTCTGGCCAGTTCTGAACTTTAAGTTAAAACACCTTTTAAGCTATCTACTCTAAAATTTTCTTTTTATTTATGCTATCTTAAATTATGTAGTAATTCTCTATCTTAATCTCTAGTCTTTAAAATTAGTATTATGTTAACTTCCTTTTTTCTTACGATGGCGGTTCGTTTATCTAACCTTATTATATATTTGCTAGATGATTATTAATATCATTTATTTTTGATTATATGCCAATAATACTTCAACTCAACAATAAATTCTTTCGTTACATATCTCTCATGAAAATAATATAATATTAAGTTTGATAGTAATTTTTGCCCATTGAAACTAATTTAAGATGGTTCTATTAATTGTCGAGTTGAAGGATTTATACAATTTTTGCTATTTTTTTTAATGGCTAATAGTAATTTATTAGCCCAGTTTCTAACCTATGCACTGGCTATTTTCTGGCATTTCCCCAATATTTATTCATTCATATTAATAATGTTATAATGTTTTGCAAAAGGTCGATAAAGGAATTCAATGTTAATATATTCTAAGTTAAAGTGTATACTTTATATTAATATTCAGGGAGGGCATGATATTTAGGGTATAATTAGCATAATTTTATAATTGCGTTAAATAATTTTAGTTAAAGCATGTTTGACTTTAATTCAACTTGATCAGGTCATTACTATAGCATTCCTTATATAAATTGGGTTTTATTACTTAAACACGATGATTATTAAGTCATCATTTTCCGAACATTGCTGACTGGTGATATTATTATTATTACTTTAATTCCTAGGAAAAACCACATCCCCACATGCTCGTTTTTATATTGGAACACCAAAGGTTCATGGATATGACACGGCTTCGCTTTCCTTGTGTTCCACATCTTCTTGGTAGAGCAGAAAGACTTGTAAAACACAAGCCACTCTCCTACTTAAATCACAGACAAGCCATTTTCTTTTGTATTCATTTTTATAGCTCATAAAACGTCAGTACTGTTTACTTCTCAGTTCCAGTAAAGCCCACGCTCATGCTCATAAATCATGATGAATTGATTTTATTAAAGTCGAACAAATTCATCTCATATTCATTTATAATTAAGTAAGTTTCCTATTAAATATTAAAGTTATGCTCTAAATATTTATCATACGTTTCATGAGTTGATTTACGAATGTGAAAATGAATCTCACATTCATTTAAAATTAGTATAATAATTTCTGTCAAAGCCAAATAGCTTTATCTATCTTTATTTACTTGTCAGGGCATAGACATGTATAATCCTCCTATCGTATTGTGTAATAGTTATTGGCATACAATAACAACTGCCATTCTTATTATAAATTATAAATTCAATGTTAAAGACTAGAGGTAATATATATAATCTTAATCATAAAAGTTGATCAAAATATTTATTCTTATTAAACATTTTATTAACACATTTGGTTTTTAACTTTCTTTATTATTCAATAATTATTTTAATATTAATGCTTGCTGTCTGCATTGGCATCCTGAACATACATAAATAAATTGACTTATAAATATCCTGTTATTTTATTATACGTTATTAGAGTCAGATCAGGGTTCTCAAATCATCATCATCCTTTGAGCTAGTTTCTTGGCGCATAATCATGTACCGTCAATATATGTCCTCCATTGATTTGATCTGAGCTCGTGAGTTGGGATTGAATTCAGTTTGATCTGGAGTAAAATCTTTGGTTAGACTGGGTTTGAATCCGACTTTGAGCACAGACTGTTGGGTGGATGGTTGTCTGGTACATTAGTTTATATGATTTATTAACACTCATTAACTATCAAAACAATTTAAGCCCTCTTACATTATTCAGCAAATGATGAGAGTAATTTTATATCATCAATAAATGACCTACTGAACTTCAAAAATTATTGTTAAAAAAGCTTGATGCATTGGGAAAATAGTAATATTTTTTGCAGCCTTGGTCCAGTATCCAATTCCTTGTACAAATTTTGACTATATATATTATCTCAAGTAAGTAATATAATTCATCGTTACATCTATATAGATTCTTTTTCAAGGATATTAACATAATCTAGTATTTCAAAAGAACAATAATAACTCGTTTTGCCTATAAATTTGGGAAGCCTGATTGTGAGATAGCTGCGACATGAATTGACATACGGAGAAAACCGCGTCATAATGAAAACTGCGGATGCTAGCAATGAAGCTACAGCAGAAAGTTATTGACTATATTAAAACAGCAACGATTATTTTTCATAAGACTGTCAGCATTTGGTAATAAGGTATTAATATAGATTATACTAACTTTTTAAGATTTTATTAAGAACTTAAAAACTTTTTAGACCACTCTGAAAAACTGCACAGTCTAAATATTATTTCAGTGAAAAAATTGAAATATATGTTTCTACTTGGAAATCGAAAATCGAAATATTTTTAAATTAATGTTTATCACGTGATCAGTAATTTTAAATTTAATTCTACTAGAGGGCGGATTTTTCATTTAAAAAAGTATATTTTATCATTAAATATATAAACTAGGTACAGAATTTGGAAAAGGAGTTATTTGTAAAGGGATAGGCAAAAAAGTTTAACTAACTATTTAAATACTTATTGAAATGTTTTATTTGTTAAAATATAAAATTAAAATTATGCCTACTAAACATTATGAAAACGAATATGAGATTTGTTTAGTTAGATACAATGGATGTTTTTTGGTTTATTTTATTTTTTTCTATTTATCTTATGCCATTGTAAGCTACCTCTTGGAAGGCAGGAGGAGATAAATATTATTCTCTGCATTTAAGCAACTTATCCTAATAATTGAAAGTTGAGGGCTACAGTATTTAGGTTTGTATTATCGTCGATATACCATTTTTATTCATGTATGTGTAGGAAATCATACTTATAAAGATTAAAATGTTCATTTTCTTTTAATCGTATCTAAAGCATTGCAGTATGAAATTTCTCCCCTCTCTGTTTTCTTCCTTTACAATTACCTCTGCAAATGAATATGTTGTATCCCTCCAACATACGTATCCTACAATCTTATAACATATTAATTTCCATAAGAATTTACTTGTTTATATATGGTTACGTAGAAATATGTTTAGTCCAGTTTCATTTTAATTTTTTAATTTTTTAAATAATATTGGTAGTTACGAGTAGATCGTAAACACAACAATAGTCTCTCAATCCTGCTGTATGAAACTTAAGACCTTTCATATTTTGTTATGTTGTTTTGTAACTGCCCAAATGTAAGACTTATTTGTAAGCAGTAGCAAAACATATTTCTTACAAAACTGCATTTTTACCGACATTTAGTAAATTGTTTACGTATTAAGTACCTATTTCAGAAGTGCTGCTCCAAGAGTGATTCAAGGAGTAACCTTATCCAAGTATATTATTAATTTTATCAAGTAATAAAACATTTTCCATGTCCTCAAATGTGTTTTTTCTTAAAGTCATTGAAAATGATTTTATTATAAATTTGATTCTGCCTTATGGTTTTTTTACCTGGTAGATCCGATGACGTTATCTGAAGTATAGAATAATTGGTTGAATGAGCAATCACATTATTTTCACTATTTAGATGAAATAGAAAATTTTTAATTTTAATTTAATTTTTTAAGGAATATATAAGCCTGCCGAGTGGAGCAATTAAACGTGCGAATGTTTTTATTACTTCAAAGTAGGATAATAGAAACAGCAGAATATGACTACCATTTGTATTATGGAATATTACTGCTCAACTATGGGGAGAATTCCTTACAGTTATTTTGTAAATAGGCGAATGAGTTCTCATAAAATAAAAATATGATTTCAAAGAGTAATGGAGCACTATATTGTAGCTTGATTTCGTAATAACCATTCTAAATTTTGTAAGGATTGTCTTTATTTGGTACACTTGATTAAAGGATATTTTAATAATAACCTTATGCATGGATTTTATGAAAGTGATTAAATATACTAAAAAAGCATTTGTCATTGGGTAAAATTACACATTTGACTGCTCCTATTACCAATAAGCAGCCCTGAACTATAAAATCTGTAGTTTGGGACCCAAAAATGTTCTCCAATGAAGAGTAAATAAAACAGTTATGTGAATGATACTAATGCATTATAAAGCATTTTGAATACTGGAAATATATTTGAGAGGTTTTAAATGTAGAACATAGATGTAGACAGTTTGATAAAACGTCCATACCTGCATTATATCAATGGATTAAATAAATTTTACTTTATTATATGTATATATCATACATTTTAATTATTTTAGTTAAAATATCGTGTCTATTTCTCATAACGGGGAGATAAAATTTCTATTAATTTACATTAGAATTATAACTTTTTGCATTAGTTTTGTTAAGAAATGTGTTTTAATTTTCGAAAGTATTAAAAATTTTTCTATCTGTGTAAATCTAAATAAGTGTAGCTTATGAATGTATATAATCCTATTTATTGGTTTGTTCATTTAGTTTGTTTATAAATATAATAAAAATACGTATTTCTTCGATTAGTACACGATTTTTGTCATTTTTTTTCTGGATTGTTTTATTTGCTCATAAATATAATATGCTTAATTTTCGTTTTTTAAGAAAAAAATTATTAAAATTTAGTCCACCGTTTTTTTTTAATAAACACCACCATTTCCTTTCTACAAAAACGATTGTTTCTATTTAAAGTGAAAAATATCTGCATTCACACTATAAATTGGGCCACAAATTCGAATTTATGCAGAGCCTCAGGGAGATATAACTTGCCCACAGTATTTCTAATAGGAATATTATTCCAAAAACAGTAGAAAAAGAGATGGGATTTTGATTGATTTTATTAATAAAAAAACATGTTTGAAGAAGAAATGCTGTGGACAATAATAATTAGATAATCTTCTGCAGATTCTTAAGAAAATATTGTACTTGTGGAAAAGAATAAAGATAGTATATAATGGTGAATGAAAAGTAACTACTCCAGCCTATATTTATATTTGTGAACATGAGTGATCTTTACTAATTGGCTTCTATCGTCATCACAAAACTCATGTCAACATTTCTCCTTTTTTAATTTTCTCATTGACATTTAGTTAATTAAAACATTTTTAAATGGATTTTAAAGAGTGAACAGGATATAGATTGCATAATCCTTTGTACCGCACATTCGGTCCTTTGGAGTTCACAATGTGATTAAAATAATTCTTCTTTATATCATATTTTGTTAGATTTGAGAAATCTGGTAATGAAATCATCATCATAAGTCATGTGCTAAAACTGAGAACTTGTGTTTTTAAATACAAAGCTAATATATTGTGAAATGATTTAGAGCAAACATAGCTGACATAAAAAATGTCAGACCTAGTTAGATATTTTGCTTATAAGAAAAAACATAGACATATGTGCATGTCACATGCAAATCACCCAAGGGCAGTTTGCATGGGATGTGGACATCACAGAATAAACAACATTTTTTCCAGCTTGCTAAAGCGGGATAGACAGAAGAGACATTCCATCTTATTCTAATTAAATTATTGATTGCAAAACAACATCAAATGCTAATAATAATGCCACACCACAATTTATTTACATAAGTACAATTTGCAGCACACACTATAGCATGAATTGAATGTCCTATCAACTTATAAACAAGTTAGCATGATTAGTTATTTATGGCTTCAATAATTAAGTTTATAAAAAAATAAAAAATAAAAATAAAATAAAATAAAAATAATAAAAAATTAAGTTTAAGCACAGATAATATATAGTATAATACAGTACATTACATTATTAATTGTTTCTGAACAGACATAAAATTGCTGCTTAGGCCAACAATTATGACGAAGTTTAACTACAGATTCAAAAAACTCTAAATTCATTAACTATTTAAAAAATAGACTACTATAAATACTTTCAGGCTATAGTATAAGTAATTACCTAAATGCTTTATGTGCAAATGTAAGAGACAACATCTGTGTTACATTATTTATAAATAAATAAATAACATGTCAACTAAGAGTAGGATATACAATATGAAATTTTTGTCTATCATGTTCTAATGTAAAGAGAATAAGCCCTAAAATGACCAGTAGTTGCAAATGGTAATCATCCAAGACATATACAAAAAAGAAAACTGATGATATATGTTAGGAATGTCCATCTATTGCATACCACTGCTCTCAGTACGATAATGAACACATGATGAGAAATCATAATGGTATTACAATCATTTATGGTTAAATGCAAATGAATCTCTTATATAAACAAAGTAGCCCAAAATAAAATAATAGCAGTTCACTTATACCAATATGACCAAATTATCATTCCCTAAGACTGCAGGGAATTTTGCTTAAAACTGTAAACTATTAAATGATAATAAAAAATAAATCTTAATTTATTCTGTCTATGCAGCCTGTTTTATATTTTCAGAAAGTGGAAATGAATGGTTTTAAAATACTAGGTTTTTTATAAGCATGACCAAGGATTTTGATAAAAAGGTAATGATGGAATTGTGGTGTGATTAAAGAAGACAAAATAGCAATCTCTTATCATACTAGTTATAAACAGATCTACAAAATCAATAACTAATAATAAGTTACATAATAATTTTAATTATAATGGAGATAGATATCTAATGTTTATCGTAGAAATTCATACTGAGATATTTTTAAAGTTTATACTCATTGCCTTTCATTACAAAGTGTTCAAGCTTAGATTTCCAGTATTAGTACATTTTAGCAGGTTTCATTTATTAAATAATAGCTATGGCATTGTAAGGCATTAATAATACTGTTCTTAATTCCATGGGTTGCATCGGATGATAGTTTAATTGCTTATTAATTTCTCGTTTCTCCCCACAGCAATAAACACTTGATGTTTTAACATAAAATGAACACAATGCTGTTTCTACATTATCTGTTGGCTCCTGTCCATAATTTCATATGGATCTATGGCCTGTGCTCTGCTGGCTGGCAAGAGTGAAGTAGATGGCATAATCTCGACTCTTACATTGTATTTTTCAATATCAATCACATGATTTATATTAAAAACACAATCATAAACCAATCAACTGCAATGATGATTCAAATAGTAATTAGTAATAGTTAGGCAATCAAAGTATATATTAAGCACAAAGATTATAACTCCTATTTGTAGTTTCTGAAGTTGGCTTATCAGAAAAATTGGATCCATCAGTGGTCATTTCATTCCATTAATGTATTGTTGGTAGATAAATCTTCAACATCATTTTGGTCCGTGACTTATTTGTCCAATCATGACATTTACAAATTTTTATCTTTGAAAGCGATTACCAGACTAAATTCAATCAAATAAATATCTTTATACAAATTTTAAATACATTTTCTAAGATTATGTCTTTCCACTTTATAATTGTCAACAAAAACACATTTTATTCGATTATACTTTTAAAATAAATGTATAATTAATCACACCATATACATTAATCTGTGCATATAAATTGTATATAAAATTTTTATTTATTAAAATTGTTGAAAATCTTTACTTTTAAAACAGACTTTTACTTGTTTAAATTACAAACATAAAGCTTATATAAATATCGCTTCAAGATGTACTTATTGTCCTTTGAAGGACACAATTTGATTGGAATCATTCTTTTTTATAACATCTTTATTAGATTTAAGAAATCTGGTAAAAAATCATCATCACCAGTCACATGCCAAAACTCATGCCCTGCTTTTCAAATACAAAGCTAAACATTTTTGAAATGATTTAAAGTTCTTTGTTTCAAACATAGCTAATATGGAAAATATAGAACCCAGTTAGATATATTACATATAATAAAAATCAGATGTTAAAAATATATTATCTTATTTGCAGATGTATATATTTTGCTTTCTTCCTATAGTTTTATTTTTAGTAGCCACAATTATTTAAAGGATATTTGTAAAGTATTTACTGTACAGCCTGTGGCAGTGCTGTTTTTGTGTAAAAACACAGAATAATACCGCTTTCGCAGCTGAACCTTATGGCTGATACATGACTAGTGATCATATTAGCCGCTTAACAAGAGACAATAGATGTAGTGGTTAGAATCCATGGTCAATTACTTCCACCGTTCTAACCCTACATCTAAAATAACAACACTAGATGATTGTTTAGTTTGCTGCTTATTTCATTGCAGCATGAATTTCTATGCATAGGGATCAAATTTGTATTCTGGCTCGAATTTAATCTGAGAGTGTGTGCACTGAAATGGTTTGCAACTGTTTGTTTGTTGATGTTTATGATTTTCTGTATTTCCTAACTGAGATCTTTTGGCCTACTAGTAATTATCAGCATATTCCTGATATTTGTCTGAGCTTTTTTTTTTTTGGTGTTTGTTGTTATTTGGAACCCAAAAAAAGTATGTCAATGTCTCTGGCAGATGATTGTAGTTGTTGGTGAAAAAGTACCATTTCTGTCATGACTCGGATGAGAGTAACAAAAGAATAACAAAATGGCTACCACATTCTTGCAATTGGGGGATATCCAAAAAAAGTGAGAAAAAGATGACGCAGTTGATTCAGTTTAGTCACACATGGTGAATAAAATTTATTTGATTTAAAAGAATCTGTGTTTTGTTTGTGATTCTTTTGATCTGTAAGTCAATTAATTAACACCCAGAATGTCAGTGTTCAAAGTGTAGGGCTTTTCAGCCGAGTGTGGTGGAGTTTCTCGGACAGCTTCATATTCTTCTCAAATCAATCAACAATTTTACGTTTCTTTCGGTCGGAAGAGAATCAACTCTCTTGATCGATATATTAGTCAAAATTCCAAACAATTCTTTTCATTTATAAGCAAATATGGACAACTGAGGCGGAGTTTGTTGGACAGCTTTGACTTATTTTTTTGCTAAATCAATCAACAACAACCCCCCGCATTTTTAACAAATTTAAAAAGAAAGTGTCAATCCTAATTTTAAATAACAACAAAAAAAAGACATCTGTTTAAAAAAGAAAACAGTATATTAAAAGGCAAAAAAAAAAAGTCGTATGTAAAGCAAATTGTGTATATTTGAGATATTCAAAAAAAAGTTAAAACTGTCCCTTATACTTTGAAATGTATCGAATCCAAACCAAAAAAAAAAAAGATGTCTGTAAAAAAGAAATAGTAGATTTAGAATGGAACCCCCCCCCCCCAAAAGGCATATGTCAAAAATTATGTACTTTTGAGATCCAAAAAAAAGTTAAAGTGTCCATTATAGTTTTAAATTTATCAAATGAAAACAAAAAAAAATAATTATGTCCCAAAAAAAAAAAACAACAACAATATATTAAAAAGAAAAAATTACAGCCGTATGTCAAAATACGATATATTAGAGAAAAAAAAAATCTAGCCGCCCGGTAATGTTATATTGCTCTGTTTTTAACTAGAAACAGCGCCACCAAAGGCTGCACAGTGAATACTTTACAAATACCATTTAAAGAATAATGTAAGACTTTAAATAAAAAAATTATAAAAATTTTCACATAAAATAAATTTTCCTTTACAGCATTACTATATAAGGAATTCAAATTCAGATTTTCACATGACCCTCAACTCTGCATGCCATCTCATATTGCTGGCCCACCTGATGACATGCATGTTGGAAAGATAAATAATCATCAATGCACATATTTCATGCTAAACCAGTATTCATCAGTTGATATAGATTACCATCTCCACACATATACGATCAGTGTTCAGCTCTATATTAAGATAGCCAATCCTCATACTTTAATGGATAGGCTTCAAACTACTCCAACCCACAACTCTTCAGCCATCCATTTCATTGAAAATCTGATGATTGAAGATTAAAGTAAATATTTGTGTTTTAAGTTATTATTTAATTATTATTTCAAAAATTACTATTTAAAACATTAACTCGTCTTGTTTTATTATTTGTGTTTTAATCTCTGGATTTATTTCTTTATAGAAATCAATCCTTAAAAGACAAAGTATTTACCAAGTATTAAAATAACAAAGTCATACTTTTAAGATTTTCCTGCGAAAATAAGGGTAAAATTTCTTTTAACATCAAAACTTAAAAAATTAAATATACTGTAATTTATATTTACTATATTGATCAAAGTACATTCAGTAAAATAACATGAAATATATATATATATTTTAATTCATGAATAGTTTAATTTTAATTCTTCAACATTATATTTCACATTTGCATGACCAGAATAATGAGACGTATTTCGGTATATATTATACTTTGTTGAAAAATCTGTGCCAATAAACAATCAAAGCATCTAAGTTTGTAGTACTTTGCATAAGATAGTCATTATACAGACAACACATTATGAATTTTAGCAAAACGAAAGAAAATATAGTTATATTGGTGTGTTATTCGCCTGGGTCAAGTAAAGTCAATAATCAAATTCAGTTAGGCACAAACAACAATTACCAACTTAAATAAAAATATATACTTTAATATAACAAATTATAAAAATAAAAGAATATAGACACAAACTTATTGTGTGAGATAGTAATAGAATACTTATCTGTTTAGCAGATCTAAAGTTATATAAAAATAATGGTCTTAAAGTTCTAGATCCATTTTGAAACCTTCAGAAACAAATATCCTTGTATTCTGTCGTCTACATGTCACAAACACATTTATGAATATGATATTGAAGTTCGAATACAGTTTTTAGCCAGTTAATAGGAAATAATGCGAATTGAAAAAGTGTCTATGTTGCTCTTCCAATTATAACTTCTTAATTTTTTGTTCTGTGTAGTAATTTGAAAAAAGAGGGGAGGGGGTGAGAAAGTATGAATAATCAGTTGCAATTAAAAGTTTAATTAAATCAAAACCAAATCGACCCAGATAAGTTTAATTAAGTTCCGATGTAATTATACAAAAACAAGAATTTGCCAACCAATTAGTAGATAACATTTGTTAAATTCGAAATAAATACGTAACAATTTAGCAAAAGTTAAATGTTTTGATTTTCACAAAGGATGTAGTTCATTCAGATTGAAACCTTAATAAAAGCAAAACTTTAATAAGCATAAGGAATGGCCATCTCAACCCTCGACCCAGCTCTGGCTTGAACTGTAAGTTCATTTTTGAGGGTTTACTTGTTTTTACCACCAATCCATTCTTATATACTATTCATTCAAATTTATAAACCTGAACTTTAATCTTGATTTTCTCAATACATTTTCATACTTTTGACACATATCTTAATTCTGTGTTATTCATTTTATGCAAATTTGTACTAATTTTATTATGTATATATTTTTCAACTTACTTTACTTTCAATTTTATTCACATATTGATTGTTGATCAGATATATTTAATGCTGTTTATTACTATAGTCAAGGTTTCATCAAAGGTTTTATGAATATTTCCCAACCCATTTCAAATTAAAAAACTTGATAATGTTGGGGTCAATGCACCTACTTATTTTGATCACATCAGTGCACTATTAAAATAATAGCACTTCGAACATTTACTTTCAAGAATGAGATAATTTCTAACAAACATATTTCTTTTCCAGATGTCTGTTCGTTTAAGTATAATTAAATACATGATGGAGTAAAAATGAAAAACTTTAAAGATATTTGCTTATCACTGACTTTAGGTCTTCCATTATAAAATTACATTTATCCTGCAATAACTCGTTAGTGATGCGTTTTTTTCATTTTACTCATATTTTAGAACTTTCTTCCACCGCTTTGCTTATGCAATAAAGAAAGAAAATCTCTTTTCATTTAACCAATATCCTTGAGTTAGGACTCTTTTCTGAACACATTCACGAAAATAGATTGAATAAATTGATCCCATATGTGGTCAGTTTATTGGGAAAAAATATGATTAGTTGATTATATATCTTTTCCAAAAAATCAAATATTGAATCCATTTCTGCAATATGATCGAAACTTTTTATAAAATGTAAGTCAAGCATTGGTCGTCGATAGGTCAGCACAGCAACCTTACAAACAGTTGTCCCGGTTTAGTGGGTTTGCTTCCCGGCCGATGCTATCAAACATGAAAAAAATGTAGTCATTATAAATACTTGCAATTTTAATACATTCTGTAGATAATATCATTATTTTTTTCCAACTATGGATTTTATTTACTGCTTTGTTATCAAACAAAGATATGCTTTGAACATAAACTACTTTTCCCTTAATGTTTTTGATTGCAATATAAAATAAAGCTATTTTAAAGAATATACGACATTTGTGATCCAATTATTTCTTTAGTCTTCATATATTCTACTAATGAATAACGCTGTGATCCTATCTGAAACATGAAATTAAACAAATATAATACTACTCAAATTGATATTTACTCACAACGATAATATTGGGACATTCATCCCTTTTCATTAACTTCTGGCCTTTTCCACCACACCTTGGTAATCACACAAGATACATTATTTCACAGAAAATGTATAAAAATCTTTTACATAAAACAAACATAACACTCCTTGAAGATACATAGTTAAATAAAGGTATTAGTGCCTTTACTTTTTGACATTAATCTCTACATATTGGTTAATAGTACTTATTGTCAGTCATTAACTATCAAAAAATTTCACGCATTCATACATTTTTCACCAAATGATGAAATTAATTTCTTTTGTCGTCAATAAATAAGCTATTGAACTTCAAAATTACTATTAAAAAAATTTCACTCATTGTAAAAAAAACATCTAATATTTTATGCAACTTTGATCCTGCAATCAATTCGTTATACACATTTTGAATATATTATATTATCTCAAGTAATGAATATAATAAATCGTTACCACTATGTTAAAGATATTAGCATAACTAGTATTTGAAAAATATAATATAATATATTATCGGACTTTAGGTTGTATTGCTAATAAATTTAAAAGATAGGTTTTTCGGAAACGAGGTACAAGCCACACAAGCCACGAACCAGCGATGCTCGAGATAAAGCAGCAGCAGAAAGTTATTAATTACATCTAATCAGCAGATGTATTTTTATAAGAATGGCATTATTTTCTAGTAAAGTATTAAAATCAATTATGCTATATTTTTAAGACTTTACTAAGAACTTAAAAACTTTATATAACATTCTGAAAGACTGGATAGTTTAAATATTAATAAGATTTGAAACATTGAAATAAATGTTTTTAGTTTGAAATCCAATATATAAATCTTTTTAAATAATGATTCCCACGTGATCAGTAACTTTAAAATTTCGTTATTAGAGGGCGTATTTTTCATTTAAGAAAAAGACAATAAAAAAAAATAGAAAATAATAAATAGAAAAGAAAAAGAAAAAAGGGGTAGTGGTATAGGTGTTATTTCAAAAAAAATATTTAAATATTGTTAAATGTCAAGAACATTTATGGTTTGAAATAAGGTTGGGTAACAAGAATGGATGGTGGCTATAGTTTATATAGCCACTGAAGATAGTCAAATTATAATAGTGTAACAGTAACATATATGAATGTCTAGTTAAGGATATACAAATTTTTAAAGAAAAGAAGAGAATAATGGATATATGGGATATGAAGGGACATATTGAAGAAATTGATGATGTAGATAATAAAAATGGACAGCTTTTGAAGAAATTTGGTCAGAAAGTGAATTTGAGTATTGGAAATTTATTAAATATTTACGAGGGACAATGCACATGGTCTAGAAATAATATATTTCATACAATAGATTATGTATTGGTAGGGAAAGAGGGAATGAATAAAATATGGAAAATTAATGTGGTTGATAATGTAGAAAAAGTATGCACTAGTGATCATAACTTCATTGTAATTGAAATGGTTAGTAATGTAATAGAGAATAGAAATAAAAGTAGAAATAATATTGAATGATGTGGATGGAGAGTGAATGATAAGAATAAGTTGGAAGAGTATAAAATACAAGTTAAAGAAATCATAGAAGACTTGGTTGGAGATGAGTATAAGGACTGGAGCAGAGAAGTAGAAAAAGTGGCAAATAGGATTTTAGGTGAGAATATTCAGAAGAATAAAATTAATAAAAAATGAGAATTAGTAAAAGTTTAAAAGAGAGGGAAAAAGCATGCAGAGAATATAAAAGTGCTATTAAGAACAAGGAAAGTGAAAAAGATATTAATGCTAAATGGGAAAAGTACTTAGAAAAATAGAAGGTGGCTAAAATAGATAATTTTAGAGAGAGAATGAAATTGAATAGTAAATTGTTAGAGGATATTAATAAAAGTGAAAGAGATGGGAGTAAAAAATTTTGGAATTACATTAAAAAGTAGAAATGTAGGGGAGAAAGAGATAGTATTACTAGATGATGAGGGAATAGAATGTAGGTCTGGATAAGATTTAGGGACAATCTTAAATAGATATGTAATGAATATAAAAAAAAATGTTAGATGTGATGGATAGAGTGATAGAAAATGTAAAAGCATATACTAATGGGAATATTAGGTTTACAAAAAATGAACTGAATGAGATAAAGAAGAAATTGAAAAGTGGAAAGGCAAGAGGTTTAGATGGATGGGCAGCAGAGATGGTAATGATTTTAGGATATAGGGCATAAGTAAAGTTATTATTTTGTTTTAATAAGATAGCACAGAATAGAATTTTTCCGAGTAGTTGGAGTAATACAAGACTAAGATTATTATTTAGAGGAAAGGGTAAGGATCGTAGAAAGTTAAATAATTATCGACCAATAGTGGTAATATCCCTATTATATAAAGATTTTTTATATATGGTGGCTAGAAGACTTGTAAAATGAATGGAAAGAAATAATGTAGAGGGGGAAATGCAAAGGATTTTAGATTAGATAGGTGTATAGGAGAGAATTTATTTGTAGTTACACAACTTATGGTTATGAGTAGGAATTCAGTTAAACAGTTATATATGAGTTTTAGAGATATATAGAGGGCATATGATAGAGTAAAAAGACATTATGGATAAGTTTAATAAATTTGGGAATGGATGAAGCTTTACGGGATATTATTAAAAAATTATATGAAAATAATAATTATATATATATTGTGATGACCATGTAAAGTCATCGACACACATATATATTTATTAATAACATTAGATAAATTCGCTAACAAGAAGAAATAAAGGTGAAATAAATTAGCTATTAAATTTTTAAAAAAAAGGAAGGAAAAGGAAAAATTGAAATTCTAATGTCAAAATTTACTGTGGATTTGTAATAGTAAGAGAAGGGGAGGGGGTGCATAAAGAAATGTGTCTCTTTCTCTCTTGTAAGTCAAATGCTAGAAAGTTAGTTTTGTTTATTGTGGGAGAGGGGAAGGGGATGCATAAAGAAATGTGTTTCTTCTTTCTTATTAAAAAACTATATAATAACAAATTAAAATAAAATGTAAAACACAAATGTGAAAAAAAAATGAATTGTAAATTTTAAATAAAATGTAATATGTGATATATAAAAAAGAAAAACAATATGGCCGTAGGTGTGAAAGTCTGTTGGACAAATTAAATTCCATGGACAAAGAAAATGTTAACGGAAGATCTTTGCCTGATCTGTTAAATTAATTGGGACTTACATTCCAGCCACTAATTAAATAAAGAAACATAATGATAAGAATTAGTTGGAAATCTAAGTCTTAATTAAAAATTTTAAAAAACAATGAACAAAAGAAAGAGATTAAGAAAATTACAATTTTTTTCTGGCATTGCTAGTAGAGACTTTGAAGAAGCAACAGCTCAAAGAAAATGAAAGAAGTGTGTGGCTAGTGGCGTTAAAGGGACATGGGTTCGGATTCAAGCCATCTCATCACTGACTCACAATGTAAGATCTTTGCCTGACCTGCTAGAGGGACCGCCACTTCTGTAGCTGTCAACTGAAACTCAACCTAAAGAATCAACAAGCTAAACTGGAATGAGAAATAACCCCACAAACTGAGGAAGTTAATCAAGAGCGCTCGGAAGAAATACCCATGAGACAATTACAACAAAGCCTAGGTAAAAGCATGCATGCATTTTAATCTGTTTACTACTCATAACTAAATACACAATTACTAATTTGATAAAATAGAACTCTATCAACAGGACTTTAAGAACTTTAATATTTGATCTATTTTCATATGTTTATTATAGCCATGTATTTTATAAGTGTGTGTTTTTATTATTATTATTATTATTATTATTATTATTATTATTATTATTATTATTATTATTATTATTATTATTATTATTATTATTATTATTATTATTATTATTATTATTATTATTATAATGTATTTTTATATAAAGTGTGAGTATTATTATTAAACATATTTATCATTAAATTTCGTATCCTTGCTTTATTCTCCTATCACCAAGCTACAACAGGGGGGAAACTGTAATTATTGATTAAAGGGGCATGCTGATTTGTTTAAGGTATTCATGTGCTGCTTGTTCATGCGAATTCCCAATTCTAAAAAACAAATAGCAAGCGCTGGACATTTGTTAAATTTCTTTGAAATGGTTTGCGTTGTTCAGCAGCCGAGAGTTCTTGATTGGGAAAAATAACGCCAAGGTAATATGTACGTATTGCCTTGGGATTCAGTCAAGGGTATAGATATGAAGTATCTGTATTAGCTCTCTGCTTGCATTGTAATGGCGTTGGTTAAATAAATAAATAAACAATATCCATTACAGTTGGAGGCTAAGCCGGGATACGTCGGTTAGCAAAACTGTTAGTAAACAAATAAGAAATAAATAAGATAATAAAGAATCAAAGTCGGAAAAAGAATTAAAGTATAATAAATAAATATAAAATACAATTGAAAGTATTAAAGATAAAATCAAATCAAGTAAACAATCCAAATGACCATTTCCGTTATAATATATATATATTGTGCCATTACTGTTCGTATCTAAAAGTTTGTAGGCCAAGAATCAAAGATTTTACTTACAGCTGAAATCATATCATAAGAGGGCACCACCTGTAAATAACCTGGAGCCACGAAATTAGGAGAATCTTATATCGCGGCTGTTAATTTTTATACTATGACAGATTCAGCTAATCTCCCTTGCGATCCCTTTTTTCTTTATATATATGTGTGTATACGCTAGGGTCATATGTTTTATTATTACATATAAATGCTAAAGGAATAAACGCGAACACTTACATATGTTTCATATAATAAAAAGTTTTATTATAAAATTTTTTTTTCTATACCTTTCTTTTATTCAAGACTATTGATAGAAACAAATCATTTATAATTACCCCCTCTACCTCCCTCTTTTCTATAGACTTAACTCAACAAACATTATTGTTCTTTTTCTTTCTTTCTTTTTTTATAAATAAAAAAAAAACAACACAGGTGAAGAGTAACATATTTTTCGTTCTCGAAGCAACATGCGCTTTTACTTATATATATAAGCTACCCAGATGGGAACGAATCTTGACCAGTGCAGAGGCTAAGTGACTTACTATTAGGAGATAGTAATTACTCTGAACCCCTACCCTCTCTTTCAATATTTACTCCACTCTTAAACTTTTCATTTGCTTTCTTAAATCATTTCTATTTTTAATCTCCCCTATAGTCTTGAATCCTATCTAAAGCTAGTTGAAAACCCTCTTTAAAGAAAAATTCAAATACAAATAAAAATAAATTATGAATTTCAAATAAAATTAATTGGACAAAGTAAACATAAGTATTATAAATATATGCATATAAAAAGAAACTTTCTATTGTCGCAACTTATAGTTCACCACGACAATAGAATTAATTAAATTCTTTTCTCTCTTTTCCCCACCTTTTCAGATCAGAAAATTTAATTATGAAATTGTTTTAAAAAACAAAAATTTCTTTAATTAATATCACTTTCAATGTAATCTCAATCCAATTAAAAAAAATAACTAATCTACCATTTTGTCCTTTTTTTCTTTCTATTTTGTTCTTTTAAAATCCCATTAAAAATAAAACAATAAATAATGCCAAAAACCCACTATATATATATATATATAACTAATAAATAAACCGCAAAAAAAAAAACTTTCTATATACACAGCATTTATTTATTATTATATGCCTAATATATATGTGTATATACGTGATTTTTACATATATAAAGAATATAACATGAGCCGCTCGAAATTATCGGCTCATTGCATCTCTTCCAGAAAAAAAAAATGTAAAAAAAAACTTTAATTACTCCCTCTTTTACAAGGCTTCAAACACCTTGCATTATAAGTCCCTTTTCTTCCCCTTTTTCCTAACACTACAAATGCATTAGGTCCGCATTTTTGAACAATTTTGTATGGACCTTCAAACAAACGAAAAAATTTCTTATATTGCTTCTCACTCATCCGGCTCACTGGCTGAGTTTTGACATAAACCCATTCTCCTATCACAAAACACCCTGGATATACATTCCTTTTTTTTCTCTGTTCAGCTTTCTTTTTTAACTGTTCTATAGCATGACATCAATAGTTTTCCACATTAACTATTCCTTTTTCTGAAGGTACCAGATACTTGAGAAGAGACGGTTCAATCCGGCCATAATGTAGTCTTTCAGGGGCCAGGCCGGTGGACTCATGGTAAGTACAATTTATAATTTTGATCATTCGTGGAAGTACATTAAACCACTGCTTATGGTTTCCTTTCAAATGAGCCCGAAATAAACACCCCAATTCTTTCATAACCCTTTCACAAGGGTTAGATTGAGGGTTTCTAATGGAGGTTAAAACATGTTGTATCTTCTTCTGCTGAAGCCAATTTTTCCATTCATTGGCCATAAAAGGAGTACCATGATCACTCAAAACTGTGCTAGGTTTTCCCACCTGTATAAACTGTTTGTCTCTCAGTGCAGTGATCAATGATTTCATGTCAGCTTTACGCAAAGGGTATGCCTGTACTAACTTCGAAAAAACATCATATGTCACTAAAATATACCTGTATTGACGAAATGAAGGCAAAGGACCATAGAAATTGATGGCCAATAACTCATTTGGGTTTTTCGGTATAATAGGAGTAAGTATTCCTGCATAATTCTTATTTGCAGTTTTATTTTGTTGACATTCGTGGCATTTCTGTATCGTGTCCACAACAGACTGGTACATATTTGGCCAATAGTACCATCTTTGCATGAGTTTATTTATCTTAAGTGACCCATAATGTCTGTAGGTCCTATGTACATAATTTATCAAGTGTTCCCTTAATGTCTGAGGTATAACTATTTTCCAGCAATCTATTCCTCACTTGACCTGAAACATCAGCATCCCATTCATCATTCTATATCGATGTAATTTATTATTACCTCGTACATGATTTCCTGTCTGTTTGATATTATTCCAGCCTTGTATTAGTTTTTTGCATGTAAAATCAGAGGCCTGAAAAAACTTTTTCTCTTCATACCCCTTTTCATCGCTTTATTGGAATCCATCACGAGTGGGGTTAATCAGGCTCCCTCTAGTGTTAGGTTCTGACCTTTGTCTGGAGCCAGATTTCTATTCAGTATATCGGGCACTATATTTTCTTTTCCTGAGCAATGTACTAACCAGTAATTGAACCTTTGAAGATATAAAGCCCACCTTATAAGTCTATCACTTGTTAAATAACACTTGTTAATAAACTCCAAACTCTTATGATCTGTAATAATGATAATATCTGATCCTAGTAGTAAATGTTTGAGTTTGTTTAATGCCCAAATTATGGCCAGCGCCTCCCTTTCCATAGCTGTATAATTTCTTTCTGCTTGATTTAGAGTTCTACTTAAAAAATATAGAACTTCCAGTTTTTTCCTTCATTTTCTTGAAATAGAATGGCCCCCAACCCGACTTTACTGCTGTCCGTTTGTAGCATAAAAGATTTTTTAAAATCAGGATAAGCGAGTGCAACCACCTTTAGAAAGTTTTCTTTAATCGTTTTGAATGCTTCACATTGTTTTTCACCTCACTCCCATCGACTTCCTTTGTAAGCAGTTGTATAAGCACTTCCGTGTCTCTGGAAAAATTCTCGTAGAATCTCTGACATATGCCGAGAAATGATCTTATTTATTTCCTATTCTTAGGTTGAGGAAAATTGTTTATTGCTTCAATTTTATCAGGATGTGGGCTTATACCTTGTTCGCAAACAAGATGACCTAAAAATAAAATTTCTTTTTGTAAAATGTTACTTTTTTTAAAATTGATTGCAATGTTTTTCCTTTGACACTCCTGTAAAAACACAGATAAATTTTCTAACAGCTCTTGAGATGAACGTGAAGCTATTACAATGTCGTCCATATAATATACGATAAACTGTTTCACCCTGTCCGATAATACCTGATCTAAACAGCGTAACAAACCGGATCCACTATTTACCAGCCCAAATGGCACACATTGAAACCCATATGTATATCCCTCATATCTAAATGCGGTGTACTTTTGATCTTCTCTGTGAAGTGGCATCTGCCAGTAACTCGAGGTTAAGTTGAAAGACGAGAAGTATTTATTTTCACGAAATTCTAATAATAAATCTGTTATATGAGGTGGTACATCTCTGTCTGGTATAGTAATAGCATTTAACTGTTGCGCATCTAAACAAACCCTCATGGAGCCATCGTTTTTTTTACAATTACCAGAGGGTTTATATAAGAAGACTGTTGTTTTCTTATGATTCCCCACTGTTCCACTGTTGTATTTGACTGTCTACTTCAGTTTTATATTTAACTGGAATAGGTATGATCTCCCCTGAAACTGAGTCTCCTCTTTTACTCTTATACAGTGCACATATCCCTTTATAATGCCAGGGTTTGTAGCAAATACTCGTTCATGCTGCTGTAATATTTCTCTTAGTCGGTTTTCCCAGTTGTTATTATTTTTCTCCAACTTGCTTACTTTGTTTTCTATTTCCTTATAAATGTCCTCTACTATCATATGTGCTACTTTATTACTTTGACTACTTCGTTCACTAAATGGAATTATTTCATTTTCTATTGTTGTTATTTTTTATAGTAATTAATTTTGGTGCCAGTTCGATGCATAAAGTCTGACCCCAGTATCATATCTTCTATTAAATTTGTCATCGATACTAGCGTGTGTTGTATCCTTTGTTTTTCCACCTGTATTTATCCATATACCTGCATGGGGTCGAGCCTAACTCTTTTTACCATTTGCCATTGTTATTTCTGATTTTTTTTTAGAGGTAATACGTGTAATTTCCCTTCCTGATTCTTAATTTGATTTAGTATTTCATTCAAGATTATACAGTCTTGGCTACCTGAAACCAACAATGCTTGCACTTGAATTCCCTGCACTTTTACTGTGATCACCAGGCATGTTTGGTCAGCCATTATCTGTACTTTTTCTTCTTCATCTATTACTACATTTAACACTTTGTGTTTTGTTTCTTCTCGATCACCTTGTTCCCCTATGCTTTCCTCTATTCAAAGTGCTTCCAATACCTCCTCCAATCCTTTATGGATACAGGTCATTAGCCTATCCTGTATCTTTTTGGCATGTTTCTCTTTACTATACTCATTATCTGATATTCCAAGATCGGGTATTCGATTACCTTTCTTAACTTCATTATTTGTTTCATAAAAAACTGTGTATACATCCCCTCCTCGTTCGTATATTTTTCTCTTTCTACATCTCTTCACAGTTTTTCTTGCCTTTCTATGTTCCAAAATCTACACATTAATGCTTTAATGTATTTTTTAAAATTGTCCAGCCTCTCATGTATAGCTCTCCACCAATCTTGTGCTACTCGTACCAAATGGTTACTTGCTATTATTATTTTTTCTTTCTCTCCTACTTTGTATATTTTGAAACAGTCTTTTAGGCTCTCTATGTGTTCAAATAAATTCTCCTCTTCTTTTCCTTCAAAAATTTTTATTTCTATTCTGTCTCGCATTTTTTTTTTTTATATTTATTGTGTAAACAAAATTACTTCATATAGTGTAAAACCCTCTCCCAACCATGACACCAACTCTGTGATCTCATCTAAAAAACCAACCTCACTTATCTCACAACTCCTATCTCTGGTCGTTTATTATTATAGTAAGGCCCAAAACATTGGGTACACCATTTTCTATCAGTTCTCTAGCCTACCCCTCAGTGCCATTACTTTTCATATCTAAAAGTTTGTATGCCAAGAATCAAAGATTTTACTTACAGCTGAAATCATATCATACGAGGGCTCCACCAGTAAATAACCTGGAGCCACAAAGTTAGGAGAATCTTATATCACGGCTGTTAATTTTTATACATATGACAGATTCAGCTAATCTCCCTTGCAATCCCTTTTTTCTTTATATATATGCATATATACGCTATGGTCATATGTTTTATTATTACATACAAACGCTAAAGGAATAAACGCGAACACTTACATATGTTTCAAATAATAAAAAGTTTTATTATAAAATCTTTTTTTTATATCTTTCTTTTATTCAAGACTATTGATAGAAACAAATCATTTATAATTACCCCCTCTACCTCCCTCTTTTCTATAGACTTAACCCGACTAACATTATCGTTCTTTTTCTTTTTTTTATAAAATAAAAAAAAAACAACACAGGTGAAGAGTAACATATTTTTCGTTCTCAAAGGAACATGCACTTTTACTTATATATATAAGCGTCCAGACTGGAACGAATCTTGACCAGTGCATAGGCTAAGCGGCTTACTATTAGGAGACAGTAATTACTCTGAACCCCTACCCTCTCTTTCAATAATTACTCCACTCTTAAACTTTTCATTTGCTTTCTTAAATCATTTCTATTTTTAATCTCCCCTATAGTCTTGAATCCTATCTAAAGCTAGTTGAAAACCCTCTTTAAAGAAAAATTCAAATACAAATAAAAATAAATTACGAATTTCAAATAAATTTAATTGGACAAAGTAAACATAAGCATTATAAATATATGCATATAAAAAAAACTTTCTATTGTCGCAACTTATAGTTCATGGATGATTAAATATAATCTCAATTAGAGGTGTTTTTAAATTTAGCAATCAATAGTTCAAGCAAAAAGCAAAGTGTATATTAACCTGATCGATCAGTGTCTGTATGCGTTCCTTGGGATCCTTTGGGAGTTGATTCACTGTAATGAATTTTGTCCACCCGGCTAACTTCCCTTTCTCTTCAGTGGTTTCTTGGTGATGAAATCCAGGATTCGACTAGTGTCTCGGCTGGGGACGGATTTTAGTTGTTTAGTCTTCTAACATTTTTATTTTTCAAAAATAGCTCTCTTCTGTTATAAAAAAATTAATAATTAATTAAACAATAGATTTGTCTCTTATTTATAGTCCTTTTTCCATTGTCCTTTTATCTAATCATGTTCGCAGCCAGTGATTGCATTTCTTTAATTTTTTTTAAGTTTTTTAACACCAGCTAACTAGAAGCTATGACAATAGAATTAATTAAATTCTTTTCTCTCTTTCCCGCACCTTTTCAGATCAGAAAATTTAATTACGAAATTGTTTTAAAAAACAAAAATTTCTTTAATTAATATCACTTTCGATGTAATCTCAATCCAATTAAAAAAAAAAAAACTAATCTACCATTTTGTCCTTTTTTTCTTCTTTCTATTCTGTTCTTTTAAAATCCCATTAAAAATAAAACAATAAAAAATGCCAAAAACCCACTATATATATATATATAAACTAATAAATAATACCAAAAAAAAAAAAAACTTTCTATATACACAGCATTTATTTATTATTATATGCCTAATATATATGTGTATATACGTGATTTTTACATATATAAAGAATATAACATGAGCCGCTCGAAATTATCGGCTCACTATATATATATGTATATATATTATAACCTACACTCCCAACACCACTCATATACATTACATGAGCAAAATGCCCAGGCATCAGTTCTATTAATGAATAGAACAATATAACAAGATATATGATACAAAATTATTACTGAGACTCTTCAATTAAGTCTATGTTCAGCTCAGCTCAGTGGGAGGCTATAGGAAGTTCATAAGATATTTGATTATAAGTAAACGAAAGATGAGACTCTTCAATTAAGTCTATGTTCAGCTCAGCTCAGTGGGAGGCTATAGGAAGTTCATAAGATATTTGATTATAAGTAAATGAAAGAAGAAATATTACACAACATTAAATATAATGTAAATCCTTTTTATGAATTAATTGCATGATAAAGAATCACAATGTTTATTTATACAATCTATTAAAATATTCTTTCAACTTAATTTCTTTCTTCATCCAAGTATAACATATATCAGCTTGCTATAATTATATCCTAAACAATTCTATGACTTGGCATATCATAATCTAAACATCTACTTTAATGCCAATCAAGAAATAAACAATAAGATCTCAGAGAATTTAACAAACACAGTTGAATTAAATAAATACATTGGCCCATAAGTTATAATTCTAACCTATGATAAAATGTAATGAAACAAATTGACTAAAATATTTTACTGTGTTTCGATAATAAGATAATGACAGAAATAGGGTATTTTAATCTCATATCATCATCTAACAAATATACTAACTTGGCAACCTTTCTAATACGTTTATCCAGTGGCAAATGTTCCTTATAATGTTTGGATTAAGAAAACAATATTGTCAGACACCAGCAGATTTAATATTATAACTCCAAAATAATATATCTATTTTATAATAGATTTATGAAATGTGGAGATATGGAAATGGAAACACGAATGTACACAAGAATAACTCAAGATACAGTTTTTAAGATTTTAAATAACTAAAACAAATCATTTATTACAATAAAAAAAAATTAGTTTAACATGATATTTTTACAATAGGACTACTTGTCTTACAGATTTCAATTTATCCAATAAACTTTGAGCATCACTTCAGGACTATCCCCATTATATAACATTATTTATACCCTTTGAAAGCAAATTAACAATAAACTCTAATATTCTAATTTTGCATATTTTCTTGGCTTAAGTATTTCACTTAAACATAATTAAACATAACACTGACTAAATAATATATTATATTATTGGCACACTAAATATTTGAGAGGGTAATACTATTGACTAATAAAATAAATCAAACTAACTATATTTGGCCATCAACAAAGCAACTTTTTCTAACTAATGAAACAATCATTTTTTAAATACATAAACCTTTTCACACATAACAATGAAGTCATATTCATTCTGATGGTTTGCTGACTTATAATTCTGTATTAAATAAATATATTGTATTTTAAAACACTTATTTCACATTTTAATTTCAATAACTCCAAATCTTTACATTTGTGACATTATTCATATTACGCGTGTGTATGCGTGTATCAAGCAACAATAATAGAAAACAATCTTTTCTACAAACTATCCATTCATCAAGATAATATCAAATAATTACTTCATTTTGGACAATGTTGTAAGCCATCAATAAAATAATACACTATTATTACATTAAGAATTTGACTTAGCTATTTATCTGGCCACATTTTAAATAACATGGAGCTATATTTTCATGATTATACCGACTACACGTTCAGAGGGAAAATCACATGAGGAGTAAATAAATTCTTTACTTAATACTTCTACAATAATTCATCTAATTCTAAATACACTGTTGGTGGGGATCCTTTCCTCATCACCAAGACTCTAAGAAAAACATCACACAACTTCCTAAATATCATTTCATAATATGCGCATAATATAAACTAGACTCTACTCATGGAAATTATTAAAAAATATACTATTTAGGCAAAATCTCTCATCTCTACAAATATAGAATGCAATCAGATTATTTTCCATTCACAAAGTTCTTTTACATTTCTAACATTATATTTACATGCTAGCAGATAAACACACACAGATAACATACTAATCTGATCAATTCTATAGAATATGACAGCATCCGAAATTTATACATAAAATATTCACAAACTGAGCTTTATTAAACAAATGTCATAACTGTGCAAAACAGATACACACATGTGCGGATAAGAATATATACAAAAAAAAATTAATTTTAAATTATCTACTATGCAGATAACGTGATAGTTAAATGATACATTAACTTTTAATTCATAATAGACTTTAAATTATTTCTAAAATTTAATAATTACACTCTTACGAACGAACTTTCCTTATCATATTTAGCAAACTATTTCAGTTATACGTTCGTTCATTTTAAAGCCAAAACTCTCATTTTGAAATATATAAAATAAAGGTAACCCTCTCTCTAACAATATAATAAGAAAAATATATTTCTTTTCTTTACCTTTGTAAAATAAAAATAAGACATGTTTTTACAAATCAATTTTTACCAACGTATCCACTGCTCTCATGAATACGCATTCCAAGACGATCTAGAATATCATAATAACCCAAATTATAAATAAAACATAATAATAAGTATGCCTAACTATCTATAATATACATTAATTAATGACAAGCAATAAAAATAAAATAAAATAAAGAAACAAAAGTTATTTGTTTTGTGACTTAAAATAAAAGTTCGCTTGCAAAATTTTACTCCGGGTTTATGAAATCATATGGGGACGGATTCCAAGCTGAATTTAAACACAAAATGAATTTCTGTAGGACAACTAAAAAAATATATATATAATCATAACTTAAATATGACCTAGCACTCCAATGTTCATAGCTGAGCTATTTGAGTTTACTAAATCACATATAAGTAATCAATTTCTCTTTTATTATGATGAAAATACGACATTTTTAGCTACTGTTGAACAGGAATTTTTTTTCATTCATTCCATAGTAGTTTTAAATTTAAGTGCGCAATTGTTCTTAGTAGTTTGCTTGAATAGCATTAGACACTTTATAATTTAATATACGCATAGTTTATTTTTGAATATTGCCAATTAAGATACCATGATTCATTAGTAATTCTATAATTAATACTTCATTATTATTATAGTGCACTTTTCTTATTGAAGAAAACAGAAATTGCACCGCATTTCAGTCCTTCCATCCGATTTATGTAAGTATTTTGTGAGGAGTTTCCTTTGGTTATTTGAAATAATTCACATTTTATTTCTTTTATTAAACACATATTTGGGAACACCAAATAAATAAATAATGTCACTTTTTTGAAATTAATTTAAGCATGGCATGATATATCATAATATACATATCCTTAAGTTTGCATTTAATTTTCATAAAAGACAGAAGAGAGTGCAAAATCCAAATAAATTCTGAAAAACAGTCCTGCATACATTTCCAAGATATATTAAAAAACACACGTGGATTAATTATATAACAATAATGTCGACACACTCTATATTCTTTCTTAATTATAGATAAATAAAGTAATGCTATCTTAACACTAACAATATACATTTTAAATATTAACAAGCATGAGGTGGTTAATTCCAAATGTTTAAATTAAGGAGAGAATGAAAAACTAATGTAACTTTTTAAAATTTATTTTTGCATCTGGAGTAAAGACATTCTTCCGTAATTAATTTCCTAAGGTTTTTTAGAAGTTTACTCCAAAGCTTTTTGAATCAATTTGATTTCAGCAACCAATGGGCACTTTACTGGCTGCAATTAAAATGATAAAGAGCAATTTTCTACTGGAAACTATCTGTTAAATAGACTTTTCTTTTTTTTTTTAGCAAAGGTCATTTCCCTTTCCAAGGTTACACCACGTTTTTTTTCATCCAAGCTAATTACATATTCAAAAAAATATTTTCTTAAAAAAAAAAATCATTCTGATTTTTTAGAATTAAATCAAGACAAAAAAAATAATAATAAAATAAATAGCTTTTACAAACTTGAAAGACATGAATATTAATTAACTGTTAAACAAAAATGATTAATAATTTATTTAATTTGTAAAATAGTTCACCTATCTAATATCCATTAATCATTGAAAAGAAATATATATGTTAAATTATTAAAGATAATTACTGTAATTTAAATGTTTTTATTATGAATGTACTATTTGTTTGCTGTTATTAAAAGATGAAAATGAAATGAAACATAACACAGACATATATGCATGCACATGTACTGCAACCTAAATATTAAACTATCTTAACTAAATATAATTGAAATGGCTATTAATTGTTGACAAAAGGAAAAGTATTAATAAATAAAGGATTTTGAAATCCATTCAACCAATACTACACTAACATAAAATAACTTTGCATCTTTCTGACAAAATGTATCAATTCCATTAATAAACAACCCCTCTTCCTTACATTAAATACTTCATTAACCACAATAATAATAATGAATACTTATAAAATGGTCAATAAACTGCATAAGCAATCCATATCTAAGCTTTAAATAATTTCCAGCAAAAAATTTTAAAATTCTAAGGCTATTTAATTTTTTTTAATACAATATAACTATTCAATGCAGATACAAAGCATTGCAATTCCTTGTGCCCATTCAGATGGTCACTATATATATATATATATATATTGTACTGGGTTCGAATATGGGTCATTCGAAACACCGGTCTCTTAGGCAGAGAAGAACATACTCGGAGAGTATATATGCCCAAACGATAGCTATAAAATATATAACTAGCATTACATTTCCAGGACATAATTTCTTCTCGACTGTTGCATTCAACACCAGAGTTCAAAGCACTTTTTTGTTTTGTGTAAACACCGGCGCCAGCTATCTATTCAGAAGAATAAACAACACACTTTAAACAATGGCCACTAACTCAACGCCTAAGTATCCATGACTATCTCAGTTGTTGGTAATCACTAACAGATTATACATAATTAGTGGTGAAAAGAATTGTAAGAGAGATTGGTAAAAAGAATTGATAAAAAGAATTGACCGACAAATAAAGTTTAATTTTAAAGACAATTTATTAACTAACATTTACTAATTTTAAACATTTTATAAATCTAAAATAACACACACATTTTAAATTAACACACTATAATATATCTTATGAGATAGCATAAATAATGTTTGATGTTTTATAAAATCATATAGCATTTACAAACATGCACATCAATAGTTCATTTTATGCATGCTTATAGAGTTCAAATTACTTGTCTCTGGAGGCTTTACAAATTAATGCGATGCAATGGCTATTATAGAAGTAAGAATATGAAATATTATTACCTAGGATTTTGAATGTGGACATAGAACTTCGTTTTCTTTGGTTACTGCTTTAGGTGAGAGTATTTCCAGCCAGCTGGGACATTTCCTTGATGAGTTTCCTTATTATTCATGATTATTATTATTGGAGACAATTAGATACTGACGGAGATTTCCAAGTTGTTACACTGACATTATTTCACAGGCAGATCTTGTTGTTTTCATCGGACTTCAGGCTGTGGAGAGGCTTATGTTTCCCATGGGTTTTTAACACTACATTTCTGTTTCTGGATACCTAATAAACTGCATTGTTATCTGAACTGAAACAATTACTCGACTGAATGATTGTCCTCTCTGAACTTAACTGACTCAATTGATTGTCCGATAAAAAAGGTCTATTTGTACCTGCTACGTGTTGTCCTTGTAATATCCTCCGGCAATATCTGTTGTCGAAATTCCTTTGATAATCTTTTGACAGCATGTGTTGGAAGATCGTTTAGTTAGTAATAGTCATGCAAACATGTTGTTTTATATAATTTTAATTAGTAGCTAATCCTTTGGAGACAAGCTTTTTAATCCTGTTGTTTTATATTTTAATTAATAGCCATCGCTGTGTGTTTTTTTATGATAACTTCCATTTATTTTTTAATATTTAATACGCATACATTTATTTTTATTTACAATCGCACATATATACGCACATATATAACTAGTTTTAAGATTACTTTTTTCTTTAATTTGAATAAAAATAGATTTATATTTTTTAAACTTGAAAATCAACTTTCAACTAATGATAATAAACTCTACTTCTTTTTATAAAACTTTTAGTTTAACTTTTCTAACCAAAACTCCTTCCTACTTTTAATCAATTATTTTCTAACTTTTATTTCAAACTCTTTTACAAAAGATTTTTATTTTAAAACTCTGACTTTTTAATTTTACTTTTGACAGCAAACTGATTTTGTTTACTAAAGAAATCTTTTAGATTTTTATAACTTATTTATTATTTTAATAATTTTTTTAAATAAAATTATTATGTGCCAATATTCAATATTGGTACATTATACCATCCCCATTTGAGAGTAAAATGCATCATTTTTTGACCATTTTATCTCTGACAACTTTAAATCTTAATTCTAAATATTTACTGTTTTTCTAAGTTTGCCTGTTAATATCTTTTACTTTTCATACTAAGGGCAATCTCCAATGATACTTTTCTTCTTTCAATGCTGGAAACATTGCTTACAATGTTCTGAGTCCTGGATATTGACCACAAGGACAAACTAATTTTGTGGCACAGGGATCTTTGGAAATGAGGTGGATGCAGATTCGCTGTCTTATATCAACTTACACTATGAAAAACGAAGCTTCGGCTGCCTATTCTCTTGATCTGACTTTGACTAAGAAAAGGTCGCTGTGAATGGCAGGAATTTTCAACTGTCTATTTTCGACTTATGCTTTGGAAAACGATTGCCGATTCTCTTGATAGGACTTTGACTAAGAAGAAGTCACTGTGAATGGCAGAAATTTTCAACTGTCCATTTCTGACTTACGCTTTGGGAAATGAGGTACGAGATATGGGGATTCTCCCCTGAAAAATGACTTGCGGCTTATGCTGGATTGTCCCCAGTGCGCATTTTAAAAGAGGAATGATCCCTGCTAATCCGTTACAGGTATTAAAATTTATCCAGTTGACAGCTTTAAACTTATCCTTATCTAAACTTATTTCACACCTATAACATACATCTGAAGAGTATCTGAAATAATTATCAAAAAATACTTTTAATAATAAAAGACAAACATCTGATTACTGTATCATATAATATTCTCTCCCATGACTTCAAAAGCAAGTCAGGGATAGACTTAGTGATCATTATATGCTGTAACATATTTACACCAAATAAAGGTTCAGAGTATGATTTTGCTAACTTGATCATATTATGTCACTTAGCACCCTCTATGAGCTAGGGAAAGTTACTGCACCACCATATGTTATAACATACTGTGTTACAGTACTCTAGTTGTTAGTCTGGAGAAAGAATATATTAACTTATATCACTGTTACCATATACATGACTTCTATTGGAATTAAGGTTCGATTAAAACTTGATATGTTTCAAGACATTTCATTTATTTTGCGACTGTTTTCTAGTAACTCTTGAGTGACAAGCATCTATATAATTCATGGCAATTTCTGATCTTCTAAACTTTATCTTATCTGGCATTTGAGACAATGCATTGACATGCTGAATCAGATTTCTTTCATGTAAATTAACTTGTAATCATATGATCATCCTAAATTAAGAAATATTAGCAGATGTGGTCTTAAATGCTGAGAAATATTTCTCAAACTCTAAAATATACGTAATTGTTGTTTCTGACTCATTGCTACAGTAAACCATATAAGTAATTGTGAAATTGTTGGTATTGCAAATATTATAGCTAGTCTTCATTGTCTAATTGGCTATAATTTTTTTTGGCATTAGTTAGCAATCTGAATGCATGGACTATTGATCTTTCTCCACAATGTGTAGGTGAGTTAGTGCAGCACTTAAGCCATATTCAGAAGTATCTCCGGTAAGTGTAACATCAATGAAAAATTAACTGTATGATGTCATCAGTGCTTTAGTCTATTTGAATGTCCTCATGTGTCTTTCAGTCCATATTGATCTTTAATATTTTTTTAAAAAATCATATAACTGGTAAGATATTCGACTTTATGTTTTAAATATTTTCAAAGAAGTTACATCATCATCATTATTATCAACCATTATCAATCAACTGCAGGATGGTCTCTCCAAGTTCAATCTATCTTTTCCTATTTTTAGCTTCTATTCTCCACATCACTCCTGCACACTTTTTTATTACATCCATCCATCTCATGTGTGGTCTCTTTCTGGGTCTTTTAAAATGTTTTGAAATCCAGTTTAAAATTTCAATTGTCGATCTATTATTATCTCTTCTAACAATATGTTTAGCCCAAATCCACTTCAGTCTTTTAATTTTTTCAATGAGATAATTAACACCTGTTTGTTCTTTTACCCGTACACTGCATTTTTGATCTATTCTTGTTGTACTCCCAACATGTATCTCTCCATACTTTTTTGAGTGGTCTGAAGTCTCTGTATTGCTCTTCTATTATGTGTCCAAGTCTCAGATCCATAAAGAAATTTACAAGTCCTAAAATACTTGTACTTTTTGATATTTTTGATCTTGGTGCAATTTGATGACTCATAAATTATCAGAAGAAGATAATCTATTTTTAATATAAATTATGTGTCTATAAAAATTTAGTTATCAGGTATTCCAAATGCATTTCTTTTATTCACATTTACACAAAAAAATTTTATCTTCCCACATGTACTGACCGATATGTTTGAATTAGAAATGATGAGGATATCATCAAAGTATGAAATAATGTCATCTATATTCTGGAATAGAGTATCCACTTTTGTTTAATATATTTGATGCTGTTGTTATACCAAAAGGTAGACGCTCCAATGAGCTGATGTAATTCATCATAGTTAATAACTTTAATCACATGTTGCTCACCAAAATCTACTGAAATAGAGCATTTAATTTTCATTTATCCAGCAGTTTCAAATGGCAGTATGTCTACGTAATATCCAATATAGTATTGTACATAAGATGTCTTTATGCTTTCATTTATTACTATCTACCAGTATGTCCTGTTCAGCTCCATTTTAACCTTTTAAATATTTTAATAATATTGAGGCTAAGAGGTTGTTAGTCAACTCATCAATATTCATACAATCATGCTTTATTAACTTTAATTAAGACTGTCCATACATTGTAATGTTGTTTGCAGTTTCAAATGTAAAGGTTATTAACAAGAAAAGCAAAACGTATTTACAATAAATCTTCGTTTTTTAATATATCTCAAAACGCGGTTTCCAAAACTATTTTATCTAAATGTGATTCAATGAATGTCTTAATTCTACATATAATATTATTTTTTTACAAATGTTGAATCAAATAAAAGTTGTTTTTCTTTATGAAAGACATTGAAAATTGTTTTATTGTAACATTAATTCTATTTTATTTCCATATTCCTGGTGGTTTTGGTAACATTTTCTAAAACATTCAGGGATTTATGGGTAAATGTCGTCACCATTTCTGCAATCCTGCAGAAATTCAAAATATTTTAATTGCAATTTATTTTAAAAATGTAGGTACTACATATCATGAAGCTGCTATGGATAAATAAAATCTCTCTGTCATATATGTTATGAATGTTAATCTACGCCATTTTTTTAATCCTACTGCTTTTTACGATACAATTATCGAATATGGAAAAGGCATAATTTTATATCAAAATTTTTAATTATTTGTATTAGAATGTTATATAAGGAAGCAACTATTGGTAATTAGCACATCAACTGCTAAACGGTTGTTCCTATTTATTGTATTTTTCTCCAACTTCTTTTACTGTCTGAAATGATCTAATATACCGCGATGTTTGCTTTTCAATTCAGACTGAGCATTCGGATAAACTGATTTCAGAGTATCCTTAATAGAAAAAATATGACCCTTAGTAAAAGTGTTGTATATGACTGTTAAAAGGCTAAAGAAAGCTATGATTTATATTTTGTAAGACATCTTAATTATCAAGATAACAATGGTTGTCATCAAACCAATTTATTTGTCTTATGATTAAATTTAATTCAAAGCTTCAGTTAAAAATATATTTCTTTTTTTCTACTGCTTTTTAAATATCAATAAAGATTTCATAACTTTTGTATATTTTCTTTGTAATTTCCCTTTTAATTTCTCAATTTTGTTCCGCTTTATTTAGAATTGCCATTTCAGAACAAGTTGCAATAAATGTTTTGGGCCATTTTGTTTTTTTTTCCTTGTGACTATGCATTGCTTAAAAATGAGTCTTTCATTTATTCTTTAGTAATAAAGCCATGTCTACTATTTGATGCTCAAATAATCTATTTACAGTTCCAAAATTTAAGTTAATTATCAGAGTCATACATTGTTCTATTCGATTGTGTTACTATTTTTTTAGAATCAATTTAAGAAATAAAACTTATTCAATGTCTTTTAAAAGAAAATTTGAGTTATTTTCACAGTATTTTGTTCTGCATACATTTTTTCTTATAAATATTATTTGGTATATTGATACCTTGCTCTCTGAGTATTCTTAGTAAAACTTTATCTGTGACATTTTCATACATCATGCTATAATGGGACTATATTTCACTCTTATAATTGCGATTCAAATTAAAATAGATTTTGGAATTTTTCCAGACAACTGGATTATTAAAGCAACAAATTAAGAATCCAACATATACACAAAACAACACAATTACTGTAAAGTAAATGGTTGATTACTTATTTTTTAGTTAAATCAGCAATGATTACTGCAAGTTAATTTGACTACTAAAAATACATTCATATTAAGTCATTCTTCCTGGCCAACAATAAACATTCATAAACATAAAGCAAACATCTATTATTACTATAAAAGTCAAAAAGAGGAATTATAAAGTAAATCATTAAAGGATTTAACCAGCATATCTCTGATGTTAACTATTATTAGCTGGGGAATTGTTCGCAGTTATAATAAGTGAGATTTGCTAAATGTTTTTTTTAATCGATTTTTGGTGTAGAAAAATGATAAAGTTGAATGTTTCCCAGAAATGGGATTGCAATTTAGTGAGGACCCTTGAACTGAAAAAACAATTTCATAGTCTCAATGAACTGAATTTTGATCTAATCGATACTAGCTTGAGTTTAATAGAAATTTGATCAAAAAGTTTCTCTCTTACCTATCAAAATGATGCTAAAAACACCTGAAATTATTACAAAAAAGATATACATTTCCTAACAGACTCTAGAACATTGCATCATACCACAATCTGTTACATTACATTAGTTCCAAATGAGATGCTGACTCAAAAACTCTCAACAAAATAATACCAGTGACTAAATGCATTAAATTTACAATCATGTCAAATGATAACAGTTACGAATCAGACATATGAAACCTTGTAATACATGACAGTGATACATATTGCTCAAGCTGTGATCCCATAGACTGAATATACTATTCCACCATCCTATAACACATGATTCCAGTTTTTATTAAAAAAATGACTATGCTCAAGAGATTCTTCTTCTTTCTTTTATGAAACAAATCCTTGATTAAATACAGGTCTCACATTTTCCAGTATGTGCTTGATGGAATTTATATTTTTTCAGGTGAACAGAATCTCCTGATAACAATATATATTCTTTTTAATCTCTTCTTTCTAGGATTCAGTCTCTACTTTTTTCAGTTTCTTTAAGAATACTCTTTTATTTTTCTGGTAATAGATTTTGGGCTATATTTACAAATCATAATTTCCTATTTTATTCTTAAACAATACCCTTTTTTAAAAGAGGACTGTTCCTTTTCTAATTCCTTCAGTCAATGTCAATGTTAATTATGTAAAATGCATTACTTTTTTTTATAAATCTCCACATATACACTCCAATGCAAATTTTTTTATTTGCATAACCTTCCACTTTCTTTTTAAATTTATAAGCAGAAGGTTATCTAACTGCTCTGATGAAGACTGCAGAACAGTCAAAACTGTTATAAAATTAATGAATTATATAAAAAAATTGCATTGGAGTGTATATGTGGAGATTTATAAAAAGTAATATATATGAATATATGAAGAATGCAAAGAAAGTAAAGGAGAAGATATGTAAAGGGTACTAAGGTCTTTGTAAATAATAAAGATCCTTTATATCTTATCTTACTTTAGTGTTAAATAAAATCATAAAGTCTACTTTGTGTTTATCATAATTTCTATATTATCTCTCAAGATAAAGTTACAAAATAATTTTATGTAGAATAATTGCTTTTATCGTTCAACTTATTGATAAGAATCCCAAATTCAATTATTATTTCCTAACACCATGACCAGTTTGCCTGATTTTAGGTCCTGTTAATTAATTGTTTGTTTTTACATTGCTATCTTTTACTCATCACTGTCATTGAATTAAATAATTTAACAAATCATCTTCATCTAAAAATAATAGACTGTCTTCTTTCTCTGAATATCTTATAATGATAACTATATATTCTGTACAAGTGCATAGACAGTCGCTATTTTTTTGAGACAGGTTTACTAGAATTCCTATTAATAATGGTTGGTCCAGAAGCATTGTGGTATTGCAGCACCACCACAAAAAACTTAATTATTAAATTTATACTTGAAAATATCAATATTATAACAATCATTCAATATCTTGCATTATTATTATGTAATTGCAGCTACTTAACCCAGTTTTTTAAAAAATAATTTAAGCAATGCTTGATATTGTATTCAAAAGACACTTCCAAATATGATAGAGCTAGAAGCATCTTATTTGGTGAATTTTGGAAAATTCTATCAAGATTTGGTTGCTTTTATAAATTTGCATAACGAGCAGTGTTGAAGCTGCTCACTACCACAGCGTCAGTGGTTATTTGAGTATGGTGCGTTTATCTATCTTTGTTTCTCTTCAGAGCGAATAAATTTCTATTGCTTTCATTATAAAATATCCCATTTTTCTTGTAATGAACATTTACGAATTAAAATTTAAATATTTATTACATAAAAATATAACAAAATAATAATAGAAAAACATTATTTTAAATATTTATCATGATGGGTGTTAGGGTTGAATATATAAAAGTATATAGTTTCCCAATTGGCATTATATTAAAAAACTGAAATAAAAGTAATGATCGATAGCCTTCAGATATTATTATTTGTCAAACAGAGTTAGAAAAAAACAAAAAATGCATTATGTTTTGAAATAATGATTGGTATGGAAAAAGAAAATGCTTATGTAGTTGTGAAATTTGAAATGCTCAATTTTGTTTATTCTTGCTTATGTTTTGGAAGAGATACAGTATTAGAGCACCCCTGCTTAGGCTGCCCTTGATTTTTATTTGCTAACCCAATTAAACTGCTTCATTGATATATACCTGAAATAGACGCTTATTATATACTTTTATCAATATATGAAATATCTAGGGTATATGAGCCCAAACTTTTGCATAACGCACCGCTCTCCACTCTATCTCATAAACTAATACACTTGAACACATGTATGTTAAAAGATAAATAATCACCAATATATGTATTTCATTCTAAATCAACAATTAGTAGTTGGTCCAGATTATTATCTTTACACATATAGGCAATAAATGCTCGGATACATATTAACATAGCCAATCTTCATACTTTAATGAAGAGGCTTCATTCCACTCCAGACTCCAACTCTTCAACCATTCATCCAAGTGAAAATCTGATGATGGAACACCCAAAGCCCATTCTCAAGCTGAGATTCTTGTCGGACCATGTTGACCTAAAGTCAATCTGACCCTCCATGTACAGGTCATAATCCATTTAATACATATACAAGGGATGGGCAAAAATCTCTACTATGTAATAGCTGAAATACTGGCTTATTATATGCCTGTATTAATATATGTAATATCTAGTATAGTAGTGATTATTTATCTTTTCGACATATGTGTTCAAGTGTATCAGTGTTATTAGAGTGGAAAGTGATGGGTCATGTAAAAGTCTGTGCTCATATACCCTAAATATTTCATTGATGTATGTTCATTATTCTATACTTATTTTCTTTCAGTATTTGTTCTAACCTCATCAACCACATAAGCAAGTAATGAAATTTCCTATTATATCTTAGTATTATCAACATGTCTTTTATTAGAGTTTTCTTCAATATTCATAAATATTTTTTCTCACTATTTTTCACTCTAAATAAATCTGAATATAAATACTTCCAAAGCACAATATTAATATCAAACTTTTGGTTGTATTATATATAAATTTGAAAACTTATTTGTAAGGTCGATGTACGATTTATAAAGAAATGCGTAAGGACTATCAATGCTTGCAGTAAAGCTATAGCAAAAAGCTATCTCTATCTAAACAGAAAACATATTTTAGTTATAAGAATACCATTCATTTCGAATAAAGTATTAAAATCGATCGTATTCAGTTTTTAAGTTTATACTAAAAACATAAAAACGTTTTCCAACATTCTGAGCGACTGGTCAGTCTAAATATTAATTGATACAAAAAATTGCAATATATGTTTGTACTTTGAAATACAAAATATAAACCTTTTTAAATAAATGGTTATCATGTGATCAGTAACATTAAAATTTATTTAATAGAGGGCATAATTGCTAATATTCTTATTCGTTTAAGAGGAAGATAATACATCCCCATCAATATGAAAGCTTATAGTAATGAAAACATTACGTTTACAGAAAATGAATTGAATGAAGCAGGGAAGAAATTGAAAAGTGAAAAGGCAAGAGGTTTGGATAGAGCAGCAGAGATGGTAATGCATTTAGAATATAAGGCAAAATTAAATCTATTATCATGTTTTAATAAGATGGCCTTAGAAGAGAGACTTCCCGGATAGTTGAAATATTACAAGAGTGAGGCAACTATTTAAAGGACAGAATAAGGATCATAAAAAGTTAGGCAATTTTAGATCGACGGCAGTAACGTCAGTATTAAATAAAGGGTTGACATATTTGGTGGCTGTTAGGATCGCAAAATAGATGGAAAAAAATAATATAGTAGGAGAAATTCAAAGAGGTTTCAATAGGATAGGCATATAGGAGATAGTATATTTTTAGTAACACAGCTTATAAATCTGAGTAGAAATACAGGTAAACCGTTATGTATGGTTTTTATAGATATAGAAAAGACATATGATAGAGTAAATAGAAATAGATTGTGGATAAGGTTAGTAAATTTAAAAATGGATAGAGCTTTAGTGGATATTATTTAGAGATAATATGAAAATGATTACTATGGGGTGGGACTAAGGCAAGGATGGATCTATGTCACCTCCTTTGTTTTTGTTGTATTTGAGAGAAATGGAAAAATCAATAGAAAGATTAGGAAAAGAGATAAAGATATCATTAATAGGTGGCAAGGGAGTATATACAATATACATTATCGGATTTTTTATTTATGGATGATATATTTTCTATACAAAGAAAGAAGGGAAAATATGGAAGCTATACTGAGGGTAGGCGCAAAGGAGGTTAAAGAGATGGGGTTTAAATTTTGGGAAAAAAACCAAAAGTAATGATGATTAACTGGGGAAAGTGAAGACAAAGAATTTTTATTAGGTATTATAAAATTAAATGGGTCAATAGGAATAACTATTTGGGAATCGTCTTAAATAATTAGAGACATTTCTTGCATGAATGGGAGAAAAAAATGATTAATGAAGCAAAGAAAAGAAAGCGCTGACAGAGAAATTAGCTGTGTTTTCATATAATAAATATGCTATAGCTAGAATTGTATGGAAGGGAGAATGTGTAGCAGGGTTAACATATAGTAATGATGTGATATATGTTTTAGTAAAGGGGTATTAGATTACTTACAAAAGATACAAAGAGCAATAGAAAGACATGCACTAGAAGCTGATGTGTGGTGGCAAAGGAAGCAATTCAAGGAGAAATGGAATGGTCAAGATTTTATATGAAAGATGCAAAAAGCAAAATGAAAATGTTCGGTAGATTGCTGTTTGTGAATAATAAAAGAAAAGCCAAAATGGTATTTAATTAGGTTATGAGTAAAGGACAGGCAACAAGATAAGTGAGAAAGGGTAGTGCACTATGCAGAAGATTTGGATAAAGACTTTATGTTAGAATAGTTATACAAAAGGTGGGATGGTTGTCTTAAAAGAATTGTTGAGTGTTATAGTCGCTAGGAATGGGTTAGAAGAATAGAAAACTGAGAGTTGGAGAAATGGAGAACTAGTATGGAGAGTAAAACGATTTTAAATATATATAGAAGTAAATAAAATCCTTGTTTTTTATTTCACTTTTGAGTGGTAAGTTTTAAATTGCGCTTTACGCAAAAAAATGAAGCTTATTAGTATTAGAAAAGAATTATATGGCTGAGCCTTTCAGAGATCTTAAATCTCCATAATCATAGTCTACTGTAAGCTAAGTTTAGCGGTAATTTAGGCAGATTTTTGCAAAGTTTTTTTCATAAAGACTATTTTCTGGAGATTGCAAAGCCTGAATCTTTTCGGTTTATTGCATAGTTGTCATTTGCAATAAAGCATGCCTCCTTAATTTTTCGTTTCATATCATTATGTTCAGTGCACAGTGCCCTTGCCATAATGGGTTAGAACACATGGCCTGTTGCTTTTTGGTGCTCAAAGATTATGGATTTGTTTTCAATATTATTTAGAACTCTCCTGTATAAATAATGATGTTGAGGTGTTCTGGTGGTATGTTGGCAGGTCTCTCCATAATATGCTGCTCTCATCCATTGGTTGGACATGAAATAGAAGTAAATAGAATATTGGGTGTGAATTAATTTATGATAATAACAAGGAAAGTAATATACTGTTTAAGGCTCGAAGACTATCATTAGCAACAAAGAAATATATACATAAAGGGAAAAATATGGACACATTAGTCTGCAAATTATATAATGAAGGCATATAAATATTAGGTATCTGTTAGTTGAATATAAATGATGTAGGAAAAGAGTACAAATAATGTTGTGGGTGGATAAATATAAACAAAGTGATTATTCAGAAAGTGGGGTTTTGGTATTTATGCCAGGTTTGGGGAAAGATAAGAGGGATTTAGATATAAAAGCCATAGAATTGACAAAGATTATGTTGTGGAAATGAGATGGAGCAGGATAGTGAGGAATATGAGACAAACATTGGGTGGGATATGGAAGAGGAAGGTAAGGTGGCTAACAGATTTCTTTGGACATAGTAGCTCAGAGATTCCTTACTTTGATAAAGGAGAAACCACAATGGATCATATCACATCACATATTTTATCTGTAAATATATAAAATAGGTGTACTGTTCGGAAAATGATTTAGTCGTAAAGGGATGGGAAAAACTTATCTAAATATTTAAATACCCATTGAAATATTTTATTTGTTAAAATACGAAATTAAATTTATGCCTGCTAAATAATATAAAATGCAATATGAGATTCATTTATTTAGATACAATGGATTTTTTGGTTTGTTTTATTTTTTCTAAATATCTTATGTTGCACCATAGTAAATTATCTCTTAAAAGGAAGGAGATAAAGATTAGGATGAATGTCATTTCCAGCTTTTAAGACAATTTATCTTAATAATTCAAAATTGAGGACTACACTATTTAGATTTCTATTACCTTAGATATACAATTTGATATTCCTATTTGTGTAGGAAACCATACTTTAAAAACTTAAAATCTTCATTTTCTTTCAATAGTATCTAAAAACACTGCAGCATGAAATTTCTCCAATCTCATCTTCTTCCTTCTTAATTACCTCCGCCATTAAATTTATTTATCCCTCCACCTTACACATCCATATATCCTACACATTTTATAATCTATTAATTTTCATAAGAATTTACTTGTTCATATATTGTTACCTAGCAATATGTTTAGTCCAGCTTTATTTTAGCTTTTTCATTTTTTTAATAAGTCAGTTTCTTTCTCCAGCTTTATGAAACTAATAAGACTTTTCATATTTTGTTGTGTTGCCTTGTTCTTTCTTCCATTAAATGCCCAAATGCAAGACTTATTTGTAAGCAGTAGCAAAACATATTTATTACAAATTATTTTCACCAACACTTAATATATTATTTCCGCGGTAAGCACCTATTCCAGAAGTACTTCCTCCAAGTGTAATTCTTTGATTAACGTTATCCACGTATGTTATTAATTTAATCTGGTAATAAAATACTGCTCTTAGAACTCAAAAGTTTTTTTCTTCTGAAAAGTCATTGAAGATGATTTTATAATAAATTTGATTGTGTCTTATTCATTTTCCTGTTACTTCTGATGTCATGATCTGAAATATTGAAGGACTGGTTGGACAACCAATCACATTATTTTCACTATCTTGATAGAATAGAAAATTTTTAAAATTCATTTCATTTTTCTTAAATGTATCAAGTAATTTTCATAATTCTGCTATGAATAGGTGATGTCTTTCTGTCTTATACATCTCATCAATACTAATGTTTTCGTTGTCGTGTAATTTTCTTGGTCTTGATGCATTTTATAAAATAATCATAGAATACGAAAATGTCATGGAATTATATCATTATTTTAATGGCTTTAACCCTACTAGAAATTGTACACAGGGAAGATATGTTGCAAATCGATATATCCACTACCCAATAGCTGCTACAACGTATATTTTTTTGAATAACTTATTTGAACACTGTAAAATAGTCTAATATATCAGTATGTCTGCTTTTCAATTTATTTTCTTCATGATCGTTTGGTGTGTTTGATTCCAGAATGTGTTCTGTAGAGAAAGGATGATCTTAGCTACAATCTTCCATTGAAATGAAAGAAGTCTAAATAAAGTTCTAACTTATAAACTCTTTTCTATAACATTTCTTGATTATTAAGATCACTATTGGACTTTTCAATGTAATTGGATTATCTTTATAATTAAATTTATTTCAAAACATTTAATTTTTTTCATTGCAGGCCTTTAAATGCTAGTAATGATTTCATAAATTTTTTGACTCTTTATTTTTTATCTTTCAACATTTTGCAAATGTATTTAGAAAGTGACATTTCAGAAAAACTTACAGCAAATACATTAGGCTACTTTATTTTCCTGTTCCTTACGACCATAAAATACTTAAAAGTTATTTTCTACTTTTTATGGTTTCATCTTTTAATAAATGTTGCCACCTTTCTATTTTTTGCTGATATAATCTTATTTACTGTATCAAATTTTTGGATTTATATTTAAAGACTTTAATCAATTCTATATTAGTGTTGTACTTTGGATGTTACTATTATATTTCAGTACCAGTTTAAAAAATTTAACTTATTCAGTTCTTTTTAAATGGAATCTTTTAATCTATTTTCTCATATCTTTTTCTAGCTTACATTGTTTTGTGGTAGTAAAATTTTTATTAATGCTTCCTGCTCTATGTTTATGTGTTCTTGATAGAATATAATGGATCTCAATCAAATATGAGGTATGTTCACTTATTATGCTGTTAATGAGATTACATTTCACTGAGCAAGTGATATTCAAAGTTAGATGTATTTTGGAGTTTTTCCAAATAACTGTGAAGATTTAAAGCAAGAAATCTCAGCATATAGACAATATAACTTAATTAATGTATAGAGTTTAATTATCTATCCATTTTTAGCTAATGAAGACATTATTACTCTGAGATGAAAATTAGTTTCATTTTATTCTTAAAACTTTCTTGTGGGTCACCACACAGCATTCAACCCTAAAATGAATATGAATATTTTTAGATTTAATAATGCACAGTAATATTACTAAATGGCAAGAATGGGTAGGTATAAGGTAAAATATTAATTGGTTGAGCCATTTCAATACTAATTATCGTAATCATTGGCTGAGTACTTCTGAAGTTATATTAGGAGTGTCTTGCTCCCACATTTGTAGAGTATGTTCTTGACTTCAAAAAAAGGGAAAATGTAGTTTTCTATAGTAATGGTGTTAAAATTATAAAAACAAATTTATAAGTGGATTGTTGTGCAACATATATTGTAATGAAAGCAACAGAAAAAGTTATAGATATTATTGAGAAAGCACATCTCCGACCTATCACGTTCATGAGAAAGATATCTGAAATAATTATCTAAAATATATCATCTAGTAACACAGTCTGCAGAACGCTGTATCACATTGTTCATACCTCATCTAAGAAATCTCTAATAGAATATATCAATCATATTCTTAGGTACGTATCTGATGAAATTTATATCTTTTTCTCAAACTTTTAGATTCTTGATATCATTATGTTTGCATATTATCATCTAATCTTAAGCTTTTTACAATTGTTTTTATATATCTGTTTAATTATTTTTATAGTAATCGTTTTTGCGCTGCTTCTATATGTCATTGTTTCTATTTTAATCTCAAACAATAACTTTTTTAAAATTATCGTGTTTCTTTGCTACTTCTATTGATGGATGTGTACACCTTTTTCATAACGTGCAGAACTTTTTATTTTATCACATTTTAGAACTACAGACAATCATTATTCTAATATTTCTTTCCAAAATATATTTGTTAATGTTAATAATCTATTTTATATGGAAAATGTCAGATTATTGTGAAATGCTAATGTTGACTACTACGTCAGATGATATTGTGGTTTTCCCATTCCAGACCCATAAAATATAATCATATTTCTTTTTTATGTTTATCATAAAAGTTTTAGATTCCTTTTAAGTAATTGTTATAATTTATCGTTAGATTAGTACTATTTTATAGCTGAACTTTTTGATAAGGCTCCATAATTAACTACTATTTACTATTTGGTCAGTACTACTTTGACTCCATTTCAAATTCATTTAGTTTTATTTTTTGCAGAGCTATCTTTCATTCATAATTATTGTGGCGTTAAATAGTATTCCCATACTGTCTTCATCATCATCATGATTAAAAACTAGACCAAATCTTTTTACCTATACTGTTTTTTTTTCCAGAAAACCATTCTATTCCCCTGTTTAATTATATTTAGATTTTTTTTGTTGTGATTCTGTCCTTCACTTTAACTATTCTGAGTACACATTTATATTTTATTTGCCACATATCTTAATTTTGTGTTCGTGATTTTATAAGACTTGTGCCAACTTCACTATTTAATTTTTCAATCTTTTTTCCATTCATCCTTTTATTCACATCTTATCCATTGACCAGATATTTTATTTCAAACTCTTTTGCTTTGATTATTAACTTCCACAAATCCTTCCCTAAATATTTTTCAACTTAACATTTGAATTAAATAAACTTTACAATATAGTGCGTCGAGCATTATTGTCAGGGTAAATGTGACATCAATGGCGAACTATGGATTTATTTTCAAGTATCTGAGAATTTCTAAGCAAACTAAGGGTTTTTCAGATGGCTGTACATCTAGATATCGTTAAATACATAATGAAGTAAAAATGAAAAATATTAAATCTTTACTTTAGATTGTTTCACTGTGGAATAGCATTTCTCTTGCAATAATTCATAAGAATATTCATTTCTTTATTTATTCATCATTTAAAACTCTCTTCAGCATCACTATTATTCCAAAAACGGAAGAAAATATCTCCTTATTTAACCAACATCTTTTATTCCACAGATATTTCTGCACAGCTTTCATGCAAACGTTTGTGTTAAATCCATCCATCTTTTGTGTGGTCAGTTTCTTGGAAAATATATGAATGTTTACTCAGAAATCCATTATGAGAAATTTGAAGGAAAAATCATGACCTTCAGTAATAATGTCTAAACTTTTTTCTAAAGGGTAGTTAGTTTAAACACTCCCCCCTCCTACAGTCTAATACACTTTGTAGATTATCTTCATATTTTGTTATCATCCATGAATGTTATTTGATACATTGTTCTTAATCTATACTTTTTATATTCTTTAACTATCCACAATGCTTTTAATTACTATAACATATAAAGCTATTTTGAATAATATATAAAATTTATAATGCAACTGCTTTCTTATTTCTAATTCCTTCTACCAGTTAATAAAACTGTATGCATTCTCTAAAATAGCAACAAGTCAAACTAAATATTCAAACAGGCAAAACTCTCCATATGTATTGCCACTCAGGCAAGCAAGAGTAACAGGTGCGAAAGCTGGCAACCCATGGCTACATCAATACCGATGTGTGCGTGGGGGAGGGCGGGGGGACCTGGCCGACCCCCCCCCGGGGCCCCGGCGCGGCAAACAAAAGTTATTACATAATTTGATATTTGTAAGAGGAGTTACTGGCTTATTCAAATTCATCTATTATTCACTAATGCTTTTCATTTTACTTATTCCTCAGTGAAATAGAAGAAAAAAATTATCTCACAGAAAATGCATAAAAATCTATTAATAAAAGGCGCATCCCTCGCTGAAAATATAGCCTTAATACCTCAAGGTAAGGATGTCTTATTGGATCCTTGCTCATGAATTCTCTCAAATGTTAACAAATACTTTACTAGCCTATAAATTTTTACCAGACCATCAATAAATCCATCTGATTTTTATGTTCTAGATAATACTGTAGTGTCTTCACTAAACTTCTATTAACTACTACTGTTGATTTTACCTGCATTGGAGTTAATAATTAATAACTTTTAGCTTACATAATTTTAGCTAAACAGAAACTCCAAAGTTAATAACTGAAAACTGAATGCATGTAATTAAGAATTTGTTAAATACCGGTATTAGTGCATTTCTTCCTTATAGGCATCTCTATTGATTACTTTATATTGTTTATTAGTAGTCATTATCTTCTATAAAACTTTAAGTACCCATCTATGATAATCTAAGGATTATAATATTCTTGTCTGCTTGATAAAGAAGATTGAAGCATTGCGAAAAGGTGTCAAGTATTTTTTACATTCATGTACTAGTATATTCAAATATATTTCACCCCATTTCCAATTTCTTTTCAAATCTTGAATTTATTTTCTAAACCAGCTTAAAATAGGCCAACATTTCTACTAGATCATTTTCTTTATCAAAGATTATTGTATAGTCAGAAACTTCAATCAACTGCTACAGTGAGGCTAAGAAATAGTCCTTTCGTTAATGGACAGAATTTTTTTGTTTGGTTATCATTTGTAATGAATTTATACTGTTAAATGTTTGCTTCTTGGAAGATCATTGCTCCCAAAAAACGTACATGTGTGTTTGTTTTGTTCACTAAATAAAGCTATGGGGTTATTTTTAAAAATAAATCGTTAAAATTTGGGTTGTGGAAGATAATTTCTCACAAAAAACGCAAATGTTTGTTAGTAGACATTTGTTTCATTTCCAGTAAATAAAGTTATACTATCGCCATACTTCCAAATAAATCTTTAATTGATTGATTAGCTTTGTCAAAATCTCCCATTCAGACATTATTTTCCAAGATCACAATATTAGAAAGTTATTGCTGGTCTCAGACATATGTGACATCTCATTATCAGACTACTGTGAAAGTACCTTTATTGTTCTTTATTTACATTTTTTTTCTTTTAACAATACAGATTACATCCCTTTCTTTATTTGTTTTAGACTTTATTTACTTGATTACAATTCAACTTAATTTACATCTCCTTTATCTTCTGCGTTTTTGTTACATCTTGTCTTTGGTTGCTCAAACAAGCACCTTTTCTTTGGTGTGCTTTATCTTTTTCTTTATCTTTTTCTTTCCCTTTTCCTCTTTTCCTTCCTTACTTTTTTTTGTTTGTTTGTATTTTTCTAGAATAACATATAATAGATGGATGTTTCTTGTTTATTTACTCATTTGACAATGTAATTGTTAATCCAATAAATAAAGAAAACATCTCTTCATTTAACAACATATTTCAGTCCTAGACTCTTTTCTCTATAACATTCAAGCATACGTTTTTCATACATTCATCTCACATAATTTCTTCGAACCATTACAATCATTTTCTTATTTATCTATTAGAAAAAAATTCAAGATTAGACTCTATGAATTCTTGTCATATGAACTTAACATTTTGTAAACACCAATCATCTTAGACACTTCTCTTTCAACACAATCTGCAAATAGACTTATTAATTTGTGACCAATTATGGATGTTCTTAGATGCTTTATTATTAAACTAAGTTATTTTATTTCATAATCCACTAATCCTACAAAGTTTTTGATTAACATAAATAATAAAGCTTTTTTAATGAATATATAAAATTTGTGATGCAATTATTTTCTTAACTCTAATATATTCTAATAATAAATAATATTCTGCCAATGTCGCAATCAAAACAAAGCAAAATATGTTATTACACAATTCCATATTCCTATGCATTGACTTTGTGTGTTTTTATCTATTCCTCATAAGAAAACAGAAAACAAATAAACAATTAATTAGATCAAAAATAATACTAAGGAAAGATAAAGCCTTAAATATCTCAAAGTAAAAATTCTATTTTGAATATTTACTCCGGAATTCCATCATACTATTGGTGTAAGAAGGCTTATTTCGATGCCCAAATTAGTAAATTTTGTGGATTTTTATGCTCTTAGAGAATACTTAGTGTTGACAATAAGTTTTGTATTAACCACAATGGGTGGGTTAATCAGCTTAACAATTAAAAACTAACAACTTCTAGCTTATGTAGTTTGAACAAATAGAAACAACAGAGTTAATGATGTAAAAAGAACACATACAATTGACAACGTAGATAAAGAGTGACATTGGTAAATCTATCTTCTGATAGACATCTCTATCAGTATTTTATTAGAGATTAAAATAATATATCTACTATCAAGAGTGGATCCGCTGAACTTCACAACAACTGTTAAGAAAATTAGAAGCGTTGTGAACCTAGTTCAAATACTTTTCCCAACCTGGATCCAGCATGTTTAAACATGTCAAACAAACATCTTTAACTTCTTGTCAAATCTTCGTTTTATTAACTGATACACCTTAATTACATAAACATTGTTTCAACTATATTATAATTTTCTTTATTTAGAATAATATCACAAGTCTATTATAAATGGACAACATTGAAAACGTTAGCTGATTTTTTAATATAATTTATATAAATTTGAAAGACTTATATTTATGATGTGACGGAAAACAGCTACATCGATGCAACAGAATTCTGTATAATTAGATTCGTCTAACAGATTTAGCTCATTCTTGAGATAAACTTATAACGAAAACAAGTAAAACTTAAAATAAAAAAAACACTAAAAGTATCTCTTTAATACGATTCTTAATGCTTGTTAATAAAGACATTAAATACAATATACTGAATTTTTAACATTTTACAAAGAACAGAAAAGCTTTCACGATTATTCTGAAAGTCATTGCGAACTAAATAATATGACTAAAATCGATTGGAATAAAAGTTAGCAGTATTCTGAAACACCGAACATTAGTATTTCAAATCATAATAAATCACGTGATAAATAAGTTCAAAATTTTCTTATTAGAGGGCGTCATATTCATTTAATAAATATGATGTAGCTAGAATTATATGGAAAGGAGTTGCAGTAGCAAGGTTAACATATGGTAATGATGCATTATATGTTAGTAAAAAGATATTAGATTATTTAGAAAAAGCTCAAAGGGAAGTAGGAAGACATGCATTGGATGCAGAAGTATGGACAGCAAGGGAGGCAATTCAAGGAGAAATGGGATGGTCAAGTTTTCATATGAGATATGCAAAAAGTAAAATGAAAATGTTTGGTAGATTGCAGTTTATGGATAATAAAAGAATAGCTAAAATAGTATTTAATTGGGTTATGAGTAAAGGGCAGGTAACAAGATGGGTGAGAAAGGTAATGCAGTATGCAAAAGATTTGGATAAAGAATTTATATCAGTATATTTGTACAAAAGATGGGATGATTGTGTTAAGAGGATTATCGAGTGTTATAGTAGTAAGGAATGGAATAAAAGAATAAATTTATTAATAAAGACTAGAGAGTTAGAGAGATGGAGAAATAGTATGGAGAGTAAAAAGAGTTTAAATATATATAGAAATAAACAGAATATTAGGTGTGAGTTAATATATGATAATAGTAAGGAAAGTAGTTTATTGTTTAAGACTCGAACGGGATCTTTAGCTACAAAAGAATATACATGTAAATGGAAAAATATGAGTGATTTATTTTGTAAATTATGTAAGGAAGGAATTGAAAATATTAGGCATTTGTTAATTGAATGTAAATGTTTGAAAACAGAAAGGGTACATATAATGAAGTTGTGAAAAAATAAATATGAAAAGAGTGATTATACAGAAAGTGAATTATTGGTTTTTATGCTGGGTTTGGGAAAAGATAAGGGTGATTTAGATATAAAGGTTATAGAGTTGACAAAAATTATGTTGTGGAAATGGGATAGAGCAGATTATGGATAAATTTAGAGTGGGGAATGTAAAAGAAAGTGGCTAACAGGTTTATCTGGGCATAATTGCTGAGATATTCTTGACTTCGTTTAAGGAGAAGCCATAATACATCACATCACATTTTACCTATATATGTGTAAATTAGTTAGCATTTCGGATAATTGCTTCTTAGTAAACTTAAGGAAAGCTTTTAATCAAATATCTAATTACTAAGTCAAGTGTATGATGTATTAAAAATACAATATTAAAATTAGACCAACTAAATAATTTCAAACGCAATATGAGATTTGTTTATTTAGAAACTGCATTTTTTTGCCCATTTTATTAACTGTTTTAACAAGTTACAAGTTCGTTTCCGATTAAATTCATTTTTATTATAATCACGTTATATATTGTTATATATATATATAGTCGTACTGTCAGATCAATATACATCATTGGTGCAATTAACAAACCCTTGGAATTTCCAATAACCTTTTAATTAATACCAAAAACAAATATGTGTGGTCCTTGCAATCATTAGAATAATGTTATTATTAAAACATCGGGGAAAATAGCATTCGTAAATTATTAACTGATGCAGTTATTAATCTAAAATAAGGCACAAATTCCTATTGGAGAATTTGCATTCGTAAATTATTAACTGATGCAGTTATTAATCTAAAATAAGGCACAAATTCCTATTGGAGAATTTGCATTCGTAAATTATTAACTGATGCAGTTATTAATCTAAAATAAGGGGAAAATAGCATTCGTAAATTATTAACTGATGCAGTTATTAATCTAAAATAAGGGGAAAATAGCATTCGTAAATTATTAACTGATGCAGTTATTAATCTAAAATAAGGCACAAATTCCTATTGGAGAATTTGCATTCGTAAATTATTAACTGATGCAGTTATTAATCTAAAATAAGGGGAAAATAGCATTCGTAAATTATTAACTGATGCAGTTATTAATCTAAAATAAGGCACAAATTCCTATTGGAGAATTTGCATTCGTAAATTATTAACTGATGCAGTTATTAATCTAAAATAAGGGGAAAATAGCATTCGTAAATTATTAACTGATGCAGTTATTAATCTAAAATAAGGCACAAATTCCTATTGGAGAATTTGCATTCGTAAATTATTAACTGATGCAGTTATTAATCTAAAATAAGGGGAAAATAGCATTCGTAAATTATTAACTGATGCAGTTATTAATCTAAAATAAGGCACAAATTCCTATTGGAGAATTTGCATTCGTAAATTATTAACTGATGCAGTTATTAATCTAAAATAAGGGGAAAATAGCATTCGTAAATTATTAACTGATGCAGTTATTAATCTAAAATAAGGGGAAAATAGCATTCGTAAATTATTAACTGATGCAGTTATTAATCTAAAATAAGGCACAAATTCCTATTGGAGAATTTGCATTCGTAAATTATTAACTGATGCAGTTATTAATCTAAAATAAGGGGAAAATAGCATTCGTAAATTATTAACTGATGCAGTTATTAATCTAAAATAAGGCACAAATTCCTATTGGAGAATTTGCATTCGTAAATTATTAACTGATGCAGTTATTAATCTAAAATAAGGGGAAAATAGCATTCGTAAATTATTAACTGATGCAGTTATTAATCTAAAATAAGGGGAAAATAGCATTCGTAAATTATTAACTGATGCAGTTATTAATCTAAAATAAGGCACAAATTCCTATTGGAGAATTTGACATATGTAGAGACTCAGAATGACCTCACTTTTTAATTAACAGTCTCGAAAAGAATGAGAAAAAATGCCAAAATGTTATATTTTGCGCGCATAGATGAAATCCAAATAGCAAACCATCTGTGAAATCCTTAAAAATCTGGAATAAGCAATATATAGAATTGCATGGCATATTACAAAAATATTTTGACCCCAAACATATTAAACATGTAGCATGCCTCCATTTTCAGAAACGTAGACAAACTAGAGATGAGATAAGTCATGAATTCAATACTGCATTATAAGAATTAACGAAAGACTGTAATTTTGGAAACTGTTTAGGGAAAGATCTGCTACCAAACATTTAGGGGGGCATGTCCGATGGGAGGCTCAAAGGGTACCTACTGACAGTCAATGATCTCACAACAGAACAATGAAAATGTATCTTAGCCACAAAACAGCTATGGAGCAGTCAAAACAGTTTTACATTGCAACTGTGGCAGAATGGTATCAAATAAACATCATTAAAACAAATGAAGCAAACAGAAATGAAGAATCAATTGTTGCATGTATGGAAAGTCCAGATGTTTAGCTAAAACGTGTAAATGTATAAAGGAAAAATGTATAAAGGGTGGGGGGATTAGATCACTTGGGGGCAAATTCAACAAACCAGCTATTAGATCACTTGGGGGCAAATTCAACAAACCAGCTAGTGGAAATAATAAACAAGTAGAACTTAAAAATGTAAAAAATATAAGTAATGATCAAGGACTGCTGCCTGTTAAAACATTTGATGGACCGGTTGTCATGGTAACTGACAGAGGTTCTGAAATATTATTAATAGGATCTCTTGCCATGGTAACTGACAAAGATTCAGAAATATTAATAGCATATAACAAATGCAAAACTCTCTATACAGTATTGCCAACCAGAATAATCAATGGATTCCAGAAGGCGTGTGCATAAAAATCCCCATCTAGTGCCTACTCATACAATATCCCCAGACTAGTTTCTGACTTATGGCCTTCATCAGTGAGGAGCTCTAGATCTTAAAATCTAATGCAACCCTCCAGAAACCACCTTTTATCTCTACTTAACTTATATAGTCATATGGGTCCGAACTCAGTTCAGTACCCATACATTTTGGTGTCTTTGGCTTTTTAACAACCATAGTCACCACTATCCTATTAGGCAGTATTGGTGTTAAACCACTAAGCATCACATGGTCACCATTTCTTATGCTAGCACATCTGTTATTAACAAAGACAAAACTCTCCGTACACTAGTGCCACCCAGTGCAACCAGAGTATCAATGGATGCTAGAAGACTTGTGCATAAAATCCTCATCTAGTGTCTACTCATCCAATATCCCCAGACTAGTTTCTGGCTTGTGGCCTTCATCAGTGAGGAGCTTTGGATCTGAGAGCATTGCACCTAGATATTAGGATATAATGCAACCCTCCAGCAGCCACCTTTTATCTCCACTTAACTACAAAACTATGAGAATAAAATAGAAAACACAATGAGTTTAGACCCATATGACTACATAAGCTATTGAGCTTAGATTGAAAATATTGTTTTCAATTTTATTCCTATAGTTTTGTACTTAAGTGGAGATAAAAGATGGCTACTGGAGAGTTGTGTTAGATCCCAAGATTTAGGTGCAGTGCTCTCAGATCCAAAGCTCCTCACTGACGAAGGCCACAATCCAGAAACTATTCAGGGGATATTGGATGAGTAGGCACCAGATGGGGATTTTATGCACAAGCCTTCTGGCATCCATTGCTTACTCTGGTTGGCACTTAATGGCACTACTGTATGGAAAGTTTTGCCTTTGTTAATAACAGATGTGCTAGCATAAGAAATGGTAATCATGTGGTGCTTAGTGGTTTAATAGCATATAATGATTGGAAGACAACTGCAATTTTGCAATAAAACTATCAATTTAGAAAAATCAAAACTGATAGCCAAAGATTTAAATGAAAAGGACACTGGAGTAGTTGAAAAAGTTATTATTCCTGTACAAATAAATGGTAATATTGCTGTTCTTCCATTATACATTAGTCGGAGGAAAATGAACTGTATACTTGGAAGAAATCGGTTTAAGACTATTGGCATGAAAATAACTTTTGTAAAAAAAATTATGATCGGGAAAGAAATGTGCAATATATTTCTGTCATTGTTTAAAAATAAACTAGCGGAAATCAGAACAAAACCAGTCCAAAGCAGTTGAATGAAAATGCAAAAATTCTATGCTGTATAAACCATGGAAGCTACCCAAGGTACAATGAAAAAACTGGTCAGTAGAATTGAAAAATTAAGAAATAAAGGGTTATTAACACCACAGAAAATTCATAAAAGGCTATATTTGTACTAATAATTAGTAATCCAGATGCAATATACATATCTGTGGTGATTACTGTATAATAGTTAAACCAGCTTTAAATAAATGTAATTATTCAATACCAATTGTGTGTGAAGTTTTAGCCATACATGAGGGAGATATTCACTATATGACCTTAATGCCACATTCCGCCAAATACTGATACCAGGCAAATCAGCAGAGATGTTAACGCTGCCTATAGCTTTTGGCCTATTGAAATACAACCAATTGTCGTTTGGGATTACTACCATATCATACATTTGTCAATCAAACATGACTAATTTCTTAAAAAGTGGATGGCATGATATCTTACTTTGATATTTTAATAATGGCCAATTCTGTGAGAGAACATTAGAGCAAGATTGATGAAATTTGTGAGAAGTTTGCAAAATTATGGGCCAGACTAAAAAAACAAATTGTCTTTAGAATACTTCAGTAATTACATTTCTACGACATATAATATCTAGTAGTGGTAAAAAAAACAATGCCTGAAAAGGTATTAGCTATTAAAAAAATTTAAAATGCAAAAGCACCTTAGATCATTGAAATACTACAATTTTTATGGGTATTATTGAATATTTTAAATGTTTTCTTAAAGGAAAATTTGACATGAGTTATTAGAGATAATTTAGAAATGGATCTGGGACATACAGGATGCATTCATTGGGGCAAAAAGGTTGCAGATAACAGATGATATACTAATAAACTACAACACCAATGCACAGATAATACTAATAACTGATTCATGAGAGTGTGGAGTGGGAACAGTTATAAGCCACCGCACAGATAAAGAGAAATAACCCATCTTATGCCTCAAAAATATTGTCAATAGCTAAACAAAACTACAGTACAGCCAATTAAATGAATAGGGTTTTGCAATCAATTTTGGGATGAAAAATTTTTACCAGTATTAATATGGAGGAAATTTTACAATTATTACTAACCATAAACTATTGTTAGGATTTTTTTCAAGATAAAAATTAACTGATCACTGAATCCATGCATGCTATGTTGGATTTAATTATTATCCAGATATAGTTATATACTGGATAATTCTATAATTAAAAATCACTTCTTTTCTTTTCAAAAACTTTATTTGATGTATATATATATCCACTTATTTCCAACGTTTCGACTATCTTTACTTTATAGTCATTATAGAATTATATGGCTATATGTACTGTATATTTTTTGAAAAGAAAAAAGGATTGAGCCGTGATTAGAAACAGAAGTAAATGGATTTGTTTATATGCTGGAATACAAATAAGGCAGTTTTATAACAGAAGGTGACACACTATCCCAAATATTACATGATAATGACAAAATCATGACAGAACAAGTTTTCATAAATTATATAAATATGTGGGAATCAAATGTTTTGAATAGCAAGATGGTAACACAATGAAGTAAAGCAGATGATGAATAAAAACTATTACATAATTGGACATGCAGTGGATGGTCAAATACATGACCCAGAAATTCTGGAAATTATTAGACCAAATATCAATAATGAATATATACTGATAGATGATCAAGTAATCATACCAATTCAAGGTCACCCACAGTTTTTAAAACTGATCTATGTTGGACATTCAGGAGTTATATGAGCCAAGACTATGACACATTCCTATGTATGATGACCAATGATAGGTAAAACAATTGGAAATACCATATAGGCATGTATATAATGCCAGTTAAATACAAATCAGAAACCACAAACATACATTTCATGGCCAATCACAATTAACCCACGGTTTTTTCTAATATAAACTGGTTAAAAACATTTCCAGAAATATTTTATTCAAAAGTGATTCAATTATGTCGCAATTGAATGTACAATATCAGTTTGAATTTGTAATATAAAGGTTCCCTCACATCAAAGTTATTTTTCATTCAGAAAAGACACTGAAAATTGTTTTATTGTAACATTAATTGTACTTTATTTCTTTTCTTTTCTGGTAGTACTGGTAAGATTATCTAACATACTGAAAGATTTATGAGTAAATAACGTCCCCATTTGGGGAATCTAGAAATTGTCCAAAAAAATTTAATTTCATTTTATTTTTAAAAAATATATAATACTTTTCATAAAACTGCTATGGATAGATAAAATCTCTTCATCATATATATGTTATCAATGTTAATCTATGTTATTTTCCTAATCCCTATGCATTTCATAAAATGGTCATAGAATATGAAAATGTCATGATTTTATGTAAAACTTTTTATACGCTTAGCTGTATTAGAATGTTTTTAAACAACTGAATATCACATGATCACCATTCTTTTTTTCTTTCTTTTTCCCCATATGTCATAGGATCAGCCAGGATGCGAACCCACAACTGTCTGCAACCAACTACTTGCTTGCAAGGCCTGCTGCGATGACCTCTCGGCTAAAAATGCTTGACATGATCAACATTCCTTAGAATGTTTTATAGAGGAAACAACTATTGGTAATTGGCATATCAACTGGTAAATGGATTTTCCCACTTATTGTCTTTTCCTGTAACTTTTTTACCGCCTAAATTGATCTAATATGTTGCAATGGCTGCTCTCAATCCAAATTATGCATTTGAATGATTTAATTCTAAAGTATTCTTAATAGAAATAATATGATATTAGTAAACATCTTATAATTGACTGATAGAAGCCTAAATAAAGCAACCTAATCTACTTTTTGCTGAAATTATCTTATTTATTCTATCAAAATTGACATTTATATTTTTAAGACTTTTATCAGCACCATATTACTGTTATATTTTATTACATTGCACTTTTTCCTCACTACCTGTTTAAAAAAGTCTACTTATTCTATTTTTAATGAATATTTTTCATCTGCTTTCACACAGCTTATTTCCAGTCTCCATTATTTTATGATATTAGCAAACTTATTGATAACATTCTCATTTATTTTCTGCTCTGTGCTAAGAGTTCCTGATATAAAAATTACTGTTCTCAATCAAATCTCAGGTATATTCAATCATCATACTAAAATAAAATTAATTTTACTTATATAAATGAGATACAAATTTAGATAAATATTTGGGAGTTTTTGCAAAGAATTAAGTTTTTACTTGAATACTTAAAAATCCAGCATATATACAAAACAACCCAACTGTACTATAAATCATTTTGTATCTTTTAATGAAGAAAGTGATTATTACTATAAGACTCTTCAGACGTACTATGAGGGTCTATATTCAGCATTCGACCTTAAAAGTAACATGAATATTTTCCAGATTTATTTATGCACAGTATTACTACCAAATGGCAAAAATATGTAAGTATAATGATAACATTAATTAAATCAATCACAATATTAATAGTCTCCTTCATTATAGGCCTGAAAACGTCTGAAGACATAATATGAATGTCTTGCTCTATGCTTGTAAAATCTATTTCTGATATGAAATAAAGGGAAAATGTGATATTTCACAAAATTCGGGTTTAAACTATATGACCAACATAAAAATCACTCTCTAGAATGGATAAAGTCAGTTGTACCGCAACTGGTTTTACAATAAAACCAATAAAAAAAATTAAGTGTCTAAATATGTACAACACTCACCTATAACATACATGTGAAGGATATCTGAAATAATTATCAAAAACTACTCTTAATAATAAAAGACACACATCTGATTAATGTATCGTATAATATTCTCTCACATGACTTCAAAAGCAAGTAAGGGATAGACTTAGTGATCATTACATGCTGTGACATATTTACATCAAATATAGGTCAAGAGTATTATTTTGCTAACTTTATCATATTATGTCACTTATCACCCCCTATGAGCTAGGGAAAGTTACTGCACTGCCATATGTTATAACATACTGTGTTACAGTACTCTAGTTGTTAGTCTGGAGAAAGAATGTATTAACTTATATCACTATTAGCATATACATGACTTTTATTGGAAGTGAGGTTCGATTAAAACTTGATATGTTTCAAGACATTTCATTTATTTTGCTACTGATTTCTAGTAACTCGTGAGTGATAAGCATCTATATAATTCATGGCAATTTCTGATCTTCTAAACTTTATCTTATCTGGCATTTGAGACAATGCATTGACTTGCTGAATCAGATTTCTTTCATGTAAATTAACTTGTAATAATTTTATCATCCAAACTTAAGAAATCTTAGCAGATGTGGTCTTAAATGCTGAGAAGTATTTCTTAAACTCTAAAAATATACCTAATAGTCGTTTCTGACTAATTGCTACAGTAAACCATATAAGTAATTGAGAAATCTTTGGTATTGCAAATATTATAGCTAAACTTGTCTAATTGGCAATAATTTCTTTTGGCATTAGTTATCAATTGGAATGCATGGAATATTGGTCTTTTTCCACTATGTGTTGGTGAGTTAGTGCAGCACTTATGCTATATTCAGAAGTATCTCTGGTAAGTGTAACATCAATGAAAAATTAACTGTATGATGTCATCAATGCTTTAGTCTATTTGAATGTTCTCCTGTGTCTTTCAGTCCATATTCATCTTTAATATTTCTTTAAAAAATCATATAATTGGTGAAATATTTGAGTTTATTTTTTAAATATTTTCAAAGAAGTTTACAAGTCCTAAAAAACGTGTACTTTTTTATATTTTTGGTCTTAGTGCATTTTGTATCACTCATAAGTTATCAGAAGAAGATAATCTATTTTTAATATAAATTATGTGTTTATGAAATGTTAGTTATCAGGTATTCCTAATACATTTCTCTGATTCACTTGTACCCCAAAATTGTCTATCTTCCCACATTTACTGATCGATAAGTTTGAATTAGAAATGATGAGGTTATCATCAAAGTATGGAATAACGTCATCTATATCCTGGAAAAGATTATCTTCTTTTGCTTGCAATGTATGTGGTGTTGTTCTTATACCAAAAGGTAGATGATAGAATATACTGATGTACTTCATCATAGTTAATAACATTAGTCAAATTTTGCTCACAAAAATCTAAAGAAATGCAGCAATTAATTTTCATTTATGCAGCAGTTTAACATAGCAGTATGTTCTATGTAATATCCAACATAGTATTGAGACTTTTATATTTTAATATCTACCAGTATGTCCTATTCTGCTACCTTTAACTTTTTTACATTATTTTAATAATAATGGGGCTAATAGGTTTTTATTAACGTCATCAATACTCATCCAATCCTGCTTTATTAATTTTAATGAAAACTGTCCATATGTTGTAATGTTGTTTGCAGTTTCAAATGTAAAAGTCATTAACAAGAAATGGCAAAACATATTTACAATAAATCTTCGTTTTTTTAATATATCTCAATTTATATAGTTATTAAACTTGGTTTCCAAAAGTATTTTATCTAAATGTGTTTCAATGAATGTCGTAATTCCACATATAATATTAATTTTTTACAAATGTTCACTCAAATAAAAGTTGTTTTTCTTTCTGAAAGACATTGAAAATTGTTTTATTGAAAATTCTTTTATTGTAACATTAATTCCATTTTATTTCCATTTTCCTGATCGTTTTGGTAACATTCTCTAAAACCTTCAGGGATTTATGGGTAAATATCCTCACCATTTCTGCAATCCGTCAGAAATCCAATATATTTTAATTACAATTTGTTTTGAAAATGTACGTAATAGTCTCATAAAATTGCTATGGATAGATAAATTCTCTCCATTATATATGTTATGGATGTTTATCTATGCCATTTTCTTAATCCTGATGCCTTTTTCGATACAATCATCGCATAGGAAAATGTCATGATTTTATATCAAAATTTTTAAAGGCTTATCTCTATTAAAATGTTAGATAAGGGAAACAACTATTGGTAATTAGCACATCAACTGCTAAACGGCTGTTCCTATTTATTGTCTTTTCCTCCAACTTCTTTTACTGCCTGAAATGATCTAATATACCACGATGTTTGCTTTTCAATACAGACTGAGCATTCGGATAATCTAATTTCAGGGTATCTTTAATAGAGAAAATATGACCCTTAGTAAACTTCTCGTATATGGCTGTTAGAAGGCTAAATAAAGCTATAATTTGTATTTTGTAAGATATATTAATTATCAACATAGCAATGCTAGTCATCAAACCAATTTATTTGTCTTATGATTAAATTTAATTCAAAGTTTCAGTTAAAAATATATTTCTTTTTTTCTACTGCTTTTTAAATATCAATAATTTCCCTTTTAATTTCTCAATTTTGTACCGCTTTATTTAGAATTGACATTTTAGAACATGTTGCAATAAATGTTTTGGGCCACTTTGTTTTCTTTTTTTTTGTGACTATGCATTGCTTAAAAATTAGTCTTTTATTTATCTTTTAGTAATAAAGCCATGTCTGCTATTTGTTGCTCAAATAATCTTATTTACATTTCCATTAAAATTTAAGTTAATTATCAGAGTCATACATTGTTCTATTCGATTGTGTTACTATTTTTTTAGAATCAATTTAAGAAATAAAACTTATTCAATGTCTTTTAAAAGAAAATTTGAGAGTTATTTTCACTCTATTTTGTTCCGCATACATTTTTTAATAAATATTATTTGGTATATTGATACCTTGCTCTCCGAGTGATCTTAATAAAACATTATCTGAAACATATTCATACATCATGCTATAATGAGATTATACTTCATTCTTATAATTGAGATTTGAATTAAAATAGATTTTGAAATTTTTACAGACAACTGGATTATTAAAGCAACAAATTAAGAATCCGGCATATACACATAAGAATCCAGCATATACTGTAAAGTAAATGATTGATTATTTATTTTTAGTTAAAGCAGCAATGATTACTTGACCACTAAAAATACATTCATACTAAGCCATTCTTCCTAGTTGAACGACAAACACTCATAAACATAAAACAAACGTCTATTATTACTATAAAAGCGAAAAACAGCAATTATAAAGTAAATCATTAAAGGATTTAACCAGCACAACTCTGATCTTAATTATTATCAGCTGGGGATTTTCCACAGTTATAATAAGAGAGGTTTGATAAATGTTTTTTTGAAATCGATTTTTAGTATGGAAAAATAAAAAAAGTTGATGTTTCACAGAAATGGCATTGCAGTTCTATGAGGACTTTTGTACACAAAAAAACAATTCCAATGGATCAATAAACTGAATTTTGGTCCAACTGATACTAGCTTGAATTCAATAGAAATATGATCTAAAAGTGTCTCTTTTATCTATCAAAATCATGCTAAAGACACCTGAAATTATTATGAAAAAATATACCTTTATTACAGATTATAACATTGCATCCTACCACAATCTGTTACATGACATTAGTTCCAAATTAGATCCTGACTCAAATATCTTTTACTAAAATGATACCAATAGTCTGAATGCATTAAATTCATGATGATGTCACATGACACCAGTTTCAAATCAGGAAAATGAATGCACTACCTTGTATCTCATGACAGTGCCTCACATTGGCGATTCCAAAGACTGAATATACTAACTTGTATCCCATCATACTGTCATATAATACTCCCTGTTAGTCAGGACTTTGATTACCTACTGAATATTGCACCATATCAACTGGAAGTCAGAAGAATCGTTGCATTAACATCTATTCCATCATCCTATATCACATGATTCCAAATGTTGTTCAAACAACTGACTGTGTTAAGAGATTCTTCTTCCTTCTTTTATAAAACAAGTCCATGATTCAATAAAGGTCTCACATTCTCAAGTATATGCTTGATGAAATTTATATTCTCTTCAAGTTAACAGAATCTCCTGATAAAAATATATACTCTTTAGTCTCTTGTCTTTATGATTCAATCTCTACTTTTTTCAGCTTTTTTTTTATTATACTCTGTTATATTTTTCTGGTAATAGTTTTTGGGCTATAGGTACAAATCATAATTTTCTATTTTATTCTCAATAATACCCCTTTTTTTTTAAAAAAAAAAAAAAGGTGTTGTTCTTTTTCTAATTCCTTCAGTGCATGTTAATGTTAATTATGTAAAATTTATTAATTTTTATAAATCTCCTCATATACACTCCAATGCAAATTTTTTTATATAATTACTTTAATTTTCTAAAAGTTTTGAGTGTCTTGAAGTCTTCACCAGAGCATTTACAACCTTGCCCTTATAACTTTAGCACAGAATTTGCATAACCTTCCCCTTTCTTTTTAGAAGTATAAGCAGAAGGTTATGGAAAAGCTCTGATGAAGACTACAGGACAGTTGAAACTGTTAGAAAATTAAAATAATTATACAGAAAAAATTTGCACTGCAGTGTATATGTGGAGATTTATAAAAAGCAATATATGTGATTATATGAAGAATGCAAAAAAAGTAAAGGAGAATATATGTAAAGTGTACTAAGGTCTTTGTAAATACTAAAGATCCTTTATATTTTATCTTCCTTCAGTGTTAAATAAAATCGTCAGTCTATTTTATGTTTATCATATTTTCTATATTATCTCTCAAGATAAAGTTACAAAATAATTTTATGTAGAATAATTGCTTTTACCGTTCAACTTTTTGCTAAGCCTCCCAAAGTCAATTATTATTTGCTATCATTATGATCATTTTGTATGATTTTAGGTCCCATTATTTAATTGTTTGTTTTTACATGGTTATCTTTTACTCATCACTGTTATTGAATTAAATAATTTTACCCAGCCACCATCTAAAAATAATAGACTGTCTTCTTTCTCTGAATATCTTATAATGTTACTTATACATCTTGTACAAGTGCATAGACAGTCTCTATTTTTGAGACAGGTTTGCTAGAGTTCTTATTAATAATGGTTGGTTCAGAAGCATTGTGGTATTGCAGCGCCACCACAAAAAGCTTTGGTGGAACAATATGTAAATTGCAAGGAATAATATTGTATAATATTTTAGTCACATAATTTTGCTTTCATAAGATAAATTTATTTAAAGAGTTAAAGTAAATATTGTGTTTACTCCATCAGAGGTTTATGTGTCCATTTTAATAATAACATATTCTAGTACGCCATCCCACGTATAATTATATTGAAATTAATGACATTCGCCTAATAGATTTAGCTCATTCTAGAGATAAATTATATTGAAATTAATGACAGTCGCTTAATAGATTTAGCTCATTCCAGAGATAAATCTATAACGAAAACAAGTAAAACTTTCAAAATACTAAAAGTATCTCTTTAATAAGATTCTTATTACATATTAATAAAGACCTTAAATACAATATACTGAATTTTTAAGATTTTACAAAGAACAGAAAAGCTTTCACGATTATTCCGAAAGTGATGGCAAACTAAATAATATACCTAAAATCGATTGGAACAAAAGTTAGGAGTATTCTGAATCACCAAACTTTAAGTATTTCAAGTCATAATAAATCACGTGATACATAAGTTCAAAAGTTTCTTATTAGAGGGCGTCATATTCATGTAATAAATATTTTACCTATAAATGTGTAAATTATTTACCATTTCGGATAACTGCTTGTTAAGGAAAGCTTTTAATCAAATATCTAAGACAAGTGTATGATGTATAAAAAATACAATATTAAAATTAAAACAAATAAATAATTTGAAATGTAATATGAGATTTGTTTATTTAGAAACAATGCATTTTTTTTTTGTCCATTTTATTAACTGTTTTAACAAGTTACAAGTTCGTTTCCGATTAAATTCATTTTTATTATAATCACTTTATATATAGATACCCGCACTGTCAGCTCAATATAAATTATTGGTGCAATTAACAAACCCTTGGAATTTCCGAGAATCTTTTAATTAACACTAAAAATAAATATGCGTGATCCTTCAAATCATTAGGATATCTTTTCACTATAAACTCATCAACACTCCTTTAACACTTTAAGCAAATAATTTTATTTATTATAACAGTTTCGACTGTACTAGCATTCTTGAAAGTAGAATGAATGTGTCTGGATATTTAGAATCAAGAAATACAAAAATAATCAAAGATTCACTGTAAAATTGGCAGCAACGGCAGTGTTGGCATCTGAAGAAGAAAAGGTTCTAAGAATTTTATGATTTCAGACCAAGTCTGATAATTGATTGTGGCTTTTAATTCAGGTTTTACGCTTGCAGATCTCTTTCAACTGAAGAAATATTACATGGATTGGAAAAAGAACTGTTGAATATTAAATGGAAATTGTTGACTTTGTGACATTAAAAGAAAAAGCAAAATACAAATGGATTTGAATTTATTATAAATAAAATGTGAAAGAACAATATTGTTGAGACTGATGCTATATCAAAGAGATTTAGCAATATTAGTTATTCAATTTAATTGAAAAGCAGATAATTTAGATTTATACCTGAACAAGTTTTCTTTTGTGATAGAGAAATACAGGATTTTTATATGTATGTTTAGAGCAAAGAACATTTAAAATTGTCGTGGGAGACTTTCCTTCTAGAATAATATTTTCTTATATCATTATTACATATTTTTGACATCATTTTATAAATCTCCTGATATTAAATTTTACTTAGTTAACCATTTTATATATTTTCGTTTTTAGTCTTTTCTTATCTTAGAAAGTTTATTTGTAAACTGGTATTTCATTGTACCTGCTATCTTTCTTTCAGTTTTTCATAGTGTATCAATTATCTTCCTACTGAGGATGGTCACATCTGAACCACATTCAAAAATGTGTTAATATTTTAACCGATTTGTAATTTCTAATTTGAATTTATTGGAATGTTCCTGAAGTTTAGGAATATCAATTATGAATACTCTGTTTCCTTAAAAATGTTTATTTTTGCATTAACATCCACCTTACATCTTACTATTCATAGTTCATTTCCTGTGTTAAGTTAATTGAGGACTCTATAATCATGTATATAAACATTACAAGCATAAAGCTAAACTAGTCAATATAAAATCAAAACTACCCCAAATCCAAAATTAAACCAGACCAGCATAAAAATAATATTAAAACACAACCTAAGGTTTCACTGCTACAAGCAGACTTCTCAAGAGTAAAGAACTACCAAAAACTACACAATATATATATATTAATCATGTATATGTATTTTTTATTAGTCAAAATATAATCCAATTCAGATGTAACTTCATTTGGATTTTGCCATATACATTTCCATTTTGAATTTTTCAGATAGAAAAAAATCATAACATATAGTATTTATTTGCAAATTTCACAAGTCTGTGTCCTCTTCCATTTCTATTCCCATAACCAAAGTTTCCCACAACATATTCAACTTTAAATTGTGTACAAATTCTAGCATGAAAGTCTCCCATGACAATTTTAATTGTTGTTGGCTCTGAACAAAATCTTTTGTACATCCATATAAAAATCTTCTATTTCGTTATCCCCAAAAGTACTTGTTGTCGTATAAATATAAATTGTCTGCTTCAAACAAATTGAAAAACTAATATTGCTACTTTGTTTGATATACCATCAATCTCTCCATTGCTGTTCTTTCACTTTTTATTTATAATGAATTCAACTCCATTTATATATTGCCTTTTTTTTTAACCTCAAAAAGTCAACAATTTCCATTTAATATTAAACAGTTTTTCCAATTCATGTAATATTTCTTCTGTTGAAAGACATTTGCAGTCTTACAGACCTAAATTAAAGGCCACATAATTATCAGACTGGGTCTGAAATCACAAAATTCTTAGAACCTTTTCCTCTTCAGATGACAAACACTGCCTTGGCTGCCAACTTTCTAGGGCATCTTTGATTATTTTTGTATATCTTGAAATGTACACTTCGTTCACTGACACATTTTTCTGCTTTCATGAATGTTCTACTCATATTTCACTTGTTCTCATCAGCCAAGGGACAATAAAACCATGGTGTTCCTTGATCTTAAGTTCAGAGGTAAGAATGTCATAAAATCTTCATGCTGGCTCTTGCACATTGGTGTGTAGCTCATGCATTTTTATATACTATATAAAGAGTCAAATAATACTAACAGCTGCAGTGGTACTAACATATGGAGTGGACATTAGAAATTCGCCACCATATTTCATTTACATTTTCAAAGAGATATCAACTAGTCTCCTTTTAGATATTTAGAGAAAACTTCTTTCTGCAGCTGATATAGATTTAAAACAAATAGAAACATTTTTTGTACTTTCAAACAAAAGAGCAACAAACTCTTAATAACACTAATGCAAAAAATCGTTATTCTTAATGCATATTAATCAAAATGAATAAATTAAACAAAGAAAGTATATAAATAAAATATCTTAATAAAAATAGTAGCAAGTTTTTCCAAACAATAGTGGCACTCAGTGTAACTCATAGTAACGAATTGATACTCAAAGGTTTGTGTGGCAAAATACTTATCTAGTTTCTTAGCTTATATGCCCAGATTAGTTTCTCCTTTGTGATCTTTATCAGTGAGAAGCCTTTGATCTGAGTTCAATGCTCATAGATCTTTGGATCTAACGCACTCTTTATCTTTCGAGTTAACTTTAAAGCTAATGTCACAAAATGAATACACAAACTAGAACTATTCTGGTGATATTGGATAACGATGCACAAGATAAAGATTTTGATGGACAATTCTTCTACCATCCATTGACTACCATGGCATGCACTGGGTGGCGCTACTGCTTGAAGAAATTTGCTTCTGTTTTAACAGACTATGTAAGCATAAGACATGGTTGGCATGCAATGTTTTAGTGTTTTAAAATAAAAATATGTATTTAACATTTTAAAGAAATATACCATAAACAAATTTTATATTCATACTTTAACCAGATGCATGACCAGCCCACTTTTATTTGGTTTTATTTCCTGATGAGCATATTGCAGGGAGGAACTATTGATTGGCATTCCCCAATGCAGACATCACCCCACCTACAACAATATTTTCTGCTCATCAGAGGATGTAGCCCCATAAAGACTGGAAGCATCTAGAAAGTTATGGGTTTGGTTTCCCAAATGGTGCCACTAGAGTTCCATCTCACTACAATCCTTACTAGTTGTCTGATTATGCCAAACATAGCTCAGGAGGCATAAGATTCTTGTGAGCAAGATGCAATGAATGGCTAGTGATGCAAAATAGAATTGAACATTTACAGTAATTTTAAGTTACAACAATTTTATTTAATAACAATTCATTAGCAAGTCCTTCTACTATAGTTCATATAATGAGAAGAATTCCAGGAATATTTCAGGTATGTTATCCTAGCAAAAACGCATTTTTTAGTTCACATAATGAGAAGAAGTCTAAAGATGCGTTTCAGGTGCATTACCTATATAATTAATATATAAGTATTGATAATCATATTTTGATGCTAATAGAAGCATTTCAGGTAGAGATTCAGATAATACATAAGTGTTCATAATTATATTCTGATGTTGATAGAAGAATTTCAGGTAGATATACGTATATAATTGTGCAAATGTTTTTAACCACTTATTCCAGGTCTGTAGAAACATTTTAAGCAGGTACACATACACAATATATACATAAAGGTTTTGGACTATTGATTTCAAGTCTATAGAATCATTTCAAGTAGATGTACAGATAACATCAGTATTGCAATTAATATTCCAGGTGTGTGAAAGCATTTCAGGTAGATGTATGGATAATACCAATATTACAATTATTATTCCAGGTTTGTAGAAGCATTTCAGGTAGGTATACATATTCTATTAATACATAAATGTTTGTAATCATTTATTCCAAGTCTGTAGAAACATTTTAAATAGATGTACAGATAATATCAGTATTGCAATTATTATTCCAGGTATGTGAAAGCATTTCAGGTAGGTATATATATATATATATATACTGTGCCGGTCAAAATATGCTTATCCATCTAACACGAGCTGGAACTCACAAAATGTACTTCAAACCCAGTCGAGCCCGAGATTTTGGTCAAGGACCAGCCTGGATTCGAACCCACTCTCCAAGCCCCAGATCAAACACCTAATGGACAACATAACAATGATGGTCCATGAGAATTAATTCTTAATCTGGCCCACTAGCAAATCGGAGAAACAAAAGACTCATGGACTTAAACATCTATATAAACAACTTAAACACTAAAGACATTTCAAAGATAAAATCTAAGATAATTAGTTAATAGGGGTTTTACTAATGAAATAGTTATGGGAAATTAGTGAATTGGATTGATTTAATAATGAGACAGAAACTGATATATGATGAATTAAAATATATTTATTGACAATTGTTGTTGGCAAATGCACGCAGGCATTTTATTTATAAAGTACATTACTCTAGGGCATTTAAACAATAATTGATATGTTGGCTATTATTTAATTGATCCAATATTATTTAATGGAAACAAATAGCCCTACTATATAACTAATCACTACATTAACTTTTACCAGTTATGCCCTTTCATCATCAGTTCGAGTGGCTATTGTTCGTGAAATCAAACCAAGTCTGGAGTGAAGCTTAATAATACGTCTTAATTATAATAAATTTATATTAACTATGGGCTTTTAAAGCATCCCAGATAGCTTTAGATCGAACGGGTTTTCAAGAATGCTTCGGATCAACGCCGAAGACTGCATATTAGGGAGGGAGAGTTGGCTATAATGATTTTACTAATACGCTAGGCACAAGTAAAATATAATAATAAAGTGGCTCTGCGGATGGAAGAATAGTTTTAGGGTTTTTGTGACAAACAACGGTTTACCCAATAACCGATCGTCATGCTGCAAAAGGAAACCTTTACTTGGTTCATAAGAAGCAGGGGACTTACGTGCTAATCTGGCCCATAGCTCAGACTTCGCTACTGCACTACCCTATAAGAGAAGATGTGCTGGCAATGCTGTGGCTCCATCTTATATATAAAACAGCACAACGAGAAAAATATTAATAAGTTTCACATCCGCCAAGCCGAAGGATATTATAAATGAAATATCACATATTAAATGAACACAAGTTTATCAGCTTGATCAAAAGAGCCAACTCTTCTGTAGCATGAGAAATATGTATATGCTACTGACGGAAATATATACAAACTTTACTTTATCCCGTTCAATCTCTTTAGTTATCTATAACTACTAAACTTTTAAAAAGGAGGAAAAGTATATTTAATAAGGGACTTACGAATACTTTACTAAAAAAATATACTTATGATTGCACTCCAGGCTAGTTTAATCTTTAGTAATATAATAATTAAAGGTTGAAAAGCCACATTTTATATTTATATTAATTAATTTATTAAATGACAAAATATGAATTTGGGTTTCGAAACAGCGCACGAAATGACGCTATATAAATAATAATACGAAGATTTTAGATTTATATGTTTAAAAACATATTCTATAATTAAATGCACGCCGTTTCGAAACATAGGCACAACTAATAATAATTAAAAATAAGCAAAAGAAAAGCAAAAATATAACTGCAGTGATTAAATTATACAGCAAATCATTGATTAACACAGAAATTTACAAAAGTATTTTATATTATAGAATTTAAAGATTATTTGAAAAACAATTTAGAAAGAAGTTTCGATAATATGGTTAGCTAACCTGTTTTTGAAGAAATCATGATTGTTTTTGAAATTCACAGAGCTCTGCTATTTTAAATAATATTATAACAGTTCTATAGCTGGAGTGGATAGATTCGAGCTGGAATGAAGGTGAGTTCTTGGGCGGCTTATGGCATGTTCTTATTCAGTTGCGAGACAATTTAAAATGGTGTTGGAACGACATCTTTTATTTGGTGTAAGCTTGTTGGTTGTTGCTTCGGCATTTGATGGACTGAACTCGGCGTTCCATCACGGGAACGGCAGCAAAATTGTGCCTGACTTTAGCCAGACATGGTAAAATTAAACAATTTATAACTTGGATAATAATAGCTCTTCAAAAGCAAGATGGAGTATATCTTCCCGCTTAAAATAAGCCCTATTTATACATTTCGACTAAACTTTAACACCTTTTTGGAATTTCATTAGCCTCGGGACCAATTGACTTTTAATTAAACAAAATAATATAATCCAATTTCTACAACAGATAACGTCTCCGAGGTGTTACATTTAATTACTTAAAATTATTAAAATATATAAATTATATAATTTGATTCAGTTTCATTAATTAAATTCCTTTTTAAGTGTTAAAGAATGTTAAAGCTTAGCAGAAGGAATGGTATTCTGATTTAATGATAAAGTCTTTTGTTGCAAACAAAAATCAATCAGTAAACTAGATTATACTTTTTACCCGGGGTGCAGTCACTAATTGATATCTTGTTTACACAAAATTCCCATTTTTAATTACAAACGGATGATTTTTATTTTACTGAAATAAATAACTTTTAACATATTTGTTTTTACAATATTATTTGTTTACAATAAAAAAAGCAAATTTAAAGAAAATACTTTAGTTTCAATTATATATGTAAAACATTAAATCAGAAAACCGTTAAATATGTTTAAAGAAAATGTTTTACATTATATCTTCTTTATTTAAACTTAAATATATATATACAAATCATTTTGCTGTTATTCCCAGGTTTAAATTATCCATACACATATGAAATATAATAGCGAATATAATTAAGAATTGACTGAAAATTAATAAAACATTTTATAATAAATTATGAGCATTTCTCCGCTATAATTTTATCAAACCTGTCTAATTATAGCATGTTTTCGTATGTAAATGGGTGATGCAATTCAAGCGGCCATTATAGCAAAGTTTTCCCGCTCGACATATATAACATTTTTACATTTAACATTTTTATATTTAAGATAGGTTCGAAATTAGTTCAGACAAGTAGGTCATTAGGTTGATGGGGAAATGGAAAGGGATTGGAGGTTTCCGTTTCATATCAGTAAACTTGGTAAAAAAAAAACAAATAAAAAAAAATGACTTCACTTATATAAACACAGAGGTAAATTATGGCTTTCTTCATCCTATAACTCCTGGCCTAATCCTACGCTAAACTTATGATAATACATCATACTAGATTACACTATATAATACATTTAGTGCTTCTAACAATTATCAACACACATAATGAAATCATCGGTTATTAGTTAATATTTTAAACTTAAACAGATATATACCCAAACGAGTATACCTCTTTGTCAAAATAATGGATATGTTTTATATATATATATAAAATATAATGCCTGTAATAAATATATAAAAGGGTATACAGATAATATATGGATAAAATATAAAGTATATAATAGATAAAATGGATATAGATAAAATGTAATGTGTATAATAACAATATCAAGGGTATGTAAATAAATATAAAGTGTATCATATATATATAAGGTATATAAATAAAATATAGAGTGTATAATATATATGGAGTGATCAAATCACTCACAAAAATAACTAACAATTTAAATAGGATCTGGGGGTTGCTTAAGGAGTAACTCCATGCCAGGGTTGAAACAACATCCCAATAGATCATCATCATCTCCATCAGATGTCCAACCGTCTTCATCATCATCGGTTATCCATTCATAGCTTTCATTTTTGTCTTTCAACCTCACAGGAGATCGCTTCGGGTGCATTGTCAGACTTAGTGCGAATTCGCTGCCTTCATACGGTATCTTGTTATGCAGCTCAACATTCTTTTCTTCCGTAAGTGCTTTTCTCCATTCCTTGCTTTGACTTTGTGTCACTTGGGATTTGTTCTTTTCCAACCCAATTTGTTCTTCATACAGAGAAAACGTGTTATTTTCATAATTAAGCTGGCACTTATGCTCGCTTAAAAAGTCATTTCCTTTGATTTTGATACTTTGCTGATCGACTTTGGCTTCCTCCTCTCTAAAATCATTTTCAGTATCATCTTCAGTCTGGCCAATAACTTGCACTATCTCATGTCTATTAAGTCTTTTATCTTGGTAATCACTAGCAAAGTTGCTTTCCTTATTTTCCCTTTCTCTCTCTTCTTTCATTTCTGCTACATCTCTCAATTCTGGAATACATGCTGTGATAATGTTTTCTTCTTTGTCGGCTATTTGACTTCTTTGTAGCAGGTTTTCTTTTATTTCATATATTTCCTCTCTGATCTCCCTTTGGGCGTCTTCACACTCTTGGAATTTGCTGCCTAATTCTACACCAACTTCATAAACCTCGTCTATCACATTCTTTTCTTGACATTCTACCTTCTCTACTAAGGTCTTAACTTCTTTCATTATAACCCTATCTTGATTATTTTCCACTTGACTTGTCTGTAGTTTCCTTGAATTCTCCCGTAACTTTATATTTATGCTGGCCGCTGACTGATGGCCTAATTTCTTTAATTTGGGCCTCAAATCTTTGGTCAATTTTCTGATACCTTTCCTCCATTTTCTGTCTGTATCTTTTATCCCATTCTTCCATTTTCTGATCCATTTTTTTATTCCATTCCTCCATCTTCTGATCCCGTTTTTTATTCCATTCCTCCGTTTTCTGATCCCTTTCCTCTGCATCCTGTCTAAGCTGTCTCAGCAACCAGTTAAAATCCCAGCCTTCCTGCTTAATCTCCATCGGTGTCTGTTCCGATATTTTTGTAACTAAATTCTCTGGCATAGCTACAGTTTTTGTTATCTTGTACAATCCTTTCAAAATTATTATTATTTTGTACCTAATAAATATTTGATTTTTAAAACTTTTATACTTTTAATACGGCTGTTTGCTGCTCTCCCCCTTCAAGAACGACTCGTTCACTTCCATCCCAACTCTATGCCTAACTCACTAATATATCTATAAGCCTACACTTTCATCTCGATGCCCGTCCAACATATAAAGAATTTTAAAAAAATTTTTTTCGTCTCCCTACTTTTTATTTTATAAAACATATGAAACTTTTTATTTAAAAAAAAAAATCCCTTCTTTTCTTTTCTTTTTTTTTTTTTAGCTTTATTAACGTATACGAAATTTTAAAAAAAAAATCCTTTTTTTTTCGTCTATATATCTAAAGTATAACACATATTTTAATATTAAAATGACTCAATAAAAACTCAACTCACCTCCGGTCTCTTCTTCCAGCTGTTTATATTTATATATATAATTAAATGGTTCATGCTTATGACCTAATTTTGTTTACCCGTCTGCACCAATTTCAAACCTTTTAACTTTTGGTTAATTTGACGTTACTTTTATATATATATTTCTTACTCATTTTAAACCACTCCAATTCATAAAAATACTTTGATAAAACAACGAGACCCCTCTTTTCTTTTAATCTAAATTTCTTTTCTCTGCTCCCTAATGACAAATTTATAAGAGGATGACTTATAACTTGATCAATCATCCTCGGGCGCCAGTCACTAGTGAACAGGAAAGACACAAAATAAATTTAATAAATTTTTTTGCTATATACACACAAAAGTCCATAACTCAGAGTATGTAGGTGTTTACATCGAAGCCTCACTTGGTCGTCCAAACACGGAAAAAAAATCTTACATATATACATTATTCAAAAAAAATTTGACTCAAAATCATTAATTTTGACCAAAAGAATTATATATATACTCCATAATCTCTTCAGGGGTGGAAATGAGTTACAAGCCCCACGATTTGGGCGTCCAAACGTGGAAAAAAAAAACCTTATGTGCCAGTCAAAATATGCTTATCCATCTAACACGAGCTGGAACTCACAAAATGTACTTCAAACCCAGTCGAGCCCGAGATTTTGGTCAGGGACCCACCTGGATTCGAACCCACTCTCCAAGCCCCAGATCAAACACCTAATGGACAACATAACAATGATGGCCCACGAGAATTAATTCTTAATCCGGCCCACTAGCAAATCAGAGAAAAAAAAGACTCATGGACTTAAACATCTATATAAACAACTTAAACACTAAAGACATTTCAAAGATAAAATCTAAGATAATTAGTTAATAGGGGTTTTACTAATGAAATAGCTATGGGAAATTAGTGAATTGGATTGATTTAATAATGAGACAGAAACTGATATATGATGAATTAAAATATATTTATTGACAATTGTTGTTGGCAAATGCACGCAGGCATTTTATTTATAAAGTACATTACTCTAGGCCATTTAAACAATAATTGATACGTTGGCTATTATTTAATTGATCCAATATTATTTAATGGAAACAAATAGCCCTACTATATAACTAATCACTACATTAACTTTTACCAGTTATGCCCTTTCATCATCAGTTCGAGTGGCTATTGTTCATGAAATCAAACCAAGTCTGGAGTGAAGCTTAATAATACGTCTTAATTATAATAAATTTATATTAACTATGGGCTTTTAAAGTGTCCCAGATAGCTTTAGATCGAACGGGTTTTCAAGAATGCTTCGGATCAACGCCGAAGACTGCATATTAGGGAGGGAGAGTTGGCTATAATGATTTTACTAATACGCTAGGCACAAGTAAAATATAATAATAAAGTGGCTCTGCGGATGGAAGAATAGTTTTAGGGTTTTTGTGACAAATAACGGTTTACCCAATAACCGATCGTCATGCTGCAAAAGGAAACCTTTATTTGGTTCATAAGAAGCGGGGGACTTACGTGCTAATCTGGCCCGTAGCTCAGACTTCGCTACTGCACTACCCTATAAGAGAAGATGTGCTGGCAACACCGTGGCTCCATCTTATATATAAAACAGCACAACAAGAAAAATATTAATAAGTTTCACATCCGCCAAGCCGAAGGATATTATAAATGAAATATCACATATTAAATGAACACAAGTTTATCAGCTTGATCAAAAGAGCCAACTCTTCTGTAGCATGAGAAATATGTATATGCTACTGATGGGAATATATACAAACTTTACTTTATCCCGTTCAATCTCTTTAGTTATCTATAACTACTAAACTTTTAAAAAGGAGGAAAAGTATATTTAATAAGGGACTTACGAGTACTTTACTAAAAAAATATACTTATGATTGCACTCCAGGCTAGTTTAATCTTTAGTAATATAATAATTAAAGGTTGAAAAGCCACATTTTATATTTATATTAATTAATTTATTAAATGACAAAATATGAATTTGGGTTTCAAAACAGCGCACGAAATGACACTAAATAAATAATAATACGAAGATTTTAGATTTATATGTTTAAAAACATATTCTATAATTTAATGCACGCCGTTTCGAAACATAGGCACAACTAATAATAATTAAAAATAAGCAAAAGAAAAGCAAAAATATAACTGCAGTGATTAAATTATACAGCAAAACATTGATTAACACAGAAATTTACAAAAGTATTTTATATTATAGAATTTAAAGATTATTTGAAAAACAATTTAGAAAGAAGTTTCGATAATATGGTTAGCTAACCTGTTTTTGAAGAAATCATGATTGTTTTTGAAATTCACAGAGCTCTGCTATTTTAAATAATATTATAACAGTTCTATAGCTGGACTGGATAGATTCGAGCTGGAACGAAGGTGAGTTCTTGGGCGGCTTATGGCATGTTCTTATTCAGTTGTGAGACGATTTAAAATGGTGTTGGAACGACATCTTTTATTTGGTATAAGCTTGTTGGTTGTTGCTTCGGCATTTGATGGACTGAACTCGGCGTTCCATCACAGGAACGGCAGCAAAATTGTGCCTGACTTTAGCCAGACATGGTAAAATTAAACAATTTATAACTTGGATAATAATAGCTCTTCAAAAGCAAGATGGAGTATATCTTCCCGCTTAAAATAAGCCCTATTTATACATTTCGACTAAACTTTAACACCTTTTTGGAATTTCATTAGCCTCGGGACCAATTGACTTTTAATTAAACAAAATAATATAATCCAATTTCTACAACAGATAACATCTCCGAGGTGTTACATTTAATTACTTAAAATTATTAAAATATATAAATTATATAATTTGATTCAGTTTCATTAATTAAATTCCTTTTTAAGTGTTAAAGAATGTTAAAGCTTAGCAGAAGGAACGGTATTCTGATTTAATGATAAAGTCTTTTGTTGCAAACAAAAATCAATCAGTAAACTAGATTTTACTTTTTACCCGGGGTGCAGTCACTAATTGATATCTTGTTTACACAAAATTCCCATTTTTAATTACAAACGGATGATTTTTATTTTACTGAAATAAATAACTTTTAACATATTTGTTTTTACAATATTATTTGTTTACAATAAAAAAAGCAAATTTAAAGAAAATACTTTAGTTTCAATTATATATGTAAAACATTAAATCAGAAAACCGTTAAATATGTTTAAAGAAAATGTTTTACATTATATCTTCTTTATTTAAACTTAAATATATATATACAAATCATTTTGCTGTTATTCCCAGGTTTAAATTATCCATACACATACGAAATATAATAGCGAATATAATTAAGAATTGACTGAAAATTAATAAAACATTTTATAATAAATTATGAGCATTTCTCCGCTATAATTTTATCAAACCTGTCTAATTATAGCGTGTTTTCATATGTAAATGGAAGATGCAATTCAAGCGGCCATTATAGCAAAGTTTTCCCGCTTGACTTATATATAACATTTTTACATTTAACATTTTTATATTTAAGATAGGTTCGAAACAAGTTCAGACAAGTAGGTCATTAGGTTGATGGTGAAACGGAAAGGGATTGGAGGTTTCTGTTTCAATATATTAATACATAAATGTTTGTAATCATTTATTTTGGTTCTGTAGAAACATTTTGAGTAGATGTACAGATAATATCAGTATTACAACTATTATTCCAGGTTTGTGGAGCATTTCATATTATTATTTTTAAAAATCATTACAGGTAGGTAAGCAGGTAATATCAGCAATTCAAGGTTTGTGAAGCATTTCTAATCCAATCAAGTATAGACTTATATTTATACACACGTTTTGTTATTTTATCAAGATATAGACAACATGCACATAAGCATTTATGATTCACATAGCATTTAATTATTTTTACCATATCTTTGATTTTTGTAATTGACATTTTCATTTAGCTGGTTCATTTGAAATAACTATTACAATTATTATTGGAAGTGTTTCTATTATATGATCATACTTTAAATTTTATGAAATAATAGGTGTTTAACTAATGAAATATATAACACATATATATGTGTGTAAGTGTTTGTAATTAAGTAATAATTTTCATTTCTTGTTTTCATTTTAAATAAAGATAAAAAAACTATCATCAACTTTTGACTAAAGTTAATAATTGATTGTAAAAACTTTTCTTATGACTAATAATATAAAATTTTCTCTCTTGTGTTTTATAAAAATTAATAGCTATAATTTTAATTCATATAGTATTGTAATTGAATCATTTCTAATTGCTTACCTCTAAATTCATGTTTTCCTTTATTACTGCATTACTAAATAACTGGGGGTCTGTCTTAAAGCTGAACAGTTAAAACTTCTAGGCAAGGCTTGGAGTTCATATGTTTTGCAGATGGAGAGAGGACAAGTGGTCTAGCCTACTGTCATATTAGGATGATTTTTCATTAGGCAGTTTGATGGTTCCATTAAGTCACTTTTCTAGCAAGTTTGTAATTAAATCTTTCATCAATTCATCTCTGAATCAATTAACAATAATAATAATCTACTGATTTTCCAGACTATATATTTTTCTCTCTGACAAATGAATTCCCTTTACATGTCCCCTTTCTCCCATTGGTAGCAGTGCTTTTTCATCCTTGTCCGCATTTTTTAATACCCTATATCATTGGACAGTTTCTCTTTGGCAGGAACAGACTTTTAATTAATGACTATTTTCAATTATATGCTTTACATCTGTTTTTGAATCTTAATTTCTCTTGCCTGTGGCATGGTGACTTGATAACTAAAGTTATTCTGCTTTAGAAGTTTTCTTCAATCTGAGTTTTAATGTTTAAAGATTTTCATTTAATTGATTTTTGAACCTGAATTTATGAATTTTGATAAAGAATGATTTATACTTTCTTTAATTGCAAATTAAACATATTTCCTTTTTTTTTAATTTGATCAAGCTATCATTTTTAATTGTGGTCAAATTTCATTATTTCTTCCTTTTCTTTAAATTATTTAGTTTTTCTTAAAATCTTATTGGCTTTAACCTTTGTCATTTTAATTTGAGGGGGGGGGATCTTCTAAATATATACATGAAACAGTGTGTCTGTTTTATTATCCCCAGCACATTTTGGGGATGACATTGGAAATAATTTCATTCCACAAAATATAAATTCTACTATTATTATTTTATTGTTGCTTCTACTTGGGTTTTGAAATATTCTGATGAAATTGGTAAGATGAAGTGGGAAAAATGGATACATGAATTGCACCCACCAATGTCAGGATAAGCAGAAGCCTAAGAGTGGACTAACTATACACAATGCCCCATGACATCATGAGAAAATATCTCATTTTTAATCACTGCCCCTCTATATACCTAGAGAAATCATCTACAAGAAGTATCCAGAAAAAATAAAGAAAAAAACAAGCACTAAGCCAGCCCTGCTCATCTTCTGTGAGTCTTAAGGGCTTATACATAAGGTCTATACATGAGACTATGGCATATTCATGAGGCCAATATAGGCTACTGGACTATTTTAGGAGCTCAATCATCTAGGTCTTGACAGTGTTGAGCATATACTTTGGAGCACCATAAGCCCAATGCATCCAGGCCATCTGGCTCAATCATCCACCCATCTCAACATAAAAAACACAACTTCATACATCATTTCACTCACAAACTTCTTCCTTCAGCTACTATTACTTTAGGATTGTAGCTGCATCCTGGCTTGGGAGAATGAGGATCATGATCAGTTCTCCTGTAAAGCTTTTTTGGGTTATATGGCAATGCACTTCTGGATTGTTTATCAGGCCAGATATCATTGTGATGACTTGCTTTTCTGGATTTATGTTGTCTTTGTAATTCATTGTTGCTACCTGGGTCTGATATGGACTATGTATATCTCCTGTAGAGTTTATTCTCTTTTCTTTCCAATATGGTGCTTCATTCCTCCAACCATAATATCATGGTGGTGTGCCATGATTATTGTAACTTTGAGGAGACATTTTTCTTTTGTACTTGATAGCCCCAATTTTTGGTCCATTATTCCTCCTACATGGTGGTCTAGTTTCATTTTAGAACCTTCTTTGTTGATGTACTGCAGTTATAATATGCAGTCAACAATTCCAGCCACCTCTTCAATGGATCAATGATCTGTTCCAATCACCATCCACTCTATATAACCTAAGAATCTGTGGAAGATTAACCTGTTGATCTGGAGTTCTGATAGAGGATCAGATGTCAGGGCCCTTAACATGGCCACCTGTCTTCTAAAGAAGGGTATGTAAGGTTCTCCAGATAGACATTTTCCTGGGACACCTTGTATTTAATGCCCTCCTGACAGTTGTCATTCCAGTAACAGCCTGTTAGTGCTGCTTTGAAATCCTGAAAATTTGTAGGCTGGCTGAAGAGGGCATCCCACCATGCCTATGTAACACCCTGATGATGGCTAGAAGCTATTGATAGCTTTGCATCCTCTGACATAGCATTGATGTTGAAGTACTGGTCCAAACTTTTTATATATTCAATAGGTGCTTCATTGGAGCCACCTGTAAACATTCTTATTTTTAGGAATTGATATACAATTACTGGCATATGTTTGTCTACTGGCACTTCTTGATTAACTTTATCTTTTGGAACTATTTCTGTTCTTTTTTTTATTGGCAGTGCACTGCTACTTTTTATTTTTATCTCTTTTATTGGGTAGTCAATCTGTCCACCTGCTCCTGCATGGATTCTTGGATTTTTATCATTTTTGTATCCATGGCTTCACACATTTGGGTCATCTTGACTTCTTGCTTAACTAATGACTCTTTTACTTCATCCATAATTTCCTCCTTAATTTTTAATATTTTATTTGTCATTTCTTTTATTATCTTACTGATCTTTTCATTGTGGCCTTCACTTGCTTCTTTAATTTTTTATTCTTTCACTAAAAGTTTTATTCACTTCTATTATTTTTTTTATATTCTTCTCATTGTTAAACTCATTTTCTATTCTCTTTTTCTCTTTGCTTATGATTTCTCTTTATTCATCTCATTTTCTACCTCTTCATCTTTTTGTTTACTGTCTTCTCTTTGTTTATGCCCTTCTTCTCTTTGTTTATGCCCTTCTTCTCTTTGTTCATCTCAATTTCTGTTCTCTTCTTCTCTTTGTTTATGCTCTTCTTCTCTTGGTTCATCTCATCTTTTATTCTCTTCTTCTCTTTGTTTACAGTCTTCTTGTCTTTGTTCATTCATAAATTTTAATAGCTGGCTTATTATTGATGCTCCTTCTGCTTTCTGAGCTTGTTGTTTATCTTCTTCTTTTAATTCTCTATCTTCTTGTCTTTGTTCTTCCTCAGGAAGAATGTTCTCAGCTTCTATATTCATCATTTTCTTTTTGCTCTGGTTATCATCTATTTATATTTAGATTTTTCTTTTTTAATATTTTTACTATTTGATACTTTTATTCCCACACATGATTTGGCTCCAAGTCTTTGTTATGCTTATTTCACCATTTATGCCATTCATTTTTTATGTACTCTTTTTCTCCCATTTTTGTCCATTTCACATCACTGCACCATGTGCACTACTCACACTCACAGAATTGTAATTTGCCTTTGCCTTTTCCATTTCTTTTATTCTAGCTTTTTACATCAATGGGCAGGCTAGCTAGATCAGGCCTCACGATTAGGGTAACAAATGTAACCACTCTTTGTTGTTTTTATTTCCTGATGAGTATATTGTAGGAAGGAAATATCGATTGACATTCCCCAATATAGACATCACCCCACCTACAACAATATTTCCAGCTCATCAGAGGATGATTTCCTGCTATCAGAGGATGTAGCACCATAAAGACTGGAAGCATCTAAAAATTTATGTGTTTGGTTTTTCAAACAGTGCCACTAAAGTTTCACCTCTCTACAACCTTACTTCTCATCGTCTGGTTATGCCAAAGATAGCTCAGGAAGCATGAGATTCTTGTGAACAAGATGAAATGAATAACTAGTGATGCAAAATAGAATTGAACAATTACAGTAATTTTAAGTAACAACAATTTCATTAAATAATTCATTAGCAAGTCCTTCTAATATAGTTCATATGATGAGAGGAAGTCCAGGAATATTTCAGGTATGTTATCTGAGCAAAACCCCTTTTTTTACTTCACATGATGAGAAGAAGCCTAAAGATGAGTTTCAGGTAGATATACCTATACAATTAATATATAAGTATTGATAATCCCATTTTGATGCTGATAGAAACATTTCAGGTAGGGATTCAGATAATATATGTGTTCATAATTATATTCTGAAGTTGATAGAAGAATTTCAGATAGATATACATATATAATTATGCAAATGTTTTAACCACCTATCCCAGGTCTGTAGAAACATTTTATGCAGGTACACATACACATAATGTTTTTGGACTATTGATTTCAAGTCCATAGAAGCATTTTAAGTCGATGTACAGATAATATCAGTATTGCATTTATTATTCCAGCTTTGTAAAAGCATTTCAGGCAGGTATATATATTATATTAATACATAAATGTTTGTAATCATTTTTTCCAGGTCTGTAGAAATATTTTGAGTAAATGTACAGATAATATCAGTATTATAATTATTATTCCATGTAGGGGAAAGCATTTCAGGTACATGTACAGATAATATCAGTATTGCAATTATTATGCATTTCATTTTATTATTTTTAAGAATCATTGCAGGTAGGTAAGCAGGTAATATCAGCAATTACAGGTTTGTGGAGCATTTATAATCCAATGAAGTATAGATTTATATTTATACACATAGTTTTATTCTTTTATCAAAATATAGATAACACACACATAAGCATTTATGATTCATATATATCTTTTTATTATTTTTACCATATCTCTGATTTTTGTGATTAATATTTCCTTTTATCTGGTTCATTCGAAATAACTATTACAATTATTATTAGAAGTATTTCTATTATTTGAACAAATTTAAATTTTATGAAACAATTGGTGTTTAACTAATGTAATATATAACATATATATATATATGTGTGTGAGTGTTTGTAAACTATTGTCAAGTTTGACTGAAGTTAATAATTGATTGTAAAAACTTAAGACTAATTATATAACATTTTTTCTTTTTTTTAATTTAAATTAATAGCTATAATTTTAATTCATATTTTAGTGCAATTGAATCATTTTTAATTGCTTACTTCTAAATTAATGTCTTCATTTATTACTGCAATGCTAAATAACTGGGGATCTGTGTTGAAGCTGAATGGTTAAAACTTCTAGACAACACTTGGAATTCACATGTTTTGCAGATGGAGAGAGAAGTGGTCAAGCCTACTGTCATATTAGGATGATTTTTCATTAGGTTGCTTGATGGTTCCATTAAGTCACTTTTCTAGTAAGTTTGTAACTAAAACTTTCGTCAATTCATAAGTCTTGTATCTTTGAATCAATTAACAACAATAATAATAATATTCTACTGATTTTCCAGACTATTTATATTTTTTCCTCAGACAAATGAATTCACCTTACATGTTCCCTTTTTTCCATTGGTGGCAGTGCTTTTTCATCTTTGTCCACATTTTTTAATCCTCTATATCATTGGACAGTTTCTCTTTGACAGGAACAGATTTTAAATTAATGACTATTTTCAATTATCTGCCTTACATGTGTTTTCACATCTTAATTTCTCTTGCCTGCGGCATGGTGAGTTGATAGCCAATGTTATTCTGCCTTAGAAGTTTTCTTCAATCTGAGTTTTAATGTTTAAAGATTTTTATTTAATTGATTTTTTAACCTGAATTTATGAATTTTAATAAAGAAAGATTTACACTTTCTTTAATTGCAAATTAAATGTATTTGCTTTTTCTTTAATTTGACCAAGTTATCATTTTTTATTGTGGTCAAATTTCATTATTTCTACATTTTCATTAAAATATTTAGTTTTCCTTAAAATCTTATTCTTTTTTAAAAAATATTACTAGTCTGACTTGTCTTTAACCTATTTCATTTTAATTTGAGGGGGATCTTCTAATCATATACATGAAACAGTGTGTCTGTTTCAATACATATAGAAATGAAATATATTTAATATTTGATAAAATCCAAACCACAATCCCTGCATCAATCTTGCTATATGTATGTACTTGAAATTTAAGTCAGTCAAATATATTTTGAGAATTCAAAATTTTTTATTATGTCATAATCAAATCCAAAAATAATGTTTCTTTTATTCTACAGTCCAGAAAAATATTAACCTTTATTGATGACTTAGTAGTTTAGGGACCCATAATGAAAAACAGCTTTTGTGAATACAGTCTGTTATTTCAAGAAAAGCCATGCATAAGTTTATAACACAATATCATTTTATAAAACATTCTTTGTCAATTTCACATGCCATCAAATAAAGTTAACTGGTGCAAACCTCAAATGATATTATTATATTATGCAAACATCAAGTGCTCTTATATTATCTGAAACCATGTGGGTCTTCTATAAATACTTATACCTATGCACAAAATAAATTTTTATACACAACTTTTTATTTCTTCTTGTTTTTTTTTAAATTATAGCTCCAAAACAATTAATATATAAAAAATATATATATAAATTTTTCCTTTTTCTTTTTAAAACTTATTTATTTAATATTTTACTATAATTTTATTTTTCCATCATAACAATGTTTTAACTACATTCTGTAGTCATTATCAAATTTCCCTAAACAAAATAACCAAAATAAACATAAAAATAATATCAAATATAATAAAATATTAATCCATCACAAATATATATAATATTCAAATAAAACCACAATATTATTACATTTACAAATATAATTATTTATTTCCTTCCTTATATTTAACTATTTCTTTTAAAATATCTTTAGAAATTAATATTTTTTTTAAATATAATTTTTATTATCGATTCTTTAAATCTTTATCCATTAACATTCCTTTTAATACCTTTTCATTCCTATATTATCTTATTTTCTTATCTTTATTTATTAACATTCTTTTTAATATTGGTTTATACTGATCTATATATACTTCCTCTTTTTTTATTCTCTCTTTAAAATTTGTAATGCATTCCAATGGCCTTATATCAAAATTTTCATGCTTAAATTCCTTTTTATGAATATATATAGCAGATTTTTTATCATATAAATGTTACCTTAATCTAATCTTTAATTTATTCTTACTTGTTCCTATATAAGGAAAATTAAAATGAATAAAAATGGAAAAAATAAGAAAATAATTTATATAGGATTTAGTGTATCAAGGTATTTATTTTTTAAAATTAAGAATTTTTTTTGGTATTTTAATAGAAAGTATAATACATTAATTTGCCTGGTTTATAAAAAAAACAATGTTTGAGTGACTTAATAAATTATTATGATAATATTGATATTTTAGAATGTATGAATTCAGTTTATATAATAAAATGTATGGATTGTTATAAAAGTAATGTAAATATGACTTATATAGGAACAATCAAAAATAAATTAAGTATTAAATTAAGGCAGTATTTATATGATAAAAAATCTGCTATATATATTCATAAAAAAATTTTAAACATGAAAATTTTGATATAAGTACACTGGAATGTGTTAAAAATTTAAAGAGAGAATAATAAAAAAGGCAACATATATTGATCAATATAAACCAGTATTAAATAGAATGTTAATAAATAAAGATAATAAAATAGGATAATATAGGAATGAAACAGTATTAAAATGATGTTAATGGATAAAGATTTAGAGAATAAATAATAACATTATATAAGAAGAATATTAAATTATAAAGGTATTTTAAAAGAAATAGTTAAATATAAGGAAGGAAGTAAATAATTATATTTTTAGATGTAATAATATTGTGTTTTTATTTGAATATTATATATATATATATTTGTGATGTATTAATATTTTATTATTTTTGTTGTTATTTTTATGTTTATTTTGTTTAGGGAAACTTGATAATGACTACAGAATGTAGTTGAAACGTTATCATGGAAAAATAAAATTATAGTAAAATATTAAATAAACAAGTTTTAAAAAGAAAAAGGAAGAATGTATATATATATTTTTTATATATCTATTCACAAAATAATAGTACAATTTTTTTTCAATGGTATATGCAGTGAAATTCCATAATACAAATGGAATCTGTTCCATATTTATTATTATTATTATTATTGTTGTTGTTGTTGTTGTTATTATTATTATTATTATTATTATTATTATTATTATTATTATTATTATTATTATTATTATTATTATTATTATTATTATTATTATTATTATTATTATTATTATTACTACTACTACTACTATTATTAATAGATACTTGTGACTTTTGACCAATGTGGCTGCCAGAAGCGCTGGTCAGGGTCAACCACAGAAATACTTAGAGTAGGGGCCCCAAATGCAGAATTGCAAATTCCAGCCGAAAGGTGGCGCTGTTTACAATGCGTAAGCACAGGAACATTCCACCAGATGGTTGGCAGCAAAGCTGCCCGCTTGGTGGCGCTGGTCGCAGTGTGTAAGCCCATTTAGCTTACATCGTCTGCTACCAGCAGATACCAAGAACCTAGGTGGTGCTGATTGCCGTAAAGACATCTAGCTTATGTGTCATCTGCTAACAGCGACTACCAAGATTCTAGCCCACTATGTGGCACTGTTTCTCCATGGTTACACACGGAAAAACTGCGCACTGACAGAATTTATGTACATACTACTTAAAATATGAATGGCGTATAATGTGCAGGTGTGAATAATTAAGAAGCTACAACTATTTAAATATTCTTTCAAACTTAATAGTATCACATGCTATTTCACAGTTTTATAAATGGATGTATTTTTAATTTTTTTTTTTTTTAAAAATCGATCTTTTTTTTTTTAATTATTTACTCTATGTCAAAATGTTATATATAAGTCGAGCGGTGAAATTTGCTATCATGGCCGCTTGAAAACGCTAAAATTATCACGTAGAAATCCTCATAATTATTCATAAAATATTTTATTAATCTATAAGTCAATTCTAAATTTAAAAATCGATCTTTTTTTTTTTAATTTTTACGACAATCGGGTTTTTTTTTTTTTTAAAAAAAAGCTAATTTTTTCCCCCTTCTTTCAAAACTAGAGACATTCCAAAGATAAAATCTAATATATTAATAGGGGCTTTACTAATGAATAGCTATGGTCAATTAGTGAATTGGATTGATTTAATGAGACAGAAACTGATATATGATGAATTATATTTATTGACAATTTCATATATACTTGATATAACCCATTACTTAGCATTGGATAATGCACACAGGCATTTTATTTACTAAACAACATTACTCTAGGGTAGGCCATTTAGCAAAATAAATTTGTGGCTAATTATTTAATTGCGCTAATTTTATGCTATATAATAAATCACTACATTCCACTTATTAGTTATGCCCTTTCATCATCAGTTCGAGTGGCTATTATACATGTAATCAAACCAAGTCTGGAGTGAAGTTTAATAATACATCTGATTATGATAAATTTATATATTAAATATGGGCATATAAAGCCTCACAGATAGCTTTAGATCGAACGGGTTTTCAAGAATGCTTCTGTTCAACGCCGAAGATTGCATATTATGGAGGTAGAGTTGGCTATAAAGATTTTACTAATATGCTACGCACAAGTAAAATATAATAATAAAGTGGCTCCATCTTATATATATATATAAAAAACAGCACAACGATAAAATATTGATCAATTTCACATCCGCCAAGCCGAAGTATATTATAAATTAAATTCCATACATTAAATGAACAGTAGTTTTGTCAGCTTGATTAAAAGAGCCAACTCTTCTGTAGCATGAGAAATACATATATGCTACTGACGGGAATATATATATATATACACAAACTTTACTTTATCCCGTTCAATCTCTTAGTTATGTATAATTAATAAACTTTTAAAGGGAGAAAGTATATTTAAGGGACTTACGAATACTTTAATAAGAAAAATATACTTATGATTACACTCCAGGCTAATTTAATCTTTAGTAACATAATAATTAAAGGTTGAAAGTTTGAATTTATAAGCCACATTTTATATTTACATTAATTATTTACTAAATGACAAAATAATAACAAGGACAAAGTGTCGCCATTATTTATAAATTAGGGGTTCATAACAGAGTGCTAAATGACGCTATAATTAATACAATACGAAGATTTTAAATAATATCTTCAAAAAGTATATATTTCGTAACTAAATGCACGCCGTTTCAAGACAGGCATAATTAATAATAACTAAAATAAGCAAGAGAGAAATAAATATAACTGCAGTGATTAAGTTATATAGCAAAACAAGAAGTTAATAAAGGAAATTAACAAAAGTATGTCATTTATAGAATTGAAATATTATTGATAAGACATTTTAGAAAGAGTTTACAATATAGTTAGCTAACCTGATTTTGAAGCTATAATGATTATTTTGAATTTTACACAGAGCTCTGTGATTTTAATAATTTTAAAACAGATACTCGAGCTGGAATGTAGGTAAGTTCTTTGGTGGCTTATGGCATCTTCTCTTTAGTTGGGAGACAATTTAAGATGGTATTCCTATAGCTGGAGTTGGGGTAGTTGAATTTGAATGAAGGTGAGTTCTTTTAATGGCTTATGGCATCTTCTATTTATTATAAGCTTGTTAAGGCAACGTTGGTTGTTGCTCCTGCCTTGGATGGATCAAATTCCGACGTTCCATCACGGCAAAGGCAACAAATTCTTGCCTGACTAGCAGGCCCTAGATAAATTAACAAATTTTCACCTTCTCATAGTAACAGCTCTTCAAAATCAAGATGGAGTATCTTTTCCGCTAGCCTATTTATATATTTTCACCTTTTTGGACTTTCGTTTGCCTCAGGACCAATAGACTTTTAATTAAACAAAATCATATAATCTAATTTCTACTACTGATAAAGTCTCAGAGGTGTTATTTTTAATTTACTTAAAAAAATTATTAAAACATATAAATTATATAATTTTGATTCCGATTTCATTAATTAAATTTCTTTTAGGTGTTATAAAATGTTATGGCTTAGCATATAGTAATGGTATTATGATTTAATGATAACATCTTTTGTTGAAACAAATTCAATCAGTAAAGTAGATTTTACTTTTACAGGTGTGGTCACTAATTGCTTTCTTGTTTACACAAAATTCTCATTTTTAATTATAAACCGATGACTTTTATTTTACCTAGATATAAATAACTTTTAACATATTTTCTTTATATTGTTTATTTTCAAAAAAGGAAATTGACAGATCTTATAAAAAAATACTTTAGTTTCAGTTATATCTATTAAACTTTAAATCAGAAAACCGTAAATATATTATAAAGAAAACTTTTTACATTATTTTTATTTAATCTTAAATATTATATGTACAAATCATTATGCCATAATTTCATGGTTTAAATTATCCATCCACATACGAATATAATACAAATATAAAGTCAATTCTAAATTTTATATTTGTATTATATTCGTAAGTTATATTTGTATTATATTCGTATGTGGATGGATAATTTAAATTTTATGTTTGTATTATATTCGTAAGTTATATTTGTATTATATTTGTATGTGGATGGATAATTTAAACCATGAAATTATGGCATAATGATTTGTACATATAATTTTTAGGATTAAATAAAAATAATGTAAAAAGTTTTCTTTATAATATATTTACGGTTTTCTGATTTAAAGTTTAATAGATATAACTGAAACTAAAGTATTTTTTTATAAGATCTGTCAATTTCCTTTTTTGAAAATAAACAATATAAAGAAAATATGTTAAAAGTTATTTATATCTAGTTAAAATAAAAGTCATCGGTTTATAATTAAAAATGGGAATTTTGTGTAAACAAGAAAGCAATTAGTGACCGCACCTGTAAAAGTAAAATCTACTTTACTGATTGAATTTGTTTCAACAAAAGATGTTATCATTAAATCATAATACCGTTACTATCTGCTAAGCCATAACATTTTGTAACACCTAAAAAGAAATTTAATTAATGAAATCGGAATCAAAATTATATAATTTATATATTTTAATAAATTAAAAATAACACCTCTGAGACTTTATCAGTAGTAGAAATTAGATTATATGATTTTGTTTAATTAAAAGTCGATTGGTCCTGAGGCAAACGAAAGTCCAAAAAGGTGAAAATATATAAATAGGCTAGCGGAAAAGATACTCCATCTTGCTTTTGAAGATGTGTTACTACGAGAAGCTGAAAATTTGTTAATTTATCTAGGGCCTGCTAGTCAGGCAAGAATTTGTTGCCTTTGCCATGATGGAACGTCAGAATTTGATCCATCCAAGGCAGGAGCAACAACCAACGTTGCCTTAACAAGCTTATAATAAATAGAAGTTGCCATAAGCCGTTAAAAGAACTCACCTTCGTTCAAATTCAACTACCCCAACTTCAGCTATAGGAATACCATCTTAAATCATCTCCCAACTAAAGAAAAGATGCTATAAGCCACCAAAGAACTCGCCTACATTCCAGCTCGAGTATCTGTTTTAAAATTATTAAAATCGCAGAGCTCTGTGTAAAATTCAAAATAATCATTATTGCTTCAAAATCAGGTTAGCTAACTATATTGTAAACTCTTTCTAAAATGTCTTATCAATAATATTTCAATTCTATAAATGACATACTTTTGTTAATTTCCTTTATTAACTTCTTGTTTTGCTATATAACTTAATCACTGCAGTTATATTTATTTCTCTCTTGCTTATTTTAGTTATTATTAATTATGCCTGTCTTGAAACGGCGTGCATTTAGTTACGAAATATATACTTTTTGAAGATATTATTTAAAATCTTCATATTGTATTAATTATAGTGTCATTTAGCGCTCCGTTTCGAACCCCTAATTTATAAATAATGGTGACCCTTTGTGCTCGTTATTATATTGTCATTTAGTAAATAATTAATGTAAATATAAAATGTGGCTTATAAATCCAAACTTTCAACCTTTAATTATTATGTTACTAAAGATTAAACTAGCCTGGAGTGTAATCATAAGTATATTTTTCTTATTAAAGTATTCGTAAGTCCCTTAAATATACTTTCTCCCTTTAAAAGTTTATTAATTATACATAACTAAGAGATTGAACGGGATAAAGTAAAGTTTGTGTATATATATATATTCCCGTCAGTAGCATATATGTATTTCTCATGCTACAGAAGAGTTGGCTCTTTTAATCAAGCTGACAAAACTACTGTTCATTTAATGTATGGAATTTAATTTATAATATACTTCGGCTTGGCGGATGTGAAATTGATCAATATTTTATCGTTGTGCTGTTTTTTATATATATATATAAGATGGAGCCACTTTATTATTATATTTTACTTGTGCGTAGCATATTAGTAAAATCTTTATAGCCAACTCTACCTCCATAATATGCAATCTTCGGCATTGAACAGAAGCATTCTTGAAAACCCGTTCGATCTAAAGCTATCTGTGAGGCTTTATATGCCCATATTTAATATATAAATTTATCATAATCGGATGTATTATTAAACTTCACTCCAGACTTGGTTTGATTACATGTATAATAGCCACTCGAACTGATGATGAAAGGGCATAACTAATAAGTGGAATGTAGTGATTTATTATATAGCATAAAATTAGCGCAATTAAATAATTAGCCACAAATTTATTTTGCTAAATGGCCTACCCTAGAGTAATGTTGTTTAGTAAATAAAATGCCTGCGTGCATTATCCAACGCTAAGTAATGGGTTATATCAAGTATATATGAAATTGTCAATAAATATAATTCATCATATATCAGTTTCTGTCTCATTAAATCAATCCAATTCACTAATTGACCATAGCTATTCATTAGTAAAGCCCCTATTAATATATTAGATTTTATCTTTGGAATGTCTCTAGTTTTGAAAGAAGGGGGAAAAAATTAGCTTTTTTTTAAAAAAAAAAAAAACCCGATTGTTGTAAAAATTAAAAAAAAAAAGATCGATTTTTAAATTTAGAATTGACTTATAGATTATTAAAATATTTTATGAATAATTATGAGGATTTCTACGCGATAATTTTAGCGTTTTCAAGCGGCCATGATAGCAAATTTCACCGCTCGACTTATATATAACATTTTGACATAGAGTAAATAATTAAAAAAAAAAAGATCGATTTTTAAAAAAAAATAATTTAAAAATACATCCATTTATAAAACTGTGAAATAGCATGTGATACTATTAAGTTTGAAAGAATATTTAAATAGTTGTAGCTTCTTAATTATTCACACCTGCACATTATACGCCATTCATATTTTAAGTAGTATGTACATAAATTCTATCAGTGCGCAGTTTTTCCGTGTGTAACCATGGAGAAACAGCGCCACGTAGTGGGCTAGAATCTTGGTAGTCGCTGTTAGCAGACGACACATAAGCTAGATGTGTTTACGGCAATCAGCGCCACCTAGGTTCTTGGTATCTGCTGGTAGCAGACGATGTAAGCTAAATGGGCTTACACACTGTGACCAGCGCCACCAAGCGGGCAGCTTTGCTGCCAGCCAGCTGGTGGAATGTTCCTGTGCTTACGCATTGTGAACAGCGCCACCTTTCGGCTGGAATTTGCAATTCTGCATTTGGGGCCCCTACTCTAAGTATTTCTGTGGTTGACCTTGACCAGCGCCTCTGGCGGCCACATGGGTCCAAAGTCACAAGTACCTATTATTATTATTATTATTATTATTATTATTATTATTATTATTATTATTATTATTATTATTATTATTATTATTATTATTATTATTATTATTATTATTATTATTATTATTATTATTATTATTATTATTATTATTATTATTATTATTATTATTATTATTATTATTATTATTATTATTATTATTATTATTATTATTATTATTATTATTATTATTATTATTATAAAAAATCATTTTTTGGGGTATTGCATTCTTCCACATGTTTATATATTCTTTAAAAAAGTCTACTGTTGAACTCAAATGCTAAAAATTCTTAAGATTCTTTCTTCTAACAGAACTGTTTTGTTCTTTGTTTCTTAAATATTCTTTGGCAAATGTAGATGATTAAACTGAAAATATGATTTTAAAAATACTTTTTGTCTGGGAAAACGTTCAACATAACTGAATATATATATAAACAGTTTTACCTGATTACAAGAAAATAATTTTCTACTGGCAGAGAATTATGAATATCTAACAGGTGCCCATGTACATGGTTGTGTGACTATACAATTTTTATTTTTAATTAACTATTTTACAGTAATCAAGGATAATGACTAGATTAAGCATGCATAAAGGATTAGCCTTTATGCAGATCCAAACATGTTTCCTGATCGCTATTGTATGCACATTAGTAATATTAATAAAAGACAAAGTAAGGTGGTCTACTTGGAATTTGTATGAGAAATAAACAAGCAACAAAATTATTAATAATAACTCTAATTTTAATTAATGAACATAATGAAAATAATGTAACAAATCATATTTACATTTAGGAATGTGTATGGAAAGCACTTATGACAGATAAATCTTTGTTTCTTTCTAATGATTCATATATTTTTCATAGATTATTCCAATGAAGTTTTTTCTATGATTAAATGTATCAAAATTTCAGATTTATAAATTCAGTCATAGAAGAGTATTTTGTGTTAAAAACTCATTAGAGGGCACATATTTTGTGTTAAGTGAATATTTTAAGTGAATTGCAAGCATTTACTAAGTTAGCTGAAGCATAGTTAATCCCTAAGACATTCTTCTATTCACAGTTCAATAATATTCCACATTAATGAAAACTTGAGGTGAGGGACATTCTGATGATTTATCTTTAAAACTGCATTATATATACTTCAATAATCATTAGAATTTTCTTTGATTCCATCCTATAATTTGATAATGAAGAAGTAGCGTTTTCCTACTCTTTTATTAGAAAAGCTGACAAAGTCAATGTTTCCTCTCTCAAGCATTTTGCAACTTGTTTCCATAGCAACTTGGCTTTTTTATTAGTTAATTTTATTTTACAATAAAAAATTATAATATATTTTTAATTTTACAATTATTATTATTAATTTCTTCATAATTTATTTTACACACACGACTTTATACATTTTAGAATATTTAATAAAAAAGTACATATTTCCAAAAAACTATGCAGGTAAACTGTCATAGAGGTTACAATATGTATGTATATAATGTGCCATTACTTTTCGTATCTAAATGTTTGTAGGCTAAGAATCAAAAATTTTAATTACAGCTTGAATCATATCATACGAGGGCGCCACTTAGGACAAGAACCTAGAGCCACAAAATTAGAAGAATCTTATATTCGCGGCTGTTAATTTTTATACGTATGACAGATCCAGCTAACCTCCCCTTTGTAATCCCATTTTTTTATATGCGTGTATACGCGACGATCATATATTTTATTATCACATTCAAGCGATAAATGAACAACCAAATACACTTAAATATGTTTCAAATAATAATAAGCTTTATTATAATTTTTACTTTTCTTTTATTCAAGACTATTGGTAGAACAAATCATTAATAATTCCCCCTCTACCTTCCTCTTTTGTATAAACTTAACATGACTAACATTATTTTTCTTTTTTCTTTTTATATAAAATAAAAAAAAACTAACAAAGGTGAAGAGTAATATGTATTATTCGTTCTCGAAGGAGCATGCGCTTTTACTTATATATATATATATAAGCATCCCAGACTGGTCTGAATCTTGACCGGTACAGAGGCTAAGCAGCTTACTATTAGGAGCAAGTTATTACACTAAGCCCCTACCCTCTCTTTCAATATTTACTCAACCCTTACACTTTTCATTTATGCTTTCTTAAATCATTTTTACATTCTATTTCGATAACAATTTCTGGGATTCATTTATGGGATTATTATTTATTTTTAACCTCCCCCTATAGTCTTGAATTTCATCAAAAATTATTTGAAAACCCTCTGTAAAAAAAAAAATACAAATATAAATAAATTACGTATTTTAAATAAAACTAATTGGGCGATGCAAAGATAAGCATTATAAATATATATATGACAAAAACCCCTTCTATTGTTGCAACTTATAGTTCATAGCTGATTAAATACAATCCGAAATAGATATGTTTTTAAGTTCAGCAATATATAGTTCAATCAAAAAGCAAAGTTTATATTACCATGATCGATCAGTGTCCATACGCGTTCCTTGGGATCCTTTGGGAGTTGATTCACAGTAACAAATCTTGTCTTCTGGCTGGCTTCACTTTCTCTTAGGTGGTCTTGGTACATGGGTTGGTTTCCCGGTGCGATGAAAATCTAGGAGTCAGCCAGTATCCTGGCTGGGAATGGATCTTAGTTGTTTAGCCTTCTAACATTTTATTTTCACTCTATAATAGTTCTTTTCTTTTATTAAAAAAGCTAATAATAAATCTAACAATAGGTTTGTCTCTGTATTTATAGTCCTTTTTCCATTGTCCTTTTATCTGATCACGTTTCCCAGCCAGTGATTGCTTCCTTTAATTTTTTTTTAGTTTTTAACACCTTCCAACTAGAAGCCACAACAATAGAATTAATTACAATTCTTTCCCCCTCCCCTCCCTTCAGGTTAGAAAATTTAATTAAAATTGTTTTCCAAAAACAAAACAAAAAATATTTTTTCTTTTAATATCACTTTCGATGTAATCTCTCAATACAATTAAAAAAAAACAACTAATCTACCATTTTGCCTTTTCTTTTCTTTCTGTTTTTTTTTTAAATCCCAATAAAAAAACTAATAAATAAATACCAAAAACCTATTATAAAAAAACTAATAAATAATACCAAAAAAAAATTTCTATATACACAGCATTTATTTTTTATTTTATATCTAGTATATATATGTGTAGATAGGTAATTTATATACACAGATAATTTAATAACTGAAACACAGGCTTAATATATACCATGTGTCTATATATGTAATATAGGGTATATGAGCACAGACTTTCACATGACCCACCACTCTCCACTCTATCTAATAACACTGATACCCTCAAGCACATATATGCTGAAAAGATAAATAATCACCAATATACGTATTTCATGCTAAACCAGCAATCATCAGTTGGTCCAGATTATCATCTCCCACACATATATACTATAAGTGCTCAGATATATATTAAGATAGACAATCTTCATACTTTAATGGACTGGCTCCAATCTACTACACACTGCAACTCTTCAACCGTCCATCCAATTGAAAATCTGATGATGGAATGCTCGAAGGCCACCCTGAGGCCGAGATTCTTGTCACACCCATGTTATATCCTGTACATGTGGGGTTCAGATTGACTTTAAGTCAACATGGGTGTGACAAGAATCTCGGCCTCAGGGTGGCCTTCGAGCATTCCATCATCAGATTTTCAACTGGATGGACGGTTGAAGAGTTGGAATGTGTAGTAGATTGGAGCCTGTCCATTAAAGTATGAGGATTGGCTATCTTAATATATATCTGAGCACTTATAGGAATGCATCAGATTTTCAATTGGATGGACGGTTGAAGAGTTGCAGTGTGTAGTAGATTGGAGCCAGTCCATTAAAGTATGAAGATTGTCTATCTTAATATATATCTGAGCACTTATAGTATATATGTGTGGGAGATGATAATCTGGACCAACTGATGATTGCTGGTTTAGCATGAAATACGTATATTGGTTTATTTATCTTTTCAGCATATATGTGCTTGAGGGTATCAGTGTTATTAGATAGAGTGGAGAGTGGTGGGTCATGTGAAAGTCTGTGCTCATATACCCTATAATACACAGATAATTATAAATTTATTTAAACGCACATTGATTACGTAAATAATATTCATTAAGGCTGTAGCTGCTCAAAATTATCGGCTCAATAATTAAAGGCAATTATTTGAATTTTTATATCATAATTCGAAATACCATATTTTCAATTATTAAAATCACCATTATCGTTAAAAATATAGGCCACTAGAGAAATAAGTCTATATAGTTTGGATTTTACTTTCAAACTAATCAAAATGGCTCTATTTGAAACATTAATCGCTAAAGTAAGTTGTTTGATAATTTGTTCCAATTCTAAATTTAAAGGACAATATAACTTGATGCACTATGTCAAGGAAACTGTGCACTGAACGTAATGATGGGATGTGAAAGATAAAGGAGGCATGCTTTATTGCAAATGACAACTATGCAATAAACTGAAAAGAATTGTGCTTTCCAATCTCCAGAAAATGGTCTTCATGAAAGAACACTTTGAATAAACTTAGCATAAATTACCACTAGACTTTGCTTAAAATCTCAATGTAAGTTGACATTCCTAAGGCTATGAATTTGGAGATGTAAGTTTTCTGAAAGTGCTCCATCATATAATTCTTTTCTAATAATACTACCCTTCACGTTTTTGCATAAAGTGCAATTTAAAACTTGCAAGCTTTATATTCATTTTATAGACTGCTATATGTTCATTTTTATAAAGTGTAATTCAATCATTATCATGATTTTAAGAAAAACATTATCTTCACCAATCTTAATGTCAGATGGAAATACCAGATTCTATCAAAGAATAAATTAGAATGTCATGACTTAGTAACATCTACAACTTTAATGATTTAGATTTACTGCAGTGGTAAATGTAAAAATACATGGCTTAATAAAATAAACAATTTGAAAGGCTCATCAAATGGTTGCCTAAAAATTTCATGGGATAATATAGTTACCAACTATAAACAACCACGACATATGGTAAAAGTTAGATTTCATTATTTAGCCTATTAGCAGGCTAAAAGGTAAGAGTGTTTTTTGTTATATACATCACACCTGACCAAAATGTTATTATCATGTTAACTGACACTTATTTAGTTATTTATTTGTTAGAATTGAATACTATTCCACTTAGTCTGAAATATATATGTTTAACTTGATTTCTCAGAGTAATATTCTTTTGTGTATTACCTATTTTATTTGAATATAAAATTATTTTCGTACTTTTATTATTATTTATTTATATGTATCATTAAAACATCAATAAGTATTTCAGTAATTACCGGTCTCATAGACCATATTCTCAATACATAGAGTCTGAATAATATAGCTGTATTAAGAGCATATATATGATGAGCAGAAAATATTACCCAGACAGACTGATACTACCAGAAATCAGATTGTGAACTTGTACTACTCAAGAGTATTCTCATGACCATTTTATAACTGCATCAATAAAGAGTAAATCCTGTATCTTTGATAATGCAAATGTAACAAGTTCAAAATAACTAAAGTGTCAATCCCATACTATTTATGTATGTATGCCTATTATATATATATTATCGAATGAGCATGCCAATAGCTCTTAAGAAGCTTTTCAGAATATCCGTATCTTAAGACCGGTTTTGAGGTCTAGCTGTAATCAGTGAGGTGGTAGGACATACAAGCATTAGATTTAAAGTACCACGCCAAGCCCATAACTTTATCTAACAAATAACTATTGAGTAAAAAACCTGAAATTTTCACACATCCATATGTCTTCAAATCCAGTTATCTAACTTAAATAGCCATATAGGACTGAACTAAGTTCAGTTATATTGTATATTAATAGCTTTAGCAATATAAAAGCACTAAAGCTTTAAAGGCAAAAAACATAATTGCAAAGAAATTAAGCCATATATATCATCTCACTTAATTTAATAAGATTGTATTACAAATGTTACACACACATGTATGTATATATATATATTGAAATGATAACTTTCCAAGCCCTTATCGTTTCACCACAAACCTAATAACACACTCATCTGTGCTAAGTTCGAACCTATTTAATGTTAATAAATTTAAAATTAGCTCATGTCTGTCTAAACAGTATTATATATTTATGTGCGAACCAATGCTATAATTAGATAGGATTAGGAAAATTATAGCGTACTAAATTCACTTAATATTTCTAAAAATGTTTGTTCTATTATTTAAGTTAGAAGTGAATTATTAATTTTGTTGTTAATATTGTAAATTCGTATGTGGATATATAATCTGTGCTATATAGAAGGAAGGCATGATTTTAAAATATGTAAAAGCCATTATCTAAAAATAATATTAAATGTTTCTTTAAAAATCTGTTAAAAGCTTGTTTTAAATATATTTCAAGGAAAAAGTTTCTCGAAAATATGTTTAAAAGTTATATCAAAATATGCTTATGAGTTATTTAAAAAAAAATATGTTAAAAAGGTTTTCATTTTAAAAAAATGTTAAAAGGTTGTTTTTAATAAAAGTTTCCTATTTTATGTAAGATTAAAAATAAAAGCTAGTCAAGTAATTAAAAAGATTTTTGGTCATAAACAAGTGACATTAACGACCACAACTGGAATCTGTAAAAAGTAAAACTAGTTCAAAATTTACTAATTAAAATCTCCTTAGATAAGATTAAGTTATTTTAAAATCTAAATTGGACAATTGTTTGCAATGAAAAATCTTAATTATAATAATAACTTATGGAATGTTTCTAACATAAGTTATCTAAGATTTTAAAAATCTGGATTATAAATTTGAAAACATTTAATTAAATTTTTGAGTTTAGTGAGTCTTGAGGCAATAGCTTCTGATAATTAAAAGCTATAAATACTCTGTATTTTAACAAAAGGATAGACAGCCATATTTGTAGAAAAAAATTGCAGTGAGTCTTCATGATTGTTAATGTTTAATATGTCCGGCTAAAAGCAGGCATTTTGTTGCAGTTACTCCATGGGGAGAACAGGGGTTTCTCTCGTCAAAATGCCTGAACCATCATCATGCTGATAGAAGAGACAAGCTTAACATAATGGGAAAGATGATGCCACCAGCTGCCCAGTCAAACTCACCAAACATACAGGCAAGAACTTGCAGTCCAGATATATAATACCGGTACCATTTTTATTTTTCAAACCGCAGAGCTCTGTGTAAATGTAAATATATCTATATAAGTTAGCTAACTCTCTTTTTAAAATAATTATAAAACTAAATGTAACTAAAACTTAAATCCATTTAATATTTTAAATATGTAAATTGCTATCAAAATTTAATGTTGTTAAAGTTTAAATAATCTGACTATGTTTATATTTTCCATTCACTTAAAAGTAAATTATTTAGTTTAAAGTTATATCACTGCGGTTGTGTCTATATTTCTTTGCTTATTTTTATTAAATGCTTTTATATTTCATATTCCAATATTGTTGAAATAGCGAGCACTTAATTTCACGTTTTAGAAAGATATTATTTAAACATCTTCATATAATATAGCATTACCTTTCTGCACGCTGTTTCAACATCCTATTTTATATCAAAATAACAACTCATTTGAGCTCGTTAGCATATTTATTTATGATGATTTAAAATGTGAAATGTGGCTCTTTTTAAGCAACCATTTTGATGAAGAATTAAATTTAACCCTGATAATATTTATAAGTATATTTGTCATTTAAGTTCTTAAGTCTATTGAAATATACTTTCCCTCTTTAAAGTATTTATTATCTATAAGTAACCTAATAGATTGAGCATGTCAAAGTACAGATGTATTAATATCCTCTTTAGTAGCATAGACATTTATTATCAGGCTACACAAGAGTTGGTCCCAATTTGATAGAGCTAATATGCTATTGTCTCATATTTCATAGTATGAAATATACTACTCTTTGCTTGGCAGTTGTGATATATTATTTTATTATAATTATTCTCATTTTGCTGCTATACATATGATACATATATCAAGATGGAGCTACGGCATTGCCAGCACATCTTCTCTTATAGGGTAGAGCAGTAGCGAAGCCTGAGCCAAGGCCAGGTTAGCACATAAGTCCCCCACCATTTCTGAACAAAAATGTTCCTTTTCATGCAGCATGGCGATCAGTTGCAGGGAACCAGTGTTTGTCGCAAGAACCCTGAAGTTATTCATCCATCCGCAGAGCGACGTTTCCTATTATTATTGACCTGTGCCATAGTGCATTGGTAAAATTTTAGGCAGCCAACTCTCCCACCTTAACATAACACTTTCAGCATTCTGAAATTTTCTCTCAAAAGCCATGTTTGATCGATCATTACTTGAGCTGGTTTATGCGCTCATTGTTAAATATTATATTTGCAATAAATAATGAATTTTTAGAACGATCAAGGTTCAATATTAATTATTTATATAACAACCACATATTTAATAGGATTTGGCTTAACTAGATTTATAGACATAACATAGTGATGATTTATGTATCAGTTGTAAAGAAATTCACAAGATGGGCATATGTTAAACCCATTTATGAAAATTAAATGAAATTATTTATGTAAAGCTATTTTGAATTATATATAAAAAGAGAATGTGTTCACTTATCCACCCAATGTTTGCGTACATTAGATGCTGAAATGTGTAAAACTTATCAATTTCATGCCAATTGTAAATAAATGTATAATTAATTCAGTGTATTTCATTCTCTGTCTCATTATTGATCTAATTCAATTCAATTCTAATTATTATTTATAGTCTATATTGTAATAGTCAGAATCGTCTATCTCACTAACACATTGCAGAATTTTTGACACGAAACTGAGCATTCTAGGAGGGGTTGCCTTCTAGATATACTAAGTTCGAATCTAAAGTCCAAATTTCACAGTGCCATCTACATGATAACACATCTGATGCCACTACTAGTATAACCTTTGACCGGTGCCTGGTGGTCAGGGAGCAACAAAAGACTCTATACTAAAAGAAGTTTGGGTGGCTAATTAACATCTATGGATTTACAAAAGAAATGCAGAAAATATATATATAGACCGAGACAATGATAGGAATCAAATAAAATAAGAGATCAAATTTAGTTTTAAATAATTTCACAAAATTTATTTATATAAAATATATATATAATGCCATTGTCTGCTTGTATGAGACAGGGACACGTATTAAATAATTGTGGGCATTATATCCCGATAAATGACAAAAAGGTTTTAAAGCAAAGTGATATATTCTATTCCTCGGGCTAATAGCATTACGATAATGTGCCTGATGGGATAGAAACATGTGCGAGGTGCTTTGAGCAATTATACAGGTTTAAGAAAATATTTGAAAATTAAGTGTTCTAAAATATTTATTGATTTCGAGAATAGCACAGACAAAAGCTTACTAAGCAACAAAGTGGGAATGTGATCAAAGCATTTATTTGAGAATAATAATAATAAAGTTACATTGGGAGGTCAGTATTGCTGATAATTAATTTATTAAAGTTGGAGGGTGTGACACGTTTAAGTCACGGATGCTTTGTAAAATAAATATAAAATAAAACAATATCGAATATCCGGAATGATTACGGAGGGCATCTCGCCGCTAACCCGTAGGAAAGTATTTTGATGAACAGCCAAAACTTAGTGACTGGGTGACAATTGTGTTTAATTCCCAGGTGTGTCATTTGGGGACACACTCTGCCTGGAAACCGCAATGAACGAAGAGAATGAACTTGGCCATGTAAAGAATCCTTGGAAAATTAAAACAAACTGGTCTCAACAACCAATTCATTTACCAGCAATACGAGACTAGTGTATATAAAACATACTGAATGGGTTTTACTTGGATTAAGAGAAATACCCAATCAAATTCCCATAAATTCATTTAAAAGGGTCCGCACATTCTCGACATCAATGATGAACTTTGTAATTAAAGTAGAACACGGTAATTAAAATAGGAAAATGCATGCTTGCAGGTTTGAAAAGTAAGTATAGATTTATATATGCAATCATGCATTAAGGGACACATTTAATCATTGGCCTCGCACATACTCTCATATTAGATTAAAATCAATAATGTAGATTTTAAACTATGTGATTATATTACATATTAAAGAATAGAATCACCCTCGAACGAGTCATTTTCTAGATAATAAAATTGGAAAATTATTTAGAAATTTAAAATATGCCTTCATAGCGGCATCTTATTTTCACTTGGTCAAAGACGATTCTGACACATTATCATAATAAAATAACAGAAAGCTTAATCAATAGAAAATATTAACCCAAGGATAGAACAAAAATGTGGGTTATGTTTAAACACGTTAAAGAAATACATAATGAAATTATGTGAAATATACGAAAACAATTTAAAATAGCTATAGCATGTTAGTTATCACAAGAGCTCTTGGGTTAGTTTAGGGTTACCTCTGGAGAAGCATTTTGGGTAGATTGATGGTCGACATGTTTTTATATAATTTAACAGCAAAATCTGGAAATGTTCATATTTTTGGCAGTGGCAGCAGTTCCAGGGTTCCTTGTGTGATAACTTCCGATGGTTTATGCAGCATATGACCATTCTGGAGAGAAATAGCCTTCTTGCGCTCTACTCTGTCATGTCAAGATTTACAAATTACTACAATAATTTTGGTTAGAAACATTAGACCTCAGAATGATTTCTCTTAGAAACATTAGAATGGAGAACAAAAGAAAACCCTTCTTTTTATAGTAGACTTTAACAATAGAACTGCCCTGGAGCATTACAAAAATATATCTCACTTATCAGCTGTAATTAAATCATCCAAATGTCTAAAGGAATTCAACATTAATTAATTTCTTTTGTTAATTTCCCTGCCGACATTCGAATTACAAACTAGATTTAATTAAAAATTACTTTTACTAATTAAAGAAAGCCTTAAATGGACACCTGCTGTTTTTAGATAAACTTATATAACATTAACTAATTAAACTATTGTCCCTTATTTATTTTAACAGAAATATTTGGAATGACTTTTATTAAATTAAATGAAAATTATTTTACTTTTAAATTGCAATATTTGAATCTATTTACTAAATGAATATTTACTAAATGAGTTTTATTTTAAATCAAAATATATTACGATGGTAATATATTTGTAAATAGATTCAAACAAAATAACTTTAACAATTTATAATTTTGATATGTTTTAAAATGCATATCATAGTGTGTGTGCAATTACAACTTATATAACCTACTTTTTAATAAATCAAAATTATGTGAACATATATATAATCTATAATCTTTTATTTTATTTGGGAATGAGTTATATATATAATACGAGCATTGTGCTCATGGTTTAAAATTAGGCGGGATTTTCGGTATATAAGCATATTGCAGACACACTACGATAGATTGGGGTTCAAACTAAGGTATGAGGGTAGGAAATAGGTGATAAAAGGTGAAACAAAGATCTGCAAAGCAGACCTTACTGTTTCAATATATGTGAAAACTATGCATTAAGTTAAATTAAATTAGTGATATATTTTAGACAATTAAGAACCTTTCTTTTATTTATCAGAGTCTTACTGCATCTCCCTGACCTATGTTGGCCATGGATAAAGGAGTATATTATGTGTAATTTCAAGGTAGTCATTTGTAGGGTCTTGAGTTTTGGAATATAGGCTTACAAGTTGAAGTGTGCTCAGACTTAGGATGTCACAGTCCTAGTCTGGTCAGCTTCGGTCTCTTTTGCTTGGATTCTGAATTTTGTTACGCAAATGTACAAACTTGACTGTTACAATATATATATATATATATATTCCAGGTATGGCTGTAATCGGTGAGGTGGTGCAGCAGATTTAAAGTACCACATCAAGCCCATAACTTTATCTAATGAATAACTATTGAGTAAAAATCTTTAATTTTTAGACATCCATATGTCTTCAAATCTAGTTATCTAACTTAACTAGCTATATAGGACTGAACTAAGTTCAGATACATCGTATATTAATAGCTTTAGCAATATAAAAACACTAAAGCTTTAAAAGCAAAAAAAACATAATTGCAAAGAAATTAAGCCATATAAATCATCTCGCTTAATTTAATAAGATTATATTACAAATGTTACACACATGCACATGCATATATATATATATATATATATATATATATTAACCTGATGTACCAACCAACCCCTCTTATGGTCAATTTTATTACCTGATGAGCATATTGCAGGAAGAAATTATTGATTGGCATTCACCAATGTTAATGTAACCCCTCCTACAACAATATTTCCAGTTCATCAGAGGATATAGCACCACGGAGACTGGAAACATCTAGAAATGTATGTGTTTGTTTCCCCAAATGGTGCCACCCAAGTTCCGTCTCACTACAACCTTACTTACCCACATTAAATTATTCTGGACATAACTCCGGTGACATGAGATTCTTGTGAACCAGTGCATTAATTGAGGAGTGATATAAATTGTAATTGACTAGAGGTATTATTTATTTTTGAAGCAATAAGTTTATTTAACAATAATATAAAGTGTAAAGTTCTTAAAGAAGAAGAAGAAAAAGTTAGTTGACAGTCTCTATTCTGGCTGTCTTCATATCCATTTGCATATTATGGATTTTACCTGATCCTTCCTGAGTGGGATTTGTCCTTCTTGTTTGGAAGTTCCCTCATCTGTGTAAGTAAGTATCCCTGAGTATAGAAGTATGTTTTCATCCAGGTATATAGAAGTAGTTGTTTTTATTCAGGTATCTAGAAGCACTTAATTTTATCCAGGTATGTAAAAACATTTGATTTATTCAGGTATCTAAAAGTATTTGTTTTAATCCTGATATCCAGAAGTATTTGTTTTAATCCAGGCATCTAGAAACACTTAATATTATCCAGGTACATAGAAGCATCTGATTTATCTAGGTATCTAAAGGTATTTTATTTTATCCATGTATACATAAACATTTGTTTTATGTGGGCATATAGAAGGAATTAATTTATCCAAGTATATAGAAGCATTTGTCTTTATCCAGGTATCTAGAAGCATTGCTATTCTATTTCATATATTACACAGGTGTGGGTTTGAACCACTTACACATCATATAAGTGTGGCTTTGAGCCATTATGTGGAAGTATGTTACTTTTATTTAACATATTATGCATGTGTGGGTTTGAAAAACTTACTCATCATATCAGTTTGGTTTCAAGTCATTATTTGGAAGTATTTAATTATTATTTAATATATTATACAGGTGTGGGCATATAGGTGCAGTTTGGAGTCATTAATTGTAAGTATTTTACTATTATATAACATATTATATTGGTGTGTGTTTGAACTACTTACTCATTATATAGGTGAAATTGGGAGTCATTATTTAATAGTATTTTATTTTTATATAACATATTATACCGGTGTGGGTTTGAACCACTTACTCATCATATAGATGTGGTTTGGAGTCATTACTTAGTAGTATTTTATGCCATTTTCATTATCAATAATTTCATTTATGTAGATATAAATTAGTATGAATTTCATTATAGAATTATTTTCAGATTAGCAAAATCATTTTTGCATCTTCAGTTCATCTTTTAATAACACATAGATCATCTTATTACTCCAGAACTCTCCACATAAAAATTAGTTATTTAAAATAAACGTTTTCATTTTGCTTTATTTCAATGACATTTCATTAAACTATAAATTATTTTAATAATGCACTTTACAAAATATTTTCTATTCATCTATTACTCCAATGCATTCCATTTTAAATATATTTCCTTTGGTATTACTTACAATCAATCAATTTAAAAAGTAACATTTCATTATTTTATAATTTAACTTAATAAATAGGATTTACAAAATATTTTTAAGTGGTATAAAGGCATACAAGTCTCCTTATCTGAATCTTCATCTGCTGGCAGTTCTCCATAAATTTACCAATGAATAAGAGGTGTTCCATGGGCTTAACGAATCAATGGTCAGTTCATAGGCCATTTTTATTTTACTTCATTGCTGAATAGGTGACAGAGGAGAGAGGAAATCTGTTTTCAAATTAAGCCAGTCATTTGAAGATATTCTATTTTAATAATGTTTCTTCATTCTTTAGTAGTTATAGGTTCCTTCTTGATATTACTCACAGTACTCCAAGTTAGGTTGGGCCAGTATTCATATAATCTGGATTTCACTATGTCACATTGATGATGACTAGTCAACTAGTAACAGTCTTGATGCTTTCAAACAGTACATCTGCTCAAAATCTTTCTAAAAAATCTCTACTCCCCTATTTTTTTTCTCATGCTTTTCTTATCAATCCTCCTTCGGATTGATGTAGCATCAATTAAATAGGTGATGATGAACTTTCTCTGGGCTCGTATGTTTATTTCCATCATTATAGGCCATCTACTTTTAGCAGGAACAAATTCTAATAACACTTATCTGATGTTTTTGAAAAATATCTCTTGATCTTTTATGCCTACAGCAATCTTTTTTAATTAGTTGTTAATTACAGCCTTCCTATTTTTAATTCTTTTTAATTATTAACCATTTTGGGTTTTATACTATACGGGAAATTTGATTCTATATTGCTGTCACTTCTTCATTTATTTTTTTGAAATTTTATTCATCAAAAATTGTGTCAGATTTTTATTTTAATCTCAACAGTTTTTTAATTGGGGGGGGGGCTTTAAATTATATATGTGAAACAATGTGTCTGTTTCAATATATATTCTAACTCCATAAAAACAGCAAAATTATAATAAATTGTGAATATTTGTTGTAATTATGTCTAACATTATAAATATTATGTGAAGCAGTCAATCATAGCTTAAGATTGAGCTTCATGGGTCTTTCTACTAACCTGTGTTTAAACCCTATATCCCATCCCACTCCTTTTGTTGTATATATATATATTTTATGTATATATTTGAGATGCATGCCTAAGTTATAAAATTTTAACATTTCAATAACATTTTTTAAAAATTATTATTAATTCTTTTTTATTAAAGTATATAGGTGCAGCTCATATATATATATATATATTATAGGAGCAAAAATACTAACAAAATATTGATTTATTAAAAATATTTTATTAGATGTCATTTTTAAAACTTTTTCTTTTTAAATTGTTTTTCCTATTAAAATGTATATTTTATAAAATCTAAGATGAAAGATGCAACCATTAATTATCCAAAAATAATTAAAGGCTTGGAAACACTATTGTTTTAATCTGGGGAAGGTATTTGTAATTAAAGTTTTTACTTAAAATAAAATGGGCATTAAGATTAAAGATTTTCTTTTATTATAAATATTTTTGTCAAATCTATCTTACAGTTGCATCTTCAAAAACAATCGATAAAGAAAAGGTAAGAATTTTTAAGATCAAAGATTAGATTTTAAGCTAAAATCTAGTCAATTAAAAGCATTCCAGAAATACCTGAGCAGTGTATAAAATGGCTTGATTTTAAATCACCAGGAGAACAGAGTAGCTACTATTGAGAGAACTAATAGCTACTAGACTCCATGCTGCTTTCAAATCTTAAAAATGATCTAGTAGAAAGATTTTCCCGACCCTTGTGGGTCATCTTCTACTGCTGTAATATTTTGTTGCTTTGAAATGAAGTAAAAGCCTGACTGGAGAATGGTGGAATGCTGAATAAAAGCTTGATGACATTTAAGAACCAATTGCCATGCATGAGTAGATTTTGAAATATGGACTCTTAAAATGTTGCAAGGTAAATTTCCAAGCTGCAAGTAAGGCTAATTTAACTTATTTCAAACTCTACTATCAAGATATCTTCTAATGTAATATTTAACTTTATCTCTTTCTAATATGTAAATTACTCTCAAATTATTATTTTTATCTAATTCTCTCACATACACTCTAACTTTCTTTAACTTTGGTGTGGTAAATAATTTCTATTTATTTATTACTTGACTTTATATGTATGCTTTTATTTTTAATATGCCAATCTCAAGCAATCTGATGAGCTGAATCAAAATCTTTTCTTTTAATTAGAATGTCCATTAAATAAGATTATTAATGTCTCCTTAAAACATAATGCATTATTAATTAAGACTCTCACCAGATTGTTTTTACAAGTCAACATCTTGTTTGTTTTAGTATAAAAATTTATACATTTAACTCTGGAATTTCTACCTGGGGTGAATCCAAAACTTAGTCTAGCTAACACTTTGAAACCTTACTTATTTTATAAAATGTTATTATTCAATTCTGAAAAGGTGCACGATTAGTTGTTTTCTATAACTGCTAGTTTTTTTTTCTTTTTCTATACTCTTAAAATATCTTATGCTTAAATATTCTCAGTTGTTAAAAAATCCATGAAGGTGCGATTGAATTATTTTAAATAGCAGAAAAGGAGGGGGTCAAATCTTTATGTATATTTTATTAAATGAAATATTAGCTCTCTCTCTATATATATATATATTGTAACGAGCATAGACGTTCGTTACATTGTTTTTGTTTTTTTTTAAATTTATTAAACATGAAAGTAAATTAAAAAGTTCGCATTTAAAAATTTTCTTTAAGAATTAAAAATTGAAATTAAATATTATCTTAAACTCTTATATATTAATTAAATCACACAGATAATGAAAAATTATTAAAATAAAACTTTATTAAAGAAAAAGTATTTTAAAACTAAATTTTAAAAAGATTTGGAGATGAAATTATATCTTTAAATTTATCTTTAAATATATTTTTGATTTGGAAAACAGGTTAATTAATCAGAAATGGAAATGATTGTTAATTAGTTAAATGTAAACCAGCCTTCGCATTTAAATGTAAAAACACCGGTCAGATAAGAAAACAATAGAAACTGTTAGCAAATAAGAAGAAATCCCTATGGAATCGGACCGGCATGAAAGGACCATCACATCGGTGACGTAATATAAATTCAATCCTTCACATTAATATAAAAGGAAAATTTGGAAATTATTAATCAGTGACTAGTTATTGATGATTATTACGATGTAACAGCTAGGTGTTAGTGCTGAGGGGATTGAAAAAGATGCACAGCTTCAATCCCTTCAGTTCTGCTAAGGAAGGAAGAAAAATGAGCCATCGTTTCTACATTGAGGACCAACTACACTAAAAAAATCTCCGGATGGATAAATAAATCGGCCAACAGGATACCAATCTTCGGACGACGTGGGAATTCACGATTCAAACGGCAAGGAATATATGAAGATGAACTATTTAAATAACCGTAAGAACTTTAAAATTTATGAACAGTAAATTAAAACTTTCCAGATTTAAATAATTGCAATATTATTCTATCTGACCGATACTATTTATTAATTAGTTATAATTTTATTTAATGTATTTATTTTGTAAAATCATTTCCATTTATTTATTTTTTTTCTTTTAAGTTTTATTATGATTTTTGGTTTCTGTTAAATTAATTATAAAAATGTTAAACTTAAGTCGGGGTGAATGGCTGTATAGATTCGTAAAGTTATATTAGGGGAGGGTAATCTTAGGTTATTTATGTCGTTGTTAGATTGGGTCAATGGATTGGATATATTGATGTAGTTAGTAGATGTAATCGGAGATTCACTACGGGCAGAATCGTTTATATATACGGCGCACTCACCCGCTTGCCTATGGAAGGAATTATAAGACGGAGAACGAGTTCCTCTTCTATAGAGTTTTTTTTTTATTGTTCTTCTCGTTGATAGATGTAATATTCCTATCTGATTGAGAGTCAATGTCTTTCTTAATTCTTTTGGTGCTGCCGATTGCGTATTACATTGAATACACGATGTATCAGATGGATTGATGCCAGTTTGACTGCTAATTTTAGCCTAAGGTTAAATAGGGATAGAATATTTTAATTTCAATGCAAATCTATGTAGTATTCATGCTCGACCCTAAATAAAAATGCATTAAATTTAAGTTGTTTATGGACGCTGCATGGGATTGTTTATCGGTTAACTATGTTTTGCTTCATATTTGATCAAAATATATAGACATTCAATAAATAATGATACCTACGTTGAGTATCTAAAATGTATTTATTCGGATGTCTTTTTAAGTTATTGGTGACAATGCAAGTATCTTATGGTGAATACTATTGGGTTACATATAAATTTCCTCCGCAATTGTCAGTAATCAATAATTTTATATTTTGATCGCTAAGTTTACTTTGGAATGTTTTTAACCGTAATCTATGTAACGATCTATAGCAACTTATTATAACAAGCTTTTATAATCCCATCTGATAACTTAATTAAAATGTAAAATTAGAATATAATAGTAATTAATGGTAAATTAAAATCAAAATCAAAGTTAAAAATAATGTTAAATGTTAAAATGTAAACTAATACTAAAATAATTTTAAATCTTATATATATGTGCATAAATAAATGTTTGTATGTTAATTACTGGCAGTGGCTTATTTTATTTATTTTTTAATGTTGAAATCTAATTAGATAAGATCTTATATTATTTAATCTCTGCTATTCCACTGAGCTAGTGACATGGGCTAACGACCGGATGCAAAATTTAAAAGGAAAAAAAAAAAATTTTTTTTTTTGACTTACGTATCTGCCTACTTTATAAATTTTTCTAGGTTCAAATGCCTAGATGGCGCCCCGTAGTGCAGATTACGGTAAGTCGCATTTTCCGGATCGTTACAATATATATATATATTATTCATCATCATTATCAATCCACTCTGCAGGATGAAGGTCTCTCCTAGTTCAATCCATCTTTTCCTATCTTTAGCTTCTCTTCTCCACATCACCTCTGCACACATTCTTATTTCATCCATCTCACATGTGGTCTCCTTTTTGGTCTTTTACAATCTCTTGTAATCCGGTTTAAAATTTCAATTGTCCATCTATTATTATTTTTTCTAAGAATATGTCCAGCCCAACTCCACTTCAGTCTTTTAATTTTTTCAGTGAGGTCAGTAACACCTGTTTGTTCTCTTACCCATACATTGCATTTTCAATCCCTTCCTGTTATTCCCAACATGAATCTCTCCATACTTCTTTGAGTGGTCTAAAGCCTCTGTATGGCTCTTCTATTAAGTGTCCAAGTCTCAGATCCATAAGTAAGAACTGGAAAAACACATTTATTAAAAACCTTCCTTTTCAAACTTATAGGCATATTTCCTTTTAGTATCAAGTTATTTCTACCAAAAGCACTCCAACCAAGTTTAATTCTATGATTAAATTCATCCATTATATTTCCATCTGTATTAATAATCTGACCAAGGTATTTGTAACTGTTAACTTCTTCTAACTCATCATAATCAATCTTTATTTTCATATTTTGAAAAAATCTATTAAACATTACTTTAGTCTATTTAGCATTTATCTTTAGTTTTACTTTCCTACTTTCATCTGATAACTCCTGCAACATTTCTGGTAGCTCTAAAGCATTATTTGCAAAAGCAACTACATCATCTGCAAAACCTAAATGACTTAAATAATCTCCATTTACTTTCACTTCTTTAGCTTCCCATTTTAATCCACCAAATACTTCTTGCAGCACTGCTGTAAAAAGTTTTGGAGATGTGGAGTCACCCTGTCTTACACCCTTTTCAATGTTGATTTTCCTAATTGTTGCTGTTGCATTTTTATAAATATTCTTTAAAATATGACAATATCCTGGATCTACACGTTGATGATCCAATGCTTTAATCACTGAAGAAATGTTTATAGAATCAAATGCCCTTTCATAGTCTACAAATCCTAAGCATAATGGCAACTCATATTCATTTGTCCTTTCTATAATTTCTCTCAATACCCTGGACTGTATTAAAACCACTTTTAAATCCAGCTTTTTCTCTTGGTTGGTGGAAATCCAGTGTTTTCTGTAGACGAGTTGTAATTATCTTAGTAAACATTTTGTATAAAACTGATAAAAGACTGATAGGTCTGTAATTTCTAATATCTTCTTTATCACCTTTTTTAAATATTAATATTAATACTGCATTCTTCCAATCATCTGGTATATCTTTATCATTTAGACATTTGGTATATAACTTTGCTAATTTTTTTCTATTTCTTCACCTGCTTCTTTTAATATATTAATTATAATTCCATCATTACCTGGAGCCTTCCGTTTCTTCATAAATTTAATTGCATGTCTCACTTCCTCATTCAAAATTCTGGGCAATTCGGAAGATATAATAGGTATAGGAGGCACTTGTTCTTTATTACTATATAGTTCTTGACAGAAGACTTCTACACATTTCATGAAGTCATCTCTCTTTTTAGTAATAATGCCATCTTTTTTTATTGCAGATATAAATTTGCTTCCAATACCCAAATGTTGTTTAACACTCTTTAGACTTTTATTCTCTTCTATAGCTTTCCTTGCTAGTTCACAATTATACTTTCTTATATCATTTTCAACTCTTTTCCGCACCCTTTTACAAAATTTGAGATATTCAATCTTTTTTAAAACATCATTGTTGTATATCCTCATATTCCTTATTTTCTTTATAAATTTTCTAGTCTCAGTAGAAATTTTATTGGTCAGTTGCTGCTTTTTTCTACCAGCTATCTTTGTTGCAGTTTTTAAAAGTGTATTGCTTATTTTCCTATTAATGTCATTGAAATCTGAATCATGTTCAAAATCTACTAATAGTTGAAACCGATTTGTAAGATCTAGTTTAAATTCATTAGAATGTTTCTGAAGATTAGCCATATCTACTGTAAATATTGTTTTTTTAAATAATTTTTGTCTCTCTAATTTTGCATTAACATGTATCTTACATCTTACTAATCGATGATTATTTTCTGTGTTAAATTTATTAAGAACATTACAATCTTTAAATATGTATATTTTCTGTTAGTCAAAATATAATCCAATTCTTCTGTACCTTCATTTGGATGTATTCATGTCCATTTCTTTTTAACATTTTTTCTCAAAAAAAGAATTCATAATACGTTTTCTTTTTCTGCAAACTCCATAAATCTATGTCCTCTCTCATTTCTATTACCATAACCAAAATTACCTAGAGCATTTTCATTTTTCATTTGTTTACCAATTCTAGCATTAAAGTCTCCCATAACAATTTTAAAATGTCGTTTACTCTGATCAAAAGCCTTTTGTACATCCATATAAAAATCTTCTATAACTTCATTACTATGAGAACTTGTTGGGGCATAAACCTGAATTATCTGCATATCATATCTGCTATTAAGTTGTAAAACTAATCTTGCCACTCTGTCTGATAGACCATCAATCCCCACAATGTTATTCTTCCATTTTATATTTATAATGAATCCTACTCCACTTGTATTTCCAATATTTGTGCCTTTAATCATCATCATCATTATCAACCATTATCAATCTACTGCAGGATGAAGGTCTCTCCAAGTTTACTCCAGCTTCTCCGATCTTTAGCTTCTCTTCTCCACATCACCCCTGCACACTTTCTTATTTCATCCATCCATCTCACATGTGGTCTCTTTCTGGGTCTTTTACAATCTCTTGGAAACCAGTTTAAAATTTCAATTGTCCATCTATTATCATCTCTTCTAGCAATATGTCCAGCCCAACTCCACTTCAATCTTTTAATTTTTTTCAATGAGATCAGTAACACCTGTTTGTTCTCTTACCCATACATTGCGTTTTCGATCTCTTCTTGTTACTCCCAACATACATCTCTCCATACTTCTTTGAGTGGTCTGAAGTCTCTGTATTGCTCTTCTATTGAGTATCCAAGTCTCAGATCTATAAGTAAGAACTGGTAAAACACATTTGTTAAAAACCTTCCTTTTCAAACACATAAGTATATTTCCTTTTAGTATCAAGTTATTTCTACCAAAAGCACTCCAACCAAGTTTAATTCTATGATTAATTTCCTCCATTATGTTTCCATCTGTATTAATAATCTGACCAAGGTATTTGTAACTGTTAACTTCTTCTAATTCATCATAATCAATCTTTATTTTTATATTTTGAGCAAATTGATTAAACATTATTTTAGTCTTTTTAACATTTATCTTTAGTCCTACTTTCCTACTTTCATCTGATAACTCCTGAAACATTTCCTGCAGCTCTGAAGCATTATTTGCAAAAACAACTACATCATCTGTGAAATCTAAATGACTTAAATAATCTCCATTTACTTTCACTCCTTTAGTTTCCCATTTTATTCCACAAAATACTTCTTGCAGCACTGCTGTAAAAAGTTTTGGAGATATGGAGTCACCTTGTCTTACACCTTTCTCAATTTTGACTTTCCCAGTATCATTATGTAATCTAATTGTTGCTGTTGCATTTTTATAAATATTCTTTAAAATATGACAATATCCTGGATCTATACCTTGATGATCCATTGCTTTAATCACTGAAGAAAAGTTTATAGAATCAAATGCCTTTTTATAATCTACGAATCCAAAACATAATGACAACTCATATTCATTTGTCCTTTCTATAACTTCTCTCAGTACCTGAATATGATCTACTGTACTAAAACCACTTTTAAATCCAGCTTGTTCTCTTGGTTGGTGGAAATCCAATGTTCTCTGTAGACGAGTTGTAATTATCTTGGTAAAATTTTTATATAAAACTAATAAAAGCCTGATAGATCTGTAATTTCTAATATCTTCTTTATCACCTTTTTTAAATATTAATATTATTACTGCATTCTTCCATTCATCTGGTACATCTTTATCATTTAGACATTTGGTATATAACTTTGCTAAAAAAAATTCTGTTTCTTCACCTGCTTCTTTTAATATATCGATTATAATTCCATCATTACCTGGAGCTTTTCCCTTCTTCATACATTTAATTGCATTTCTCACTTCTTCATTTAAAATTCTGGGCAATTTGGAAGATGTAATAGATATAGGAAGTACTTGTTCTTTATTACTTTATAATTCTTTATAAAAATTTTCTACCAATTTCATAATGTCATCTCTCTTTTTAGTAATAATTTCATCTTTTTTTTTATTGCAGATATAAATTTCCTATCAATACCAAAATGTTGTTTTACATTCTTAAGACAGAGTGGCAAGATTAGTTATACAACTTAATAGCAGATACCAAAGGCAGATAATTCAGATATATGCCCCAACAAGTTCTCATAGTGATGAAGTAGTAGAAGATTTTTATATGAATGTAAAAAAGGCTTTTGACCAGAGTAAGCAACATTTTAAAATTGTTATAGGAGACTGTAATGCTAGAATTGGTAAACAAATGAAAGATGAAAGTGCTGTAGGTAATTTTGGTTATGGTAATAGAAATGAGAAAGGACATAGACTTGTGGAGTTTGCAGAAAAAGAAAAAAATTATATTATGAATTCTTTTTTTGAGAAAAATGTTAAAAGAAAATCAACATGGAAGCATCCAAATGAAGGCACAGCAGAATTGGATTATATTTTGACTAACAGGAAATACATATTTCAAGATTGTAATGTTCTTAATAGATTTAACACAGGAAATGATCATCGATTAGTAAGATGTAAGATACATGTTAATGCAAAACTAGATAGACAAAAATTATTAAGAAAAACAATATTTTACAGTTGATATTCCTAATCTTCAGAAACATTCTATTGAATTTAAATTAGAACTTACAAATCGGTTTCAAGTATTTGAACATGATTCAGATTTGAATGAAATTAATATGAAAATAACTGATACACTTTTAAAAACTGCAACAAAGATAGCTGGTAGCAAAAATCAGCAATTGACCAATAAAATTTCTACTGAGACTAGAGAATTTATGAAGAAAAGAAGAAATATGAAGATATACAAAAATGATGCATTAAAAAGAATTGAATATCTCGAATTTTGTAAAATGGTGCGGAAAAGAGTTGAAAATGATATAAGAAAGTATAACTGTGAACTAGCAAGAAAAGCTGTAGAAGAAAATAAAAGTTTTTGTGCCTTTATAGTAGAGTATATGTCCACTTTTTAAATCAATTGTTTCTTCACCTTTTCTTCTAACTTCACAAAGTCCAATAATGTCCCATTTAATATAAGACAGTTATGCTTCTAACTCTTGCAATCTTCTTCACTTGAAAGTGATCTGCAGTTGTAAGTACCTAAATAAAAAGTCATCATCAAATGACATCCTGAGTCCACAATCAGGGGATTCTTAGCACCCTCCACCTTCGGCCACCAACTGCTGCCTTGGTTGGTGACTTTACAGTCTCCTGGGAATAAGGGCCATGATTTATTTTTGTCTGTCATGATTGTATATATTGGAAAAAATATTTTTAAACTCAGAGGTAAAAGGCCAATAAACTCACCACGCTGGCTAATGTGTGTTGGTGAGCAGCCCATCCATGTTCGTATCCTACATGAATAATCACATAGTAATAACAGCTGCAATGACAAGAATGTATGGAGTGGACATTAGAAATTTGCTCTGCTTGGTTCTTTTAAGGCCTCCAAGAGGAATAAAAGGGTCTCCTTTCAGTTAATAGCAAACTCCTTTCTGCAGCTATATATATATATAACGGCATAGCATATTATTTATATAAATTATGGCACTCAAACAAGGGTCATTTATTTTAAAGCAGTAAATCATATTTCAGGTCGTTGGTGACATTCATCTGTACAGTGTTACTGACATTCGGCTCATCTTCATGAATTATGTGTATATATTATGTGCTTCTAATATAATCTTGGGGTTGCAACAAGATCGAACCCATAGATTTCTCATTATTTCCTGTCCCATGGGGATTTATTTCATATAAAAGACCTCTGACGGTGATTTCCATAAGTCTGGCACACACTATGCTATCCACTTTCTTCATATAAAAGGCCTGCATGTCAGTGATGTCCACGGCATGCCTATCTACTTTTCTCTAAACACTGACCTAGAAAAGGGGGTATTAGTTTTTCATCCAGAAGCAGGACCTTATCTTTGAGTTCTCTGCCTTTGTCAGTAGCAACACTTATTCAAGTTGTTATTTCTTTTGCTTATGACCTCATTTTAGTGCTGTAGTAATATTAAAATTGCACTCTGCTTAAAATATATATATAAATGCCAAATATTACTAGCAAGATTAATTACTAATATTATTTTAGTTTTATTATACAATCTCACCATCGTAATTCATTATTTCGGTAGTTAAGAGTATTTGCCTTGGGGAAAATAAAGCGTTCTTCTTACCAGCGCTAATTAAAATAATTTTTTATTAAGTATTTTGTCATATATATAATCAAATGTTTTCAAATGTATTTTATTTATTTTCATGACCGTAATGGTGTAAAAATAGTTTGTATTACATCTGTAATGAATCTTAGAACGCTTCCCGAAATAATATTAGTCACCATCTTTCAGAACCGTATATAAAAGCGTTAATATAAATTTTAGGTAAATTCTTTCTAATAATCGATTGGCCTCTTGATATTGGATCCACCAAAGATGAGTTTTTATTTATAGTATATGTTATTTAATTAATAAAAGTGCATATGAGAAATAATAGTGTGAATGACAATATATATATATTTATCTATCGTTTGGTAGATTGCTTGCTCATTCACGCACATACTAGTGTATGCAATTAATTTATAAATGTATGTAAATAATTTGTTACTATATTAAACTATATATTTTTTAGTATCTAACTTGTTTGGGTAGTTTGAAATCCTTTTTCTCCACTTCCACATGTACAACTACGTATATGCATATTTTAATTTAGTTAATAGATGTCTCACTGACTTCTCCACTCTGCTAGTGAGCCAGATTTAAAATAAATTTTTGTGTGCCATCATAATGTTATCCATTAGATGTTTAATCTGGAGTTTATGGAGTGGGTTCGAATTCAGGTTAGTCCATGACCTAAATCTCAGGCTTGACTGGGTTTGAAGTACATTTTGTGAGTTCCAGCTCATGTTAGATGTATAAACATGTTTTGACCAGTACATATGAGAGACTCATAAAAATGAATGAATAGATCAATAGATCAATATAATGAAATGTGAGTTAAGTTTCGTGGTTGGTTAGTTATAAAATAATTTAGCTCCAGAGATATGCATCTAAAATGAAGGAAGAAATTTTTAAAATAATAATAAAATAAACAACTGCAAATTAAACAAGCAATTTACCAAGAGAGAAAAACTTCAATCATTCCCCAATTAATAATTTAAATTTAAAATAGATTTCTCCATCCATCAAACACATTCTCTGAGATACCAACATTTGCACTTTAAAAGTAATATCTTCTCATAGGTTCTTATATCTTCTTTGATATCTCACAAAGTATTTAATATGACATGAACTCTACTCTTGTAGAGTAAGAGAAAAATGGAAAGTATTCTTCTTAGGGTACATTAGGAACATAATAAGATTCTTATGCCACCACCACATTTATAATAGGAATACTAAATTGATAATTTACAAGATCATAAATAATCATCTCAAGTTCTTTTATCCATCTTGGAAATTGTTTTATAGTGTTGTGATGTCAAAATAAGACTATCATCCTTGTAGGCTAGAGGAGACATTCACTTTTCTTAAAAGCTAATGTATCCTAACATTTAAGAACAATAATAATAATTATTTAAAGAAGCATTTAATATGACTAATATTGACATCAAATAATTATCTACAAATTTGAAAAATTATAGACTTTTACCCAGGATAACACCCAGAATATTAGAAAGAAATGGGTATGTTTTATATCCCTTTACTATCCCTGATAACACAATAAATAATTAACAGGGACTCTTGTTATTTTATTGATAAAATTAATGAAATAATGTGCAGTCTGAACAATGCATTGAAATAAAAACTCATTGCTAGGTTAAATACCTGTTTGTTCTTTATATTGCAATTCTAATTCTTATTTGAAGCTCTTATAAAATAATTTACCATAAATAGTAAAGTTTTGAGATCTGCATAAAGATTGTTTATGTGATATATTGATAGTTCTGGTATCTTAAGAATTTAGGACTCAAAAAAAAAAAAACATTTTGCATATAGAAAATACACGCCAAAACGAAAGGCTTTCTTAACTGCACCAATGTTGGCACCAATGTTGTCTATTGCATTGCTAGTATGAGTAACTGAGACTCCAGCAATCAAATAAATAAACTAAATACCACTGAGGATTTTGGTAATCAAATAATACAAATAAATAATATGGAGGTTCATATGAACTTCTAAATCTCTGAGACATCCTTTTGGACTTTAAGTTGGGCAGTGCACTGATATTTGACTCTTCTGTTGGAAGTATCCTGTTTCTTTTTTTTCTTGGCTCTTGTACTCCTGTTGGATTGCTTTAGCTGTTCTGCTGGAAATATATTCTGTTGCCTTCCTCCTTGGTTTTTAAACTTAAATCCAGCTCAGATGGTTTAGATTTTGGCGGATTTATATTATAAGACGCTATTGTTCTCTAAAGTACTGTATTTAATTAATAAATTTTCTGAATTCCAAACATTATCTTTAATATTAAAAAATTCAATTAAAGGATGTAATTGGTTTTTTCTTTAGCAGATAAACTTTGTAACTTTAATTTCCTGAGAATTTTTTTCATTTGATATATTCAAATTATTTTAGCATTTTAACTTACACTTTTTTTTAACTAAATATATATATATAGGAGTATTAATAAAAGAAATCTTAAATATGTAACTCCTAAACTCAGATGCCAGATTAAAATGCCTTAAAACAAAGACCATCAATGAAATAACTCTCATGGCAATCCTTATCCCCAACAGAAAGTATATAGAAAAAAAATATGGTTAGATTAATGTATAAATGAATTTAATCGGAAATCAACTTTATCTTGCTAAAACAGCTAATAAAATAGGCAAAAAACATTTACATTTTTTTCTAAATAAACAAATTCCCATATTGCATTTCAAATTGTTTGCTGGTCTAATACATTATATACTTGACGTATTATTTAGATATTTGATTAAAAGCTTTCCATAACTTTACTAATAAGCTATTATCCGAAATGCTAGCTAATTTGATTTATAGGTAAAATATTTATTAAATGAATATGGCGCCCTCTAACAAATAAATTTAGAACTTAACTATCACGTGATTGGCTAGGAGTTGAAATACTTACGTTTTATCTTTCAGAATGCTGCTAACATTTATTCAAATCTTTGTTATGAATATTATTTAGTTTGGAATACCGTTCTGCATGGTCATAAATTGTTTTCAGTTCTTTGTAAAATTTTAAAAATTAATTATATTGTATATTAAGATTTTATTCTCATGTAATAAAGTTATTACAAAAGAAAAAAAAAAAAAAAGTGTCATATGTAGACAATAAAGCTTAAAAATGAAACATTCGTCTGTACTCTCTAATGTTAATAGCTTTAAATTTAATAAAAGAAATATATATTATGCACATGCTATGCAAACATATTTAAACTTACATACGTCATTCACAAAGTCCATTTTCTTGAAATGAAAAAGCAAGCCTCTCTTCCATTCATTGCTGTAGCTTGCTATGTAGCAAGCTTCTTTAGCCTTTCTTTTTGTATCATTTCTCTCTGTACAAACAAAACTAGCTGCTGATGGTTGAAAAATGTGGTCAGTAGTTTTCTCATGTTCTGCAAATATTGAATTACCCTGTTCTTTTGTTTTTTTTCTCTGTGATGAAAGTTTATTCACCAAAAAAAAAAAAAAACAGATGCAAATACAGTTAGAAAAAGGTTTACAAGGGAGTGATTATATGATAAATTGAAATTTCAGAAGGAGCACAGTAAGAGGGGAATGATACATGTGAAAAGATAATGAGAAGTTGAAAGGGGAGACGGTTAGTAGTCCAGGCCAGTCCGAGATGCATGTCTTCATTGAGCAAGCACCGCATGGGTCACAAACATTTGAATGATTGAGTCCTATGACAGAGGATGGGAGTTGGAGGATTGCCCAAGTGTCTGTGAGGAGTGGAAGCAGGGCTAGTTTGGTAGCTCTGCTTTTGAGAGAGTGAATTAGGTCCAATAGCTTTTGATTCACTGACCGGACTCTCTGGTCAAAAATAATGGCACATTGGAGCAACCAGAGTGCATAGATGAGGAAAACTGATAATCTAGTAGTTGCAAAGATCCCTGTTTCTATGGATTCTTGGAGGTTGAAGATGGTATTCTTGTGCAAGGAAAGGCAGGAGTTGATGACATGTTTCATTCCAAGCAGAAAGGGACATTTAAGTAGGAAGTGATGGAGGTTTGTCCTATTACTAAATATTTGTGCAGAGATAATCTGGTTGCAATATTTGACTTGGTTTCACCATAATATGAGGCATGACAATTATTGTAGGGGCAGGTAATTTTATATACAACATGAGAAGTCAATTCAGGTGTAGTTTTGTCTTTAGTATTATTTATTAATCTATTGGCAGAGGGAGGTGAAGGAAAGGCAATTTCAAATTCATTGGAAAGTTTATTAATTATTATTGTTAAATATGAATGTGTGCACATTTCAAACAACTATTAAGTATCATTATCTCGATCTGTACATTACAACAGAGAATATATTTCTTACAGAAACGTGATCAATTTAATATAATACCCAACTGCCACAGAATGATTATGAATAAATCAATTTTTAATTATTATAGAATTAGGGCAAATTTACAAAAACAGCTTCTTAAATCTATAATCAACGGATGCAAGAAAGCTTTAAAAAAAGAACAGAAAAGTTGGAATATTATTGCAGTTAACACCGTCATTCCGCAATTTATCACATATATGTGCAATAAACAAACAACTAGATTTATACGGAAATTTGAACGAAAATTAAAATTTCTCGCAAATAAGCAAAATATTAGACTTGTAAATTCAGGTAGAAATGATTAAGTTAACTTAACTAATTTTAATGTTCCTGGTGAAATTGAAACAGTCCTTCAACGAGGCCCCAAATTTATTGGTGGTCAATGGAAACAACCAAAAATGGAGGTAATTGCAGATATAGTAGCAGCTCTTATTAACAATCCTAATAAAGATGAAATCATCAACTTAATAGCTAATACTATGAAGAAGAAAACAAAGCAAACGATTGGAATAATATGATATCACGCACTAAACAATATTTTGAAGACAAATTCATTATTTGCTTGAAAGAAGATAAGGGGAATAGGTTTGTGTTGATGAACTACAATGATTATTTAATTAAAGTTAACACACATATTAATAAATTAAACTTTAAACAATTAAATGATTTCAATTATAAACTCAATAGAGATAAGTTTGTATCTAATATATTTTGCACAAACCGTGATAAAATCTTCTCTAAATCAGAATACCTCAGAATTTACTCTTCGACTTCTTCTCCACCTCAAATTTTTGCAAATGTGAAACTTCGATGCACCCCTCAGGTTTATCCTTGATTTTGGAGCATCATACTATTTTAAAACTGCTAGTATAATTAATCTATGGCTTATAGATGAATTAGGTTTCGGAAGTTATGGCATCAAATCTTCTTACGAATTTGTAAACAAAATTGTAAACAAAATTAAAAAAGCAATCATATTTCCAAATTTAAAATTGCATCTTTAGATATTACAGAATTATACGGGTCTATTGATGGTAAACAATCCATTAAATTAATTAGTCAAGAACTTACAGATAAGAACTTCTCACCTACACGGTTACAATTCATCATTGATTTCTTAAAATGGCTTGATACTAATATAATTGCTATATTTAGAAATAAATGGTTTCATATGCACAATGGTTGGCCTATGAGTCTTCCATTAAGTGTCATTATTTCCAGTCTTGTTCTCAACCACTTTCAACAGTAAATATTGCCTAAACACTTTAATATTACACCAAATATTATATATACATGTTATGTTGATGACATATTTATTGCGGCCACAGAAAATATTATACTTGATATACAAAACAACTTATAAAGTCTCACCAAGTTTAACCACACTATAATTTGGGATGATCCACAACAAAAAGTTATATACCTGGATATTCGAATTAGAAGACACATATAGGCTGGATTACTGAATGATTGTAAAACCTGTGGAAGTAAGAAGCTTAATTCACCCCGACTCACAAGTACTTCAAACTCACAAACTTGCAGCCCTCTCAGCATTTCTTTTTAGAAACTACTCATTATGCAAATATGAATCCTCATTATGCAAATATGAATCTGACATGAGAGGCAATCTAATACATTATATAGATGATCTTATCAAAATAGGACATAAGAGGACAATTATCAATAAAAAAGTTAAACTATTTTTCTATAAAATAAATCAACAACAGAAAGCTAACAAACCATGCATCCTTATTCCATATATCCATTCACTATCCAAACAAATAATTAATAAACTTTCCAATGAATTTCAAATTGTCTTTCATTCACCTCCCTCCACTAATAGATTAACAAATAATACTAAAGACAAAATTACACCCAAATTGACTCATGTTGTATATGAAAATACATGCCCCTACAATAAATAATTGCCACACCTCATATTATGGTGAAACCAAGGCAAACATTGCAACCAGATTATCTCAGCACAATTTTTTATGTAATAGGACAAAAACAAGAGCACAGGGTAATTCAATATTTGCAGAACATGAGGAAATTACTTGCCACATTTTTCAACGATCAGCAGCAATTATTGTTTGTACAGAGAGAAATGATACAAAATAAAAGGTTACAGGAACTTGTTAAATAGCAAGCAATCCTACAGCAATTAATCGAAGAGAAGGTTGCTTTTTCATTTCAAGAAAATGGACTTTGTGAATGATGCATATAGGTTTAAATATGTTTGCATAGCATGTGAATAATATATATTTTTAATTAACCTTAAAGCTGTGAACATGGGATTACATATTTCCCGAAATGCTCAGATGAATATTTTAATAAATTTTATTTTTAAGCTTCATTTTTTTTACATAATAATGTTATTTCAAGGATGAGCATTAATATTTCAAGGCTTTATAAATTTGTGTACATTATAAGCAAAAGTCTTATTGGGGTTTTTTCAAATTTTTATACGCTATAACCAAAAGTAAAAACTATTACTGTCGTGTTTGGTTAGGCTTATAGGTTCGTTTCCAAACAACAGACACAAAAAGAATAACTACTCAGCAATTAATATGTACAAATTATTAGTGCTAAAAATATGCACATGTTATTTAAACAAATGAATAAATACAGGTGATATAATTGAATGCTGAGATAGTCAAGCCGAGTACAGAACTGACTTCTAGCTAAATGATTAGCCTGCCTCAAGAGCTCTGGTAAGACTCTTCCAGCTATGTATTTAGCTTACCTAGGGTTGGCTCTAATTTGGATGTAGCAATTTCCACTGCGGGGACATCACAATAATGACTAGAGAAATACCTTTGGTGATAGCAGAAGCTTTAATGGAGAGCATGTTCTGTCATTTAGGTTAACAGAAGTAATTGCTCTCTGCCTTGTGTCCAAAAGGTTGACTATTTAATGGCAGATCCCTACCTTATTGGAAACATGCGGATTTGGTGCGCGAACCCCAGGGAAGGATTTAATCCCTTTTGATAGCAACTGGGTGCTAGCCAATCAGGTAAGGAATCTGGAATAGTCCATTTCTAAAGGCAAGGTCAAATATGACATTCCTCCCCCTGGCTAAAATTAGCACTGGAGGACATAGTCATGATGTGCTGGATGACATATTGTCCACTTGGTTGGTTTCTCTGGTTAATTGCTGTTCCTGTCTTCATATTCTTTGATGAACTTGTTTCTGGTTGTCTGCTGCTGTTTTTATTTTGCTGTTCATATTCTCTGCTTTAGGTACTCGTTCCAGGTTGACCACGGCCTTTATTAGCTTCTGATGTGTCATTGTGTCTTAGCTGTTTATGATGGTGATGATGATGATAACCATCTTCTGTTTGCACAACAACAGTATAAAGATTCTTTATTTGAGTCACAACTGCTGGTATCCATTTTGTGGACCTGTAGTACATATGTCATAGTAGTTGTTTCCCTATTTAAAGTTTTATTTTTTTATCTTCTTGTTCAAGTTTGGCATCAGGTTTCAGGGTTGCTAGCATAGTTCTTAAGGGTCTGTTGAATAACAGTTCTGCAGGAATCTTCCATGTTACTGTGCTCAGAGTGTAATGCTGTGCTAGCAGAGTCCTGGAAATTCTGGTGATCCAGTTTCCATCCATTTTCATGGTCAACTGTTTGTTGAAGTCTTCCAAGTAATTAGACTTTATCTTTGATAATGTTGTGAGCTAGTTCACTTTGGTCACTTTGAACCCGAAGTGACTGAACCAGTCATGGCCTAACAAGTTGTTGGGATCACCAGATGCTACTACCAGTAGTAGGTGTCTCATCTTGTTAGGCATAGTAATTTTAACTCTTGTCTGACCCAAGAGTTTGATTTTATTCCCTTGGTATTCTGATATTGACCTAGTGCAAGGGTGCAGTTTATATTTATTCTTTTTATTAATGATTGTCCGAGTCTTTCTTGAAACTATAGACACTTCTGTCCCTGTGTCCAGTTCCATCTTGTCTGGCATATTATTTATTATGACAGTGGGTACAAACCCAGAATTGTCTTCTCTGGTATGGTTTATACTGGCTACTCATTTGTTTCTTATAAGTGCCCTTACTATTTTTAGGAAAAAGTGTTTCTATTTTTGACTCAGCTGTTTGTCTTTTCAATTTCAGACATGCCACCTTTATATGTATGACTCGCTTGCAAAATGTGCATGTTGCCTTGTGATACAGGCATTCTGTATGCATGTGCTCATTGCATCCATAACAAAGTCATGGGCCATTTGGGGCTGAGTTCTCTGAGCTGACTATGTATTTGGGCCACCCAGTGTTATGCTCATTTTTTGCACTTCATATTTTGTAAGTCTTTTTAATGGGGTAGCTTGACTAGCTGTTGTCTCTGCTAATCCTGCCTGAGCTACCACTGTCTCAAAATCTAGGTCCAGAATCATTAACATTCTCAGCCTCAAATTGTGATCGTTTATGCCTCAAATAAAATGATCATGAAGTTCTTCATTCATGGTCTTTGAAATTGCACTTCAAGACTAATATACAGATTTGTGTTGCAAATTCTCTAGATGTTTCACCCTGTTCTTGTATGCTGAGATTAAATGATCTGCATTATTGTCAAGGGTTTAGGAGAAAAATACTTTGCGAGAATTGTCAACAGTGTATCAAAATCCAGTTCAGCTTGGGTTATATCCATAGATTGAACCTATTATGGTCATTAGTGTGGCTAACTTTACCTCAGGCTTTTTTAATCTGGTTAGCCTGTAGATAAAAATCAAACATTCTTTATAATTTGGTCAGCTGTCAGGTTGAGCTGGAATAAAAGATTCCATAGAGCCGATTGCTTTAACCATCTTTATTTATTTATGCGAGTAACCACTTGTAATTATTTTGGTTTTACAGTTATATTATTGTAAATAACTTAACAAAGCTTTTAAACCACTAGATCTGTTGTGTTTGTGGTCAATTTTAGTCAACAGTTTTATATAGTTTTTTCTTTAAAAAAAATCACTGTAATGAAATTACGGGAACATAATTTTTTTTCAAAAAGAAAGATAATAAAACAAATATGCACTTGCATATTTATTTCATACGTTTAGATCGGTTGAAACTGGCACATTTTATAATTTTTCCAGCCATGAGGGAAAATTTGCTCTGTGATAGTGCCAGATCTGTTGTGTTTGGTTAGCCTTACAGGTTCTTTTCCAAACCAATATACACAAAAAGAATAACTACTCAACAATTAATATGTACAATTTATTAGTGCCAAAATTATACACACGTTATTTAACAAAGAAATAAATACAGATGATACAATTGAATGCTAAGATAGTTAAGCTGAGTATGGAACTCACTTCTAGGTAAATGTTTAGCCTGACTCATGAGCTCTGGTAAGTTTCTTTCAGCTATGTATTTAGCTTGCCTCGATTCAGCTGTAATTCAGATGTAGCAGTTTCCAATCCATAGGTGGACTTGCCTCACTGCATGGATGTCACAATAATGACTAGAGAAATACCTTTGCTGATGGCAGAGGGTTTAATGGAGAGCACATTATGTCATTCAGGTTAACAGAAGCAATTGCTCTCTGCCTTGCCTCCAAAAGGGTGACTAATTAATGGCAGATCCCCTACCTTACTGGAAACATGTGGATTTGGTGTGTGAACCCCAGTGAAGGATTTAATCCCTTTGGAGAGGTAAGGAATCTGGAATAGTCAACTATTAAAGGCAAGGTCAAATATGAAAATTACTAATGTCATTCATTGCAATAGATTTATAGTCTTATACTAAATAAAATTCATAATATACTTGAAACAATGCTTATATAATTAAGGTACTTAAGAAAATCAAGATTTGACAAGGAGTTAAAGATATCTATGTAACATTTAAACATATTGGATCAAGGTTGTAAAGATAGTTGTAGTAGTTTCACAAAACATTTAATTTTCTTATCAGTTGTCATGAAGTTCCTCCATTCTTGATAGTAGTTTTATTATTCTAATCCACTCGTTATTTCGTTTGATGTAAAATACGGATAGAGATTCCTATCAAAATAGAGATTAACCAATATATCTTTTTATCTATGATCTCAATTGTATGTATTCATTTTACAATCATTAACTACTTAATTTCTGTTTGGTTCAATCTACATAAGCTAGATGTTGTTTGTTTTTAATTCTTAAGCTGCTTAGCCCACACATTGTAGTTAATACAAACTTATTGTCAAAACTATAGTATCATCTAGAAGAATAAACACTATCAGATTTATTAATGGTTTGGGAATCAAAATAAGCCTACTTACTACCAATTGTATGAAGGAATTCTTGAGCAAATGAAATTTTTACTTTGAGGTATTTATTTTCTTTACCTATTATTATTTTTCATATAATTAATTAATTGGTTTTTTTTCTTTCTTACACACAAAATCAATGCATCAGGATATGGAATTGTGTAATAACATATTTAGACTTGTTTTGTTTCCGACAATGGCACAGTATTATTTATTACTAGACTATATTAGGGTTAAGAAAATATTTGCACCACAAATTTTATAAACAAAGCAAAACTCTCCATACAGTAGTGCCACCCTGTGCCAACCAGAGTAATCAATGATTGCCAGAAGGTTTGTGCATAAAATCCCTATCTAATGCCTACTCATCCAATATCTCCAATATATATATATATATATATATATATATATATATATATTTGAGATATTGGATATATATATATATATATATATATAAACATTACAAGCATAAAGCTAAACTAGTCAATATAAAATCAAAACTACCCCAAATCTAAAATTAAACCAGACCAGAATAAAAATAATATTAAAACACAACCTAAGGTTTCACTGCTACAAGCAGACTTCTCAAGTGTAAAGAAATAATAAAAAAAAAAAAAACACACATTATATATACTATTAAAAACTACCCACAAATCCATTCACTTCCCATCCACCCTTAATATTAAAAGAACTCTTAAATAAGTTAATTGCTTCAGAATCATAAATTTTCAATAATAAAGACTCTTTAATTCTTCTTTTGATTTCATTTCTCTCAAAGAAGACAACCTTAGCTTCATCAAAATCAATAGTGTGGCCTGTATCTTTTTCATGGACATACAAAGCAGAACTAAGATATCTATTTTTAACTCTACTTTTATGAACCTTTACTCTTTCATTTAAACTCAAACTACTCTGACCTATGTAAACCTTCTTACAAAATAAACAAGGAATAAAATATACCACACCAGGAATAGTCTTTCTATCAAAAACTTCCTTTGTATTATTCAATAAATTATTCAATGTAACACTCCTTTTCAACAATTTTATATTTCCAAACAATTTACTATTTCTACACACAATTTTATAAGAAGACAATTTAAATGGCAAAGAATAAGTATTTTATTTAATAGTAATATTTGTAAGGATGTAAAGGTTAAAGAAAAATATGATTTTATTTCTTTGCCATTTAAATTGTCTTCTTATAAAATTGTGTTAGAAATAGTAAATTGTTTGGAAATAAGAAAATTGCTTGGAAAAGGGGTGTTACATTGAATAATTTATTGAATAATACAAAGGAAGTTTTTGATAGAAAGACTATTCCTGGTGTGGTATATTTTATTCCTTGTTTATTTTGTAAGAAGGTTTACATAGGTCAGAGTAGTTTGAGTTTAAATGAAAGAGTAAAGGTTCATAAAAGTAGAGTTAAAAATAGATATCTTAGTTCTGCTTTGTATGTCCATGAAAAAGATACAGGCCACACTATTGATTTTGATGAAGCTAAGGTTGTCTTCTTTGAGAGAAATGAAATCAAAAGAAGAATTAAAGAGTCTTTATTATTGAAAATTTATGATTCTGAAGCAATTAACTTATTTAAGAGTTCTTTTAATATTAAGGGTGGATGGGAAGTGAATGGATTTGTGGGTAGTTTTTAATAGTATATATAATGTGTGTGTTTTTTTTTTTTATTATTTCTTTACACTTGAGAAGTCTGCTTGTAGCAGTGAAACCTTAGGTTGTGTTTTAATATTATTTTTATTCTGGTCTGGTTTAATTTTAGATTTGGGGTAGTTTTGATATATATATATATATATATATATATATATCCAATATCCTCATAGTTTTGTAGTTAGATAGAGATAAAAAGTGGTTGCTGGAGGGTTGCATTAGATCCTAAGATCTAGATGCAGTGCTCTCAGATCCAAAGCTCCTCACTGACGAAGGCCACAAGGCAGAAACTAGTCTGGGGATATTGGATGAGTAGGCATTAGATAGGGATTTTATGCACAAGCCTTCTGTCATCCATTGATTACTCTGGTTGGCACAGGGTGGCACTATTGTATGGAGAGTTTTGCTTTGTTTATAAACAATTATGTGCTAGCATAAGAGATAGTGATCATGTGATGTTTAATGGTTTAACACAAATTTTATATTTTTGTGAAAAAAGCTTTATTATTTATAATAATCAAAAAGTTTGGAGGATTGGTAGATTATGAAATAAAATAATTTAGTTTGATAACAAAAAGCATCTAAGAAAATCCATAGCTTGTAGCAAATTAATTTATTTACATTTTTATTTGTTTGTTTATATTTTTTTTTTCTAGAACAACATATAATAGATGGATTTTTTTATTTACTCATCATTTGATATTCTTTTCAGTTAATTGTTAATACAATAAAGAAAAAAAAACCTTTCTTCATTTAACAACATATTTCAGTCCAAAGCTCTTTTTTCTATAACATTCAAACAAACATTTTTGATAAATTCATCTCACATATCATTTAGTCAAAACGATATAACCATTTTTATATACCTATTATAATAAAATTGAAGCTATGAATCCATGATTTTCTATAATATGAACTAAACATTTTATAGACTGTAGTCATCTTAGACACTTCTCTTGCAATACCTTCCGTAAATAGTTTTATTAATTTGTTAACAGTGATGGATGTTCTTAGATGCTTTGTTATCAAACTAAATTATTTTATTTCATAATCCACCAATCCTACACAGTTTTTGATTAACATAAATAATAAAGCGCTATTCATGAATATATAAAATTTGTGGTGCAGTTATTTTATTAACCCTAATATATTTAGAAATAAATAATATTCTACCATTGTCTGATACAAATCAAGTCAAAATAATGTAATTCCATATCCCTATACATTGATTTTGTGTGTTTTTATTTATTCATCAATAACAGGCATGTCAAACTCATTCAAACAATGGGCCATTTAATGCAACTGGTAAAATTCTCGTGGGCCACATCGCACTTACAAATTTTCCTAACATTTTATTTTGAAGTGAGAATGCAGGAATATAGATGGGATAATTAAAGCATATTATATAGTTTAGTGAATTCAGTTCAAGAATATAACAATTGATATAGTATTGCTTTTATTTAAACATTTATCTTATTTGATTACATATTTATAAAACTATAATTTATTGTTTTTACTGGAAACTTGCCAGCTTTTTCCTCATATTAGGTTTCCAGTATCCGGATTCAAAGACTGAGAACAAACAATTTTCATTATGGCAGATAGATGTTTATTAGTTAATATTGTTTTATAACCTGTTTTATTTAATTTCATGCATGAAAATAATTGCTCACATAAATATGTACTTCCATAAAGGCATAAAATTTGTGCAGCAAATTTTTTAATTTCCAGATATCTTTCACCTAAATAGGAATATATTTTGGGAGTTACTACTTATCTTTTATTTAAACATTTATCTTATTTGATTACATATTTATAAAACTATAATTTATTGTTTTTACTGGAAACTTGCCAGCTTTTTCCTCATATTAGGTTTCCAGTATCCGGATTCAAAGACTGAGAACAAACAATTTTCATTATGGCAGATAGATGTTTATTAGTTAATATTGGTTTATAACCTGTTTTATTTAATTTCATGCATGAAAATAATTGCTCACATAAATATGTACTTCCATAAAGGCATAAAATTTGTGCAGCAAATTTTTTAATTTCCAGATATCTTTCACCTAAATAGGAATATATTTTGGGAGTTCCTACTTATCTATATTTGTTTTCTAAAATCGAATCATTCTGGAAATCAATTCCAGTTGTATCGAAGTCGGAGTTTTTTCAACTTCAATGGCAAAAGGTCCATTGAAAAAAGAAAAAACTTCTTCTAACTCCTTGAAATCATCAAAACGTTTATCGAATTCGTTTTTTATTTTTTCCAATTTTTGCAGAATATTGTGATAACGAGCAACTTTGATTTTGTGCTTTTAACTGCTCACACGTAGGAAAATACGTCAAAACATTCTTTTGCAAATGATTTTTAAACAAATTCAATTTTTGTAGAGCTGCACCTGCATTGTACATGTTTGTTATCAATTGATCTTTGCCTTGCAATCTAATATTAAAATTATTCAAGATGGCCTGTAATGTTTGTTAAAAATGCTAGGCCTTGTACCCCCAATGGATCTTTTATAACCAATATATTTCCATTGTTTTCATATTTCATTTCAAAAAATATTATTTCCTCCAAAAGCAGATAGAAACTTTTTACAACAATGTGGCAGGACAACCAATGAACTTCTATGTAATAAGGAAGATCTTTGAATTCGGATTGTAAATCTTTAAGGAACGAAGTAAATTGGTGATGGTTAAATGGTGTCCATCGAATAAAGTTGATTACTTTGTACTGCTTTAAGTCTTGGTCCACTTTTAATAATTTTAAATAGAGAACATTTTGGGGAATGAGGCAATGAAAAGCTTTGATTTTTGGTTTATCTGGATACTCATCTTGTAATTTCTTTGTCAGTCATGACACAAAATCTTTATTTTGACCTGTCATCGATTTATTGCTGTCAGTTGTTTCAGAAACAAGCTTTGTCAAGAGGCAAGTTAAGTTTTCCCAAAATGCTCTATACAGCATCAAAAATACATTCACCAGTCATTATTCCATGAAGAGGGATGAATTTCAACAATTTTTTGATCCTCATGTTATTATTGCAACCATGAAAAAAACAGCAACTTGTGCATATGTCTTATATTCATGCTTTCATCAATCGCAATTGAAAAGAATTGGATTTTGGTCAATCTTCCCTGTAGTTGTGATGTTATCTGCCATTTCAGTAATTTGTATCTGTCACTGTATTTCTTGTAAATGCCTGTACCTTTTCTGGACAAACAAACTCAGCAGCTTGTATTATACATTCCTTGATTAAAGAACCATCGGTGACTGGTTTTTAATGTTTTGCTAATAAATAGCTTATTTTGTAACTAGCTCTTGCTACTGATTCATTACTTTTCATGAATTTTGTAAACACTCCCTGCTGGCTACTTAATGAATTCTTCATTGTTTTTAATTTTTCTTCTTTTACTTTTGCTTTAAAACATGAGAATTGTTCTTTGTGATTAGTGCTATAATGTCGCTTAATGTTGTATTCTTAACGACACTAATTGCTTCTTTGCAAATTAAGCGCATAATCTATTATTGTTCACTTTCACACAAAAATATTTCAGTTCCCACCTTTCTTGAAATTTTCTTTCCTCGCCATCAATCTTTTCTTTTTTATTTAGTGTTGGAAGTGACATTTTCTGTAATAAAAGTAGGGCTTTAGATTTAAATTTTAAAAATTAAAAAAGTTGCAACCACATTTACTTACATTTTTTGGATGAGTTATAAAAGAAAACAATCGACAAATCTTTAACACACTGATCGAGACAAAGAAACCAGCGCAACTGCCTTTTATTACAATTCTAAAAAAACCCCAACATCTGCAGATACAATTGCTATGTTGGCGGCACGAACAGCTGATTAAAGTTTTGCTGGAATGTATTTATGTTGTTGGAAGCACAGTAGCACATTATTAATGTTGGTCTTTGTGTTCATTATATCTCAAATATGTCATAATCATAAAAGTGTGTTGTCAAAAATCTTTCAAGAATTATAAATTAGCTATGTATGTAGCCAACAATTATTGGATATATTTTAGTTCATGAAATTAAATATAAAAGTTTGTTTTTTAAAAAGTTTTTTAAAATTAATTTATTGTTTGCAACATGTCATGCTGTTTTACCACAGGCCATGAAAAATCACATCGAGCACCGCATGCAGACCATGGGCTGCCAATTTGACATGCCAGATCAATAAGAAAGCAGAAAAAGTTACCTAATAAAAATATATAATAATCAATTTAATAAGATAAAAGATAATACTAGATAAAGCTTTAAATACCTCAAAGTAAAAATTTCATTTTGAATATTTTCCAGGAATTTCTTCATACTATTGGTTTAAGAAGGCTTATTTTGATGCCCAAACCATTAGTAAATCTAAGGTTTTTTTTTTCTCATACAATACAATATAGTGGTGACAATAAGTTTTGTATTAACTATAATGGATGGACTAATCAGCTTAAGAATTAAAAACTAACAACTTCTTATTTTATATACTTTAAACCAAAAAGAAACTACATAGTTAATGATTGTAAAATGAACACATATAATTGAGATCTTAGATAAAGAGAGACATTGGTAACTCTATCTTCTGATAGGAATCTCTATCAGTATATTTAGCCCATATTCATGATAACTACTGGATTAGAATAATATATCTACTATCAACACTTGATTGGCTAAACTTGACAACAACTGATAAGAAAATTAGAAGCATTGTGAACCTACGTCAAATATTTTTTACAACCTGGATCCAGTGTGTTTAAATATGTTACACACATATCTTTAACTTCTTTTGAAATGTTCAACTTCTTATCAAATCTTCATTTTATTATCTGATATAACTTAATTACATTAATTTCAACTATATTATAATTGTCTTTATTTAGGATAATATCACAAATGTATAATAAATGGATGATATTAGTAATAGTAGCTTTTATTTGTTTATAATATATACACATTTGAAAGATTTATTATTATGAGGATGTGACAAGAACACACAGTGACCCAATTGTGATTAACGTTTATGCTCACTCTTGAGATAAACCTATAACAGAAGGAAATTAAACTTACAAAACAATAAAAGAATTTTTTTATAAGACTGAAATTGCATGGTAATAAAGTCTTTAAATACAATGTTATGAATTTTTAAGATTTTACAAAGAACTGAAAAGCTTTTATAAGCATTCTGAAAGGCATTACAAACTAAATAATGTTCATGAAAGCAGTTGGAAAGAAAATTACCAGTATTCTGAAACACAAAATGTAAGTATTTCAACTCATAATATATCACGTGATAAATAAGTTCAAAATTTGCTTGTTAGAGGGCGTCATATTCATTTAATAAATATTTTACTTATAACTGTATGAATTACTTAACATTTCGGATAATTGCTTATTAGTAAAGTTATGGAAAGCTTTTAATCAAATATCTAAATACTACGTTAAGTAGATGATGTATTAAAATACAATATTAAAATTAGACCAGCCAAACAATTTGAAATGCAATATGAAATTTGCTTATTTAGAAACAATGTAATTTTATTTACCTATTTTATTAATCGTTTTAGCATGTTAAATTAAATTCATTTTTATTCTAATCACGTTATATACTGCTATATATATATATATACTCGCACTGGCAGCTCAATGCACAACATTGGTGAAGTTAACAAATCCTTGGAATTTCCGAGAACCTTTTAATTAACTCCAAAAATAAATATGCGTGATCCTTCAAATCATTAGAATATCTGGAATTATAAACATCGGGAAAAATAGTAATCCTAAATTATTAAGTGATGCAGTTATTAATCTAAATTATGGTACAGATTAATATTAGAGAATTTGATGTACATAGGAGATAGGAATAGTTTCACTTTTTAATTAACAATATCGAAAAAAATGAGAAATAAATTGCCATTCTGTTATATTTTGCAAGCATAGATGAAATCCAAATAGCAAACCATCTATGCAATCCTTAAAAATCTGAAAAATTGCAATATATTGCAGGGTATATTACAAAAATATTTTGATCCCACACACATTATACATGTAGCATGCCTCCATTTTCAGAGTCGTAGATACAATAGAGATTAAAAAACTCATGAATTCGAAACTGCATTTCAAAAATTAACGAAAGATTATAATTTTAAAAATTATTTAGAAAAATCTCGGCTTTAAAATTTTTTGGGGACATGGCTAATGGGAGCCTCCAAGAGTAGCTATTGACAGTCTTTGATTTCACAAAACATCAGCCAAAATGGGTCTTACCCACAAAAAAGCTATCAAGTGATCAAAACAGTTTTAGATTGCAACAATAGCGGAAATAAACATCATTAAAACAAATAAATCAAACAGAAATGAAGAAATCAATTGTCACAGGTACGGAATGTCCCGACATTTAGCTAGAATGTGTAAATGGACAAATAAATGATGTAAAAATTGGAGGAAAAATAGATCTCATGTAGGAAGTATAAAAATAACCAAAAAGTGAGAAAAAATTTAAATTCAACAAACGAATTACTGGAAATAGCCAACAAGTAGAACTTAAAAATCCAAAAACCATAAATAGTGATCAAATACTGCTCCCGGTTAAAATATTTTATGGGCCTGTTTTCATGGTAACTGACAGACAGTCCTAAATATTATTAACAGCATATAATTACTGTAAGAGAAATTGCAATTTTGCAATAAAACTATTAATTTAAAAAAACCAAAACTGATAGCGAAAGACATCAATGAAAAGCTCACTGAAATATTTGGAAAAGTCATTGTTCCAGAACAAACAAGTGGTAAAATTGCTGTTCTTCCATTATACATTATTCAGGGGGAAATGACCTCTGTACTTGGAAAAAGTTGGTTTAAGTCTACTGGCATAAAAACAACTTTTGTAAAAAAAAATACGATCGAGAAAGAAATGTACAAAACATTTCTGTCATTGTTTAAAAAAGAACTAGGGGAAATCAGAACAAAACCTGTCAAAAACAGCTGACAGAAAATGCAAAGAACCATAATCTTTGTAAATCATAGAAGGTACCGTAGGCACAATGAGAAAACTGATCAGTGCAGTTGAAGAATTGAAAATCCAGAGTGGGCTATACCGATAATAATAATTAGTAAACTGGATGGCATACACATACCTGTGCTGATTACTGAATACAATCAACCCAGCTCTAAACAAAAGTAATCATCAAATAGCAAATGTGTGTGCAGTTTTAGCCGCACTTGAGGGACCTAATCAGTATAAAATATTACATCTCAATGCCACATTCTACCAAATACTGACACCAAGCAAGTCAGAGATGTTAATACTGACTATATCCTTTGGCCTATTCAATATTCATCCAATAGTCATTCGGGATTACTACCATATCATATATTTTTCAGTCAAACATAGACCAACAACTCTAAAAGATGGAGGGCATGATACCTTACTTTGATATTTTAATAATGACAATGTCAGAGAGAGAACACCAGAGTAATATTAATGAAATTTGTGAGAAGATTGCATAATTTGGAACCAGATTAAATGAAAAAATATATATTTAGAATACTTAAGAAATTAATTTTCTAGGATATATAATATCTAATAGTAATAAAAACAATTGCCTGAAAAGATACGAACTATTAAAAATGCAAAAAAAACCTTAGAACCTTCAAAGAACTACAATTTTGTCTGTACCTTAGTGGATATTTTGAATTTTTTTAAAGGAAAATCCCATATTCCCCACAAATTATATAACTTGTTAGAAAGTACTTGGAAGTGAATCTGGGACAGAATCCATGAAGATACATTCATTGGGACAAAATGGGTGCCGATATCCAATAATCTACTAATAAACTATAATAGCAATGCACAGGTAATACTAACAACTGATTCGTCAGAGTATGGAATGGGAATGGTAATAAACAACTCTACAGATAAAAGCAATTGTAAAACATTGTCAAAGTCTGGGCAAAATTACAGCCAACCAGGTGAAGTAGTCTTAGCAATCATTTTGGATCAACAAGTTCCAACAGTATCGATATAGAAACAAAATTTCAATTAGTACTGACCATGCACAGGTGCTGGGAATTTTTTCAAATCAAAACAAGTACCTGATCAATTGAATCCATACATGCTATGTTGGATTAAAATATTATCCAGATATGATTATACACTTGAAAACAGGTAAACAATTTTATAACACATGGTTACAACCTATTTCAAATAACAGATGATAATGAAAAAATAAGAATTGAATAGGCTTCCATAAATTATATAAACTTTGAATAATGAGATGGTAGCAAATTGAACTAAATCCGGTGATGGATAAAACTACTACATAATTTTCTATGCACTGAATGGTCAAATAAATGATGTAAAGAACTGTCAATGCTATTCTTGAAATTATAAGACCAAACAATAAATAATGAATGCATATTGATATATGATCAAGAGATCATACTTATTCAAGATGACCCAGAGCTTTTAAATTTGATCCATGATGGACATTAGGAATTGTATGAGGCAAGACATCTATTCCTATGTAGGGGGCTGGCTATAGATAAAGCAATTGGGAACACTATATAAGCATGTGAGAAATGCCAGTTCAATGCAAATATGAAATCACAAACATATCCTTCATTATCAATCACAAATAAAACTTAGTAATGAGTCCATATGGACTTCAGAGGAGATCAATTTTTTTTTTACCATTGATTCATATTCCAATATAGACTGATTAAAAATACAGGCTCAAATCAAACAATGACAGATTTTAACAGATTTTTGCTTTACATGGTACACCAGAAAGCCTAGTAAGAGAAATGATTGTGGATTTACCTGAGAACAATTTAAAAACTTTATGAATTACTGGTTTATCAAACACCTTTCTCCTCCAACTTATTGTCCAGTGTCAATGAATTAGCCAAAAAGGCTGTATACCAGTTAAAGCAAGCCCTTAATTAGTCAGAGTCTCTGCAAGTTCATGAAGTTCTTCAGACAGAAGTGACATATTAGCATTCTACACCCTTAGCAGCAACATTGATTTCACCAGCAGAAAGGTTACTAGACTGAAAAGTAAAAAGCAAACTATCACTATTACACCCACAACTTGATTTTAAAAAACCTATGATAGGCAAATACAAAGAATTCACAAATGGGCCAAAACATAAATCCCAGAGATTCCCTAAAAAAAGTAAATTCCAGGCATGATAATGAAAGCAATTTCAAACAAAATTGTATTCATAGAATCAGAAGTGAGCACATAATTATGTCAAAGTACAACCCATATAAACCACCAGCTAACAGATAAGGGTTTACCCCCTATAGGAATAAATCAGGAGTTTAATGAAAGAAAGGAAACTGTTCAAATGACTGAAGATGAAATATATTAATTAAATGCAGGATACACTTATGCATCACATGATTACCATCTCTTATACTAGCACATAATTGTTAATAAACAATCCTGCCTAATAGGATAGTGGTGGTTATGGTTGTTAAAGAGCCAAAGACACCAAAATGTATGGGTGCTGAACTGAGTTCAGACCCATATAACTATATAAGCTATTGAGCTTAGATTGAAAACATTTTTTGTGTTTTCAATTTCATTCTCATAGTTTTGTAGTTAAGCAGAGATAAAAGATGACTTCTGGAGGGTTGCATTAGATTCTAAGATTTAGATGCAGTGCTCTCAGATCCAAAACTCCTCACTGATGAAGGCCACAAGCCAGAAACTAAAATGGTGATAATGCAATAGAAGCAATCATATATGAAGACAGTAATCTAAAAGCAGAAAAGTATAAACCTCAAATATTGCAGAAGCGACTTAAGAAAAACCATAGTTCTTTAAAATAAAAGGGTGGAACCCTATAGAAACTTTAAAAATTCATAATTTGGATTTTTATTTAAATTAAAGACAATCTTTGGAATTGAGAAAATTTATTAATTAAATACATATTTCAGAGAACAATAGTGGTTTATATCATAAATCTCCCAAAATCTAAATCACATCAGTAGGATGTAAGTTCAAGAGCTAGGAAGAAAGACAATAGAATGTGTCCAGCAGAAAAGATAAAACAGTATAACAAGAGTACAAGTTGCAAGAAAAGAGGCAATGATACTTTCAAAAGAAGAGCCAAATCCCAGTGCAGCACCTGACTGAAGGTTCAAAAAGGATCTCAGAGATTGAAAAGGTCATATAAACCTCCATGTTATTTATTTTGTTTATTTGATTGTTGGAGTAGTCCCTCAGACACTCACACACAGCAATTCAATATACAACTAATACTATTCAAGTTGCTTTCATGTAAGGTTGTATGTATATATGATATAATACATTTAAAATAAATGTTTTTTTCAATCATTATCAAACACTGCAGAAAAAAATGTCTCCAATTTGTATGTTCTGTTCTCACAATTATGTCCAGAAATAAAGCTTTTTGCCATGAATCCCAATAGCAATATATTGTATATATTTTTTAATTTAATAATATCTATTATATGGCTTTAGTCTAACATTATGCCATTTAGCAAGATGTCCAGGCCAACTTTATTTTAACATTCAATTTTTTTAATGAGAGTGGTGCTAAAGAGTTCATATTAAACCCAATAATGCGTATTTAATTATTGCTTCATTTAATTATTGCTTCATTAATTCTTCAAATAAGACTTTCCATATTTTGTTGTGTTGTTGCATTCTTATTATATTTGTTTTATTACATGCCAAAATATAAGCCTTATTAGTAAGCAATAGGAAAACATCTCTATTACAAATCTTCATTTTCAAGAATATCTCTTGATTTATTTAATTGTTAAGAACTATTTCAAAAAGTACCTCATCCAAACGAGATTTAATGATTAATCTTATCCATATATATAATTAAATTGACCAAATAAAAAACAAATGTTCACTAAATTATTTTTTTCATTTAACTGAAAAAGTACTAAACATTGTTTTATTATAATATTAATTCTGCTTTATTGCTTCTTTCTGGTAGTTGTGGAAACATCATCTAAAGAATCGAGGAATTGTTTGAATAAACAACCATATAATTTCTGCAATTTAAAAAAAAAATACATAAAATTTTAATTTAGTTTAATATATATATATCATCATCATCATCATCAATCATTATCAATCCACTGCAGGATGAAGGTCTCTCCAAGTTCAATCCATCTCCTCCAATCTTTAGCTTATCTTCTCCACATCACCCCTGCACACTTTCGTATTTCATCCAACCATCTCACATGTGGTCTCTTTCTGGGTCTTTTACAATCTCTTGGAATCCGGTTTAAGATTTCAGTTGTCCATCTACTATTATCTCTTTTAGCAATATGTCCAGCCCAACTCCACTTCAGTCTTTTAATTTTTTCAATGAGGTCAGTAACACCTGTTTGTTCTCTTACCCATATATTGCATTTTCAATCTCTTCTTGTTACTCCCAACATGCATCTCTCCATACTTCTTTGAGTTGTCAGAAGTCTCTGTATTGCTCTTCTATTAAGTGTCCAAGTCTCAGATCCATAAGTAAGAACTGGTAAAACACATTTATTAAAAACTTTCCTTTTCAAACACATAGGCATATTTCTTTTAGTATCAAGTTATTTCTACCAAAAGCACTCCAACTAAGTTTAATTCTATGATTAATATATATATATATATATATATTGTAACAGGCACACAAGCTGTTCACATTAATTTAAAATTTAAAAAAAACTTAAATTCGTAGATAAAATAAATTTATTAAAAACTTAAAAACTGAAAATTAAAAGTTATATTTAACGTATATATATTCGCACAGATGAAAAACTTTAAAATTTTTTTTCTTTTTTAAAATAAAAAAAAAAGTATTTGAACGTACTTTTTTATAAATAAAAAAAAAAGTAAAGATTTAAAGATGAATATTTTTTTTAAAAAGTAACATAAATAAAAATGGAAACAGGTATTAATTAATTCCTGTAATCTCAAAATGGAAATGATTGTTCTTTTAATTAAATGATTTTTTTAAAGCAAACTCACCCTTGGGGCACTTAAAATAATTTAAAAGGTCAGGTAAGAGAATAAAAAGAATTAGCTTGACCAATGGAAGCACCAAGCCACAGCACAGACCAAAAAAGACTCTAGGATTAGTGATGTCTTGCTCGTTGAATCCGAAAATTTGCTGATAAGAGGCTAATAAAAATATAAAAGCAAAAAATATTATTATTAAAAATTGTTGTTGTCTGAGATGCTGAGTATTATGCTATATATGAACTATAGATGTATTGCATATTTCAAGATGTAGGAGTTTGCAATAGATTTAATTTCTTGACAACCAGCTGAGGCCTCCCTATGACAGGGAATGGCAAGTAGCAGTTTCATTTAAAAAAAAGGACAATCTGCTCATTGATCATGAAGATGGACCTCTATATCTTCAGAATCCAGAAAGTATAATTTTTTTTTTGCTTATCTAATAGGAACTTTTTCTAAATTTGCAATGAGAAATTGAAATAAGAACTCTCTTCTGACCTAAAGAATTCAAATCAATTATTAATAATTTTTTTCTGCATATGTTTAATTAATTATTTCCATTTGTTTTTTTTTTTTTGGTTTTTATTATGTGTTAATTAAATTATTTGACTGTATTTAAATTTAAGTTGGGTGTAGATGGCTATATAGATTCGTTAAGTTTGTTAGTTTAAGGAAGGGTTAATCTTGGGTTAGTGGTTTTGCAGTTGAATTGGGTTAATGTATTGAATATATTGGTGTAATTAGTAAATGTAGTATGAAGATCTGCTATGTGCAGGATCATGTATATGCCGCACTTGGGCAAAATAAGTCCCATTTCTTAATGACCATCAGAAGCAGATGTATTCCCTGCTCCTTGGATCACCCCTTTAGCCTATGGATTGGGATAGTAAGATGGAAAAAAGGACCACAATCTCTTCCTATGGAGTTTTCTTTTTTTATTGTTCTTCTTGCCAGAGAGATGTAACATTCCTGTACTGGACAAGAGACAATTTCTTCCCTATAACCATGCTGTTCAGATTTGCATTCCTGACAGTATGGTATTGTGCTGTTGTATTCTTGCTGCATTGAATACATCAATATATCAGATAGATTGGTGTTGGTTTGACTACAAACTTTGGGCCTAGGGTTAAATAAGGGCTATAGGATATTTTTCTTTTCAAATGAATCCGTATAGTGTATCTATACTCAACAGTATAAAACAAACTCTTATTAAAATCTAATCCATCTGTGTGGATTGTTTAAAATAGTAATTTAAATTTAAAAATTAATATTAAAATATAAACAAATAAATTTTATTCCTCAATTTTAAATTTCATATATGCGTCAATAAATCTTTTTATGTGTGTTATTTCTGGCAGTAGCTTATTTATTTTATTGAAATGCCTTTATTAAAATATATTTTAAGAAATTATATTAAGTTTCTGAATCTCCATGAGCTAGTGGCATGGGATGATGGTCATAATAAAATATATATGTAAAAATGTGGATCTTACCAGTATGTATCTGCCTACTATACACATTTTCCAGGTTCCAATAGCCTGGTGATGCCCTATTTGGCAGATATAGTAACACTGCAACTTCAAATACACCCCGACCATTATAATATATATATATAACATACAAAATAGTTTTCGTAAAGTGATTATGAATAGGTGAAATTTCTATGCCATATTCATATCAAAGCATATCTTAAAGTTGCGTGTCATTTTTTCAGTCATAATACATTTAGCAAAGAATCATTACAATATGAAAATGTCATTAATATATATCCTATATTTTATAGATTGTCATATTCAAAATACTTATACAGGAAAAAGTACGTTGTTAATCAATTTATTTACTGCAATATGGATAGTCTTAATTATTGTTTTTTTCACTGTTTTTAATACCATAAAATGTTTTAATACCTGTTGTGTCTGTTTTTCAATGTAACTTGTTTTTGATTTGATCCTAAAATATTTTCTGTAAAGAAAATGTGGTCTTAGCTAAAATGTTGCATAGATCCAACATAAGTCTAATCAAAGCTGCAATATTTAAAATATCTTTATAAGATTTCTCAATTATCCAGATTCCTACAGTAATCTTCAAACCAATTAGCATGCTCTGATGATTAAAATTAATTCAAAATTTCAGTTTAAAATTTGGATATTTTTTGGTCCTTGTAATCTTTTAAGTACCAGTAATGATTTCATAATTACTTGATTCTTTTTCTCTATCTCTTATCTTTTTACTTAGAACTCACATTTCAGAACAAACTCAAGTACTTATGTGCTGCCCTACGAATCAATCTTAGCTGCCATTTTTTAATTATACAGTTTCAGGAGCCTATAAGTATTTGTTTATATATTTTTTCAATTTTATATTACTGAACATGAGTTATTTGTTACAATTAAAAAAAATAAAGTGATTTCAAATTTCATTTCGGTAGATATATTTCAATTGTTAATTTATATTACAATGTGTAAATGTTGACTCACTCTGAACATTGTCGTACTTTGTTTATATTCATTGTTTTTATTTTTGCCACTACCCTTTTGGCAAAATGATGAAAGTTTGGAATCTTCTTATGATAAAACAGCAGGCAGTGGAGTGTTTCTAAAGATATAGGATCCTACATTCACAAAAAGTCTACAATAATGGGCTTAATATGACATATTACACTGTTTTTTACTTTTACACTAATTAATTGAGGTCTGCATTAATATGCATAATATGACGTTACATTTTTTAGAATTTGTTTATTTTTAAATTAATAAGTTGACTTAATACAAAAAATAATCAAAAAGTGGAATTAGAATTATTTTTTATAATAATAATAATAATAATAATAATAATAATAATAATAATAATAATAATAATAATAATAATAATAATAATAATAATAATAATAATAATAATAATAATAATAATAATAATAATAATAATAATAATAATAATAATAATAATAATAATAATAATAATAATAATAATAATAATAATAATAATAATAATAATAATAATAATAATAATAATAATAATATACTAGTCCATTTGCATGTGTAGCTCAATTGTCCTCAAAGCTGTACAATTGTTGATAAATAAATATGAATGAATCTGCTAAGTGCCTTCAAAGGGTCTAGCCTTCATAACCATAGCTTAACTGATAATGAGTTTAAGAATATGCAAATTTATGTTGGTTATGCTAGACATTCCATTTCCTTGGTAAAGCATAGCATGTGTCCTTCCTATTGATGGTGACTTTGTCTCTGGAGATGAAGAAGTCCTCCTTAATTTTTCTTTTGAGATTGTGCCTCTCTCTGCATATGATTGTGGGTTTGTCTGGTATACAATCATGCTGGCATGTGTTTTGGTGCTGAATAAAAACCGAATAAGGAGGGTTGATTAAGAGCTCTGTTATATGAGCATCTGTGCTGTGCCAACCAAATAGATAAGCATGCTCTGCTTTCTCCATAATATGAGCCTTTGCAGTTGTTATTGGGGCATGCAATGTTGTACACTGTGTGAGGGGGGGTCTGTAAAAGTGAGACTTGATCTTTGGTGTTATTGATCAAGTTGTTGGAATTAAAAACAACTGTAATATGTCAGCCATTTGTTTTAAATATTTATTGCAGGCTCCTGAAAATGTATACAAATAAATACCAAGACTGGTAGACAAAAAAAGTACTAAGTACCAAAAATTACAACAAATGCATTGGTCTCATTTATTTATTTATTGTTTATCAGTAAACAATCACTAAAATTTATTTTCTATGCACGTTATGATTTCATTTGTTGTTTTAGTAATGATACCATCTTTTCTATTTATTGTTGTACTAAAATTTGTATTTATGTTTTAAGACCTGTATCTGTGCTTTATATAATACTATTGGTTATTTTTTGTTTTGATACCAATTTAATATAATATATATATATATATATATATATATATATATATATATATATATATATATACCATTTTATTGAAAAACAATTTTAAAAATATTTTCACATATCATTTTTTGGCATACACTCTTTTGTCATATTAAAAATTTTATTAAAGTATTTATGTTTTTTCTGCTCTCTATTTAAATATTCTTAATAGAACATTATTGATCTCAACCAAATCTGAAGATTGTTCAAACATTAGGCTATAATGGAATTATCTTTCAATGATATAATTGAAATGTATATTTCGATGAATTTTGGAAATATTACACAGATGTGTGAATTTTTGAAGGAACAAATTAAGAAACAGGGATCAAGATAAAATGCCTATGTTTATCAGAATCATCAATTATTACTTCAAGATGGGAATTCCTTTGTCATTTGATTGCAGTTCACAACCATTCTTAAAATACAGCTGTACTGAATTTTTCCTTTGCATTATTATTTCCAATCATGTTATACTGTATATATAATCTAATATATTTTTAATAAAAAAAATTGTAAAATAATATGTGATAACCCAAAAAAATATTGTGAAGTGTTTTTCTTAAATGAGAAAATGGAAATCATTGTTTTACTATGGTAAGATAAACAGCCATATGCTGAAATGGGCATATATGTTAAAAAAACCTTTCAGTCAGAGAAATTATAAAGAGGGAGTTGCATATTGACATCATGGTCTCTTGTGTCCTTGAAACAGCTAATGTCGTAAGTGAAAATAATGAACTTTTTTTTTCAGTAAAATGATAAAAGCATTTAATCAATGGCTAAACATTATGAGGCCTAATAATAGTTCAGACAATGTTCTTGCTTTGCTGTAGACAGTCTTAAATCATTACATAAAAAAGAAGAGAATCTGGATTGCACATACGTGAAGGTTGTTAGAAAGAAAAGAGAAAGTGCATGTTTCTATTATGTTTAATTTCACAATGCTTGTGGGTATACAATATTTTTTGTTGTTCCATTGTCTGTGCAGATATAGAGATTGTTTGGTTTGCCGACTCTAGAACATGCAACATATAATTGTCCATGTGAGAAGTAATCCATGTCTAGATCTCAACTGCACAATTCTAAAGATTGGCCCTGAGCTTTGTTGATGGTGATTGCAAATGTGAATCGAATTGGGAATTGCAATCTTTTAAATTGAAATGGCATATCCATTGGAATCATAGGGACACAAGAAATGAGGACATCTTCACCTTTGAAAGATCCTATCAAGATTGTTGCTTCTACAATGTTGCTCATTATTTTTTTTTACTGCAAGGCACATGCCATTGCAAAGATTTGGCTGGTTGATATTTTGCAACATGATAATTGGCACACCAATTTTCAATTGCAGTATGGGTATTGGCAACCCTGGCAGATCGAGTGAATTCAAAAATTCTGTTGGATAATTAACCCCACTTCATCTGTTTCCACAACAGTGTCGATGGACTTGTATGTGACTGTCTCTCTGAATGTTAGACTGAATAATATTGTTAAGTTCATAGATGGCTTTTTTTTTGGCCACAAGAATAGCTCTTTTATTCATCCAATCATGATTCTTATAATTGGTTTGAATATTGGGAAATACTTTTTCAACTAGTTCTTCTATTGAAGTCACTAAATTTCAGAATTTATGAGGCAATGAAATTTGTGCTGAGGTCAGAACAACTGGCACCTTTCAGTTTTTGATGCTGATCTGCTGTTTTTCATTGATGTCTTTCAGCCACTCTCGGCCTGTCACATTCATTCTGTTGAGAACGAAGCAGATCTGAAGCTGCATAACTCAATCGCCATGTTCGCAACTGTGCATCCTCAAGTCTGGCTATATGTTACTTTTCTGCTTTCTTGGCACATATTTGGACCATTCTTTGTCTGTTTTGCATGTTCGCTGATGCCCATTCTTGCTCAGTTTGATTTGCAATTACTCGTCGCACTGCTTCCACTCCGCGAGTATGGCAACCTAAGTTTGATCTTCTGTGAGATATTATTTGGATGAACTAAAGCAGATCAATTGCACTGAAAAAGAAGAAAGAAAGTTATAACAAAAGCACATAAAATTGCAAAATATTAAAAAAGGAAAAAACACGAACTAAAAAACAAAGAAAAAACAAACAAAAAAAAATACTACAAACGCAGATCAATCAACACTGGACAATTCCACTGCCAATTGCACTGAAAAATAAGAAAAACAGTTTAAAGAACGAAATGAAAAACAATGAAAAAAATAAACTATACTCACAAAATTATCTGTCACAGGTGTGGCATCTATATAATAGTAGGTATATGAATAGTAGATATATACAAACACGCGCGTATTCGAATGCAACGTTGTGTCAAAATTTCAAAGCATTCGGCGAAGAACTGTTGGAGATTTAAGATTTTGAACAAACGAAAATTTACATTTTTATTTATATGGATAATATTATTTTTAAAATTTTATTTATATTGTAATTTCAATTTTTTATCTAATTATACACATAAAAAAATTGTTCTATATATATGCACACACATATAATATGGGATTGAAACCTGAGTAATATTGAACTTGCTACATATGCATTGTCATATTTACAGGATTTATGCTTTATTGGTGCAATTATAGATTGGCCATGAGAATAATGTAGAGTATTATAACTTTATAAACCTATTTCTGGTAATATAAGTCCATCTTGGTAATATTTTCTGCTCATCATATATATGATTTCAATACATCCATATTATTCAGATTATATGTATTGAGAATATTGTTTATGAGACCTGAGATCCACTGAGATATTTATTCCTGTTTTAATGATGCAAATAAATAAATAGTAATGGAAGTAAAAATATAATTTTATATTCAATTAAAATAGATAATACATAAAAGAATATTACTCTGACAAATCAAATCCAACATATATATTTCAGAGTGACTGGCTTAGTATTAAATTCTATCAAGTAAATAACTAAATAAGTATTAGTTAATGTGATAACATTTTAGTTACATCTGACCTATAAGACAAGAAGAACCGTCTTACCTCTTAGCCTGCTAATAGCCTAAATAATGGAATCTAACTTTTACAATATGTCATGGTTGTTTATAGTTGGTAATAAAATTATCTCATGCAATTTTTAATGGAATCTAACTTTTACAATATGTCATGGTTGTTTATAGTTGGTAATAAAATTATCTCATGCAATTTTTAGATGACCATTTTATGGGCATTTCAACTTGTTTATTATATTAAGCCATGGACTTTTATACTTACCACTGCATTAAGTCTAAATCGTTCAAGTTGTCTGTGTTACTAAGTCATGGCATTTTAATTTATTCTTTGATAGAATCTGGTATTTCAATCTGACATTAAGATTGGTGAAGATGTTTTTCTTAAAATCATGATAATGATTGAGTTACACTTTATAAAAATGAACATATAGCAGTCTATAAAATAAATATTAAGTGGTGAAGTTGTGATGTCTTTAAATTTGGAAGTTGAACAAATAATCAAACAACTTAGTTTATAACTGAAACACAGGCTTATTATATACCTGTGTTTATATATGTAATATATAGGCCATATGAGCACAGACTTTCACACGACCTACTCCTCTCCACTCTATCTCATAACACTGATACACTTGAACCCATATATGTTGAAAAGATAAATAATCACCAATATATGTATTTCATGCTAAACCAGCAATCATCAGTTGGTCCAGATTACCATCTCTACACATATATGCTATAAGTGCTCAGATATATATTAAGATAGCCAAGCCTTATGCTTTAATGGACAGGCTTCAATCTATTCCACACTCCAACTCTTCAACTGTCCATCCAATTGAAAATCTGATGATGGAACACTCAAAGGCCACCCTAAGGCCGAGATTCTTGTCACACTTAGTTTAGTGATTAATGTTACAAATACAGCCATTTTGATGAGAATCTGTTTCACTTTTTTAAAAGGAAAGTACAAACTATAATAAAGTATATAAACTTGTTTCTCTAGTGGCCTATATTTTTAAATGATATTGATGATTTTAATAATTAAAAAGTGGAATATGGTATTGTGCATTATGATATAAAAATTCTAATGATTGCCTATATATATATATATATTGAAATAAATTGAGATACTGCAAAATCTCTAGCGCTCATTGCAATACTTATCTGACAGCCAATCAGATGTCAAGGATAGCTGTCCAAATGACATTCAAACCTAAACACACAACAAAGATTTTACGAGAAAAGAGCGGTCGATAAGTAGATAAGTATTGTAACGAGAGCTAGAGATTTTGCAGTATCTCAATTTCCTTCAATTTTCAACTAGCTGCACTTTGCAAATTAAAATATTATATATATATAGTAACCTTTATTACATCGTTTACATGCATGGCTTTTAGGTTATATGCAATTTTTTTCATTGTGTATTCTACAATATATAAAAGTCATGTTTGTAAACTAAATTAGGAGCAAATTTAAATAATAATCATAAAAATTAAAAATGTATTATAATTTTTTATTATAAAATGAAATATTAAAAGTGTTAAGTTGCTATGGACAAGTTGCAAAATGCTTGAAGGAGGGATCACTGAGTTTGTCTGCTTTTCTAAGAAAAGAGAGAGAAAACACAACTTATTCATTATCAAATTATAAGATGGAATCCATGAATATTCTAATGACTATTTAAGTATATGTAATTCAGTTGTAGAGGTAATTCTGCAGAGTGCCCCCTCCCCCTGAATTTTTCATTAATGTAAGATTATGGACCTATAAGTAAAAGAATGCTTTAGGGATTAACTACGCTTCTGCCAACATAGTAATTGCTTGTAAGTCACTTAAAATACATATTTGGCACAAAAATACTTGCTATCTAATTGGTTGTCAAATGAAAATGCTCTTCTATGTCTGCATTTATAAATCTGAAATTTCATTACAGACAACATCTGACTGTACCATATATACCTGAAGTAGCAAAAAACTTCAATAAAACATTACAGAAGGAATTTGAACTAGGATTTAAAACCCCTCCAAACACCAATAGGCTTATTAATAATACTAAAGATAAAAGAAATATTGAAGCAATCCCCCAGGTAGTATATAAAATTGTGTGCCCTCATATGGGGTGTGACATTGTTTATTATGGTGAAACTTGTGCCACAATTAGCAATAGATTATCTAAACACAAATACACATATAGACAAGCAATAACTAAAAAGATGGCGGTTCTGTTTTTGCTGACCATCAGCAAGAGATCAACCACATATTTGAATCCTCCAAGGCTGATATATTATGCACAGAAAGGAATCATATCGAGAGAAAAATCAAGGAAGCTTGTTTTATCACTAGTCATATCAACTCAATAAATAGATAAGACCCTTGTTTTTCCATTTCCAGAAAATGGATAATATAGGAGATAATTTTGCATACATTTGCATATAATGACGTTAATAATCTAAAGAGGCTATGATTATGAAGTAACAAAACTGTGAAAGCGCTAAGCCTACATAAATTATGATATAGAAAACCTACAGAAATTATTATATAAAAAAAAGTTTCACTGCAACGCATCAGCGTATTATTAATTACTTTCAATCATGGGAATAATCTATGAAAGAAACTTAATGAAGTTAAACCACAAGGAATAAACATTTTATATATTGCTTGAAGATGCTTAATGAGAATTCTTGTGGCTATATATCTTAATTCAAATGCTAAAAAGAAGTAAGCTTACTGGAACATAAATAGGTAAATGAATAAACATAATATATTGTACTGGTCAAAAATGTATATCCATTCAACAAGGTTTAGAATCTAAGCAAAAGTATCCCGAATCCAATCATGCCCAAGATACAGAGGTCCGGAGCATTCATAAATTCTAACCTGTTTGCCCATTCTCCAAATCTATAATACTATGGACAACACCTACAGTGATACCAGTAAACTTCATTCTATCCCGGCCCGGTTCTACAATGTTTTGCATGAGATCTCAGCTGATGATTATGAGAGATTGAGTGAACCCAAGATATAAGTTAAAAAGATACATAAATATCAATATTATTAAGGAGATTCGAACAACTGGATTAAGTTTAAAAAAATAAAAATTTATTTGGGCAAAATTCAAGATGAGTTTTAGATATATAATCAACTCCACGCCTTTAAAACTTTGTTTTCATTACAAACATTTCACAAATTTGATACAATTATTTTAATTTTAACAAATATCAATTTAGTGCGGTGGTTACAATACTGAACATATATTTAAAAATAAGATTTTATTCAATGTTACAAAAACAGATTTATCTGGGTGGTTTAGTGGACATTTATACATTAAGAAAAACATATATTAAGATATGACAATAATAGAGTTTCGCTGTTTGGATGACTTTAATGGGATGCCCTTGGCATTGGATACATAAATTTATTTTCATTTATATACTTTATTTACAACAATTAAAATAAGGATACACTTTGAACTTCATCAGCTGCTGCATATTATTTCACTAATCTATCTAATCTGCCTTTTTTAGTTCACCTACGTTTATCTTGATCGGCTCCTACTGTTAATTCTTTGAATGACACATATATTTTTCTTAAAACTATTAAATATAAGAGAAAATATTACTTACTTTCCCTTTGTTCTACTGTTCTCCCCAGTCTAAAAAAAACTATACAAGTGATTAGTAAGACATACAATGTTTGATATATATTTTCCGGGTAATAAATAGTTATTCTCTATGTTGGATATATTTGGTTTTTATTTAGGAAACTCGTTCACTGCTGTACTGACAATCATATTTGCTGACAAATTTATTTATATGGGTGCCAGCCAGCAAAATAAGATCAATAGGATATGTCAAATAACCCATTGATCACCCAAACCATATATGATTGACATATTTTAGGATAAAATAATTTGATTGATGAATATTTACTATTGATTATAAACTGACAACGTGTTACTGACCTAAGTTTAAATATAGGAGTTTAACTATTTCATTTCCAATAAGCATGAGGCTTTCACATAAAAATGTCAAAATTAATATTTTACAATAACTTTTATTCGTGGATATCAATTTTTAATATTGCTAGCATAAGAGCATGTAAACCATTGAAGCATTTTGACATCTGGCTTCTTGGTGTTACACAAAGGGTCTTCACCTGCTTTGAGGTTACTCTAGAAATCATTGTCATTGATGGGTATTGTCCACTACATCAGACCGCTTGACATACAATTCACAGTTAGAAGGTCTTCACCTGCTTTGAGGCTACTAATAATAAGAAACGAGCATTTAAAATATCTGCTAGCAAATAATACTTTGAAATTAAAACTTTTAACATGATATCGATATTAGATACTTTTATATATAACAACTGATATAAACATTGATTAATTTTGACACAGAAAAATATTTCATCTAATTTTATCCCTTGCTTCAATCTACTCTTACTACTTTTCTAACAATAATTTTCTACCCTCCTTACTGTCACGAATGTGTATTAAACAAACGTATAATATATATACTGATATAGTATAAAATACACATATACTTAATTTATACGTTAAACATCTTGTTACTTTTTTTAAAAAATAATTATTTTGACTAACAGTGCCATTACGGTATTTAACCAACAAAATTTATTACTGAACCAAATTTTATTACTGAACCAACATTTAAGTAATCTTGGAAACATTTAAATATATGAGACTGAAAAAAATGACATTTTAGTATGTTAAATCATTACTGCTGAGCGTTATAAATCGCCTATGGGGTGGCTAAACATAACTACTATCTACAAGGTGTGTGATTTAATACATTGAAGGTCCCAATGATTGAGTGTCCAAAAACATAAACACTGTCTACAGGGTGTGGGATTTATTAAATCGAAGCCCCAACGATTGGGCAGCCAAAAACATAACCAATGTAACGGTAAAAAGATGCCAAACCAACAACACGACCCAATCCACAAAGTCAGATTCAAACTCAGTTGAACCAACCTGAATTCAAACCCAACTCATGAGCTCAGATCGAATCAATGGATGACATATGTCAACGGTACATGACTATGCACCAAGAAACTAGCTCAACAGATGATGATGATTTCTGAGACCCCTGATCTGACTCTACGAACATATAATAAAATAACTAAGGTTATTTATAAGTCAACTCATATATGTATGTTCGGGTTGCGAATATAGACAGCGAACATTAATATTAAAATAATTATTGAATAATGAAGAAAATTAAAAACCAAATGTGATAATAAAATGTTTAATAATAATAAATATTTTGTTCAACTTTTATGATTAAGATTATATAGATTACATCTAGTCTTTAAGAATGAGAGTTATAATTTACAATAAAAATGGCAGTCGTTATTATATGCCAATAACTATTTCACAATATTGTAGGAGGATTATACGTGTCTATGCCCTGACAAGAAAATAAAGGTATTTGGCTTTGACAGAAATTATTATTCTTATTTTAAAAGAAAGAATGTGAGATTCATTTTCACATTCGTAAATCAACTCACGAAAAGCATGATAACTATTAGGGCATAACTTTATTGTTTAACAAAGAATTTATTTAATGAGAAATGAATACGAAGTTGTTTGACTTTAATAAAATCAATTCATCACAATTTGCAAGCATGAGAGTGAGGCTTTATTTGAACTGAGAGATAATGGTGCTGACGATTTTACGAGCATTAAGAATAAATAGGAAAAATGATGGCTTGTCAGTGATTTGGGAAAATAGCAGGGTGGCTTGTATTTGACAAGTCTTTGATGCCCTATGAAGGATTCATGGAACACAGGGAAAGCCAGGCTGGATCATAGCCATGGACTTTTTTCCAGTATACAAATGAGCAAGGGAGGAAGTTGCTTTCTTCCTATTTATTAAAATAACATGAACATCACCGATGACAAGCTTACGAAGCATGAGATAGCTCGCATCAGCAATGTTCAGAAAATGATGACTAGACCTGGTCAAGTTAAATTAAAGTCAAATATGCTTTAACCAAAAAGTACTTAATGCAATTATAAAATTATATTAATTATACCTTAAATATCATGCCCTCCCTGAATATTAATATAAAGTATAAAATTTAAATGAGAATATATTGATATTAATTCCTTTATCGACTTTTTTCAAAACATTTTAACATTATTAATCTGAATAAATAATTATTGGTGACACTCAAGAAAATAGCTGGGGCATAGGTTAGCACTGGATAATAGTCATTATCAGCCATTAGTAAAAGTAGTAAACATTTAATAAATCTTTCAACTCGATAATTAATAGAACTGTATTAAATTCGTTCTAGTGGGAAAGAATTACTATAACTTAATACTATATTATTTTCATAAGGTAAATGTAATGAAAGAGATTATAATCAAAATAAATGACATTAATAATTATTCAATAAATATATATAATACAGTTAGTGAAATGAACTGCCATCATAAGAAAGGAAAGTTAACAAATATTAAATTTAAAGACTAGAGATAGAGATAGAGAATTACTTATACAAATAAAGGCATTATAAAGCAAGAAGGAAATTTAACAGAAACTAATTTTAGAAGGTGGTGTAAAATAAAGTTCGGAGACTGGCCAGAAAGTTGCAGTTTATTTAAGGGAGATATTCCATTTCTTCCTTGGCTGGTTCCTGAGTTTACACAGCAGAGTCCGATTGTGTTGAAACATAGGCGCGCATTTTTAACTTATGTGAACCGCATTTGGATTGATTCTTTCAGGTTTGGCAGCATGATTGGTGTGGAAACAGTTTAGATTTGCAGCTACATTGAAGATCTTTTGGGAACTTTGGTCCCAGCAGTCAGACTTCTGAAGTTAACCCCTTACCATGATGGAGACACTAGAAAGATTCATAATTTAGAATGCACATAGCTTCTAGTAGCACTGCTCTCAAAACAAATATGGCTTCTCTCTCTTGAAACTTTTCCGGGCTATTTATACCTGTTCTCTGGTTTCCTGCCTATACCAACTCTTCATGCCTTCAGGCTAAAGCTTCTTACCTTATCAAAGTTACAAATTTTGGTTAATTGATTTTAGATACATTTCTTGATAATGCTTTCAAACTCATTAACTTTGAATTCATTTTCTAATTAGAAAATGAATTTGTAAATCAGAAAAATGATTTTAATTAGGAACCGTCCTTACATTTTAAATTATTATCTTTTGGCTAATTAATAAAACTTTCCCCATTGTCTTTGGGAGCAGGCAATCTGAAAGCTTATCGAAAGAATGTAGCTTTTAATCACTGAAATCTGAACAACCTGTTTAAAAGTAAAAATAAAACATTCCGACGCAATGAAACTTTATAACGAAATATATATTTAAGTATTTATAAATATACACACACAATCCATGCAGTTATAATATGCACGTTTTCATGAATAATTTTATGATGAATTTATTAATGATATTGATTAGTTTAAATATTAAAATAGTTGGTTTTAACACATGTTTATATAATACTGTTTTTTAATGAAACTAGCGTGTATTGAATGTATAAAGCCCCATTGCATTCGGAAATTCATGGTTAGTACTGTAACAGTCAGAATCGTCTATCTCGCTAACACACTACAGAATTCAAACCCCAGAACGAAACTGAACATTCTAGGAGGGGTTGCCTTCTAGATATACTAAGTTCGAATCTAAAGCCCAAATTTCACAGCGCCATCTATGTGACAACGCATCTGATGCCACTACTAGTATGACCTTTGACCAGTGCCTGGTGGTCAGGGAGAAACAAAAGACTCTATACTAAAAGAAGTTTGGGTGGCTAATTAACATCTATGGATTTACAAAAGAAATGCAGAAAATATATATATAGACCGAGACAGTGATAGGAATCAAATAAAATAAGAGATCAAGTTTAGTTTTAAATAATTTCACAAAATTTATTCATATAAATTATATATATAATGCCACTGTCTGCTTATATGAGACAGGGACGTGTATTAAATAATTGTAGGCATTATATTTCCACAACTGACAAAAAGACTTTAAAACAAAGTGATGTATTCTATTCCTCGGGCTAATAGCATTACGATAATGTCCTTGACGAGATAGGAACATGTGCGAGGTGCTTTGAGCAATTATACAAGTTTAGGAAAATATTTGAAATTAAGTGTGATAAAATATTTATTGATTTCAAGAATAGCACAGATAAAAGCTTACTAAGCAACAAAGTGGGAATGTGATCAAGGCATTTATTTGAGAATAATAAAAATAGAGTTACATTGGGAGGTCAGTATTGCTAATAATGAATTTATTAAAGTTGGAGGGTGTGACACATTTAAGTCACGGATGCTTTGTAAAATAAATATAAAATAAAACAATATTGGAGATCCGAAATAATTACGGAGGGCATCTCGCCGCTAACCCGTAGGAAAGTATTTTATGAACAGCCAAAACTTAGCGACTGTGTGATGATTGTATTTAATTCCCAGGGGTGTCATTTGGGACACCCTCTGCCTGGAAACTTGCAATAAGCAAAAAGAACGGACTTTGCCGTGTAAAGAATCCTTGGAAAAATAAAACAAAGCGGTCTCAACAATCAATTCATTTATCAGCAATATGAGGGTAGTGTATATAAAAACATACTAAATGGGTTTTACTCGGATTAAGAGAAATGCCCAATCAAATTCCCCGAAATTCATTTAAAATTCTCGACGTCAATGATGAACTTTATAATTAAAGTAGAACACGGTAATTAAAATAGGAAAATGTATGCTTGCGGGTTTGAAAAGTAAGTATAGATTTATATACGCAATCATGCATTTGGGGACACATTTAAATCACTGACCTCGCACATACTCTCATGGTAGATGAAAATCAATAAAATGTAGATTTTAAACTATGTGATTATATTATATTAAAGAAAAGAATTGCCCTCGAATGAGTGATTTGCAATATAATAAAATTGGAAAATTATAAATTTAAAATATGCCTTAATAGCGGTGTCTTACTTTCAATAAAGGGAATAGTTCACTCGGTCAAAGATGATTCTGACACATTATCATAATAAAATAAAAGAAAGCTTTATAAATAGAAAATATTAACCCAAGGATAGAGAGCAAAATGTTGAGTATATTTAAACACGTTAAAGAAATACATAATGAAGTTATGTGAAATATAAGAAAACAATGTTAAATAGCTGTAGCATGTTAGTTAGGAATCACAAGAGCTCTTGGGTTAATTTAGGGTTACCTCTGGAGAAGCATTTTTAGGTAGATTGATGGTCAGCAGGTTTTTATATAATTTAACAGCAAAATCTGGAAATGTTCATATTTTTGGCAGCAGCAGCAGTTCCGGGATTCCCCATGTGATAACTTCTGATGGTCTATGGCAGCATATAACCATTTCAGAGAGAAATAGCCTTCTTGCACTCTACTCTGTCATGTCAAGATTTACAAATTACTACAATAATTTTGGTTAGACACATTAGACCTCAGAATTATTTCTCTTAGAAACATTAGAAGAACTAACTGGAGAACAAAAGAAAACCATTCTTTTTATAGTAGACGTTAACAATAGAACTGCCCTGGAGCATTACAAAAATATATCGGACTTATCAGCTGTAATTAAATCTATCCCAATGTCTAAAGGAATTCAACATTAATTAATTTCTTTTGTTAATTTCCCTGTCGACATTCGGATTACAAACTAGATTTAATTAAAAATTACTTTTATTAATTAAAGAAAACCTTAAGTGGACATCTGCTGTTTTTAGATAAAACTTATATAATATTAGCTAATTAAACTATTGTCCCTCATTTATTTTAAAGAAATATTTGGAATGACTTTTATTAAATTAAACGAAAATTATTTTACTTTTAACTTGCAATATTTGAATCTATTTACTAAACGAATATTTACTAAATGAATTTTATTTTAAATCAAAATATATTACGACAGTAATATATTTGTAAATAGATTCAAACAAAATAACTTTAACAATTTATAATTTTGATATGTTTTTAAAATGCATACCATAGTGTGTGCGCAATTATGACTTATATAACCTACTTTTTAATAAATCAAAATTATGTGAACATATACATTATCTATAACCTTTTATTTATTTGGGAATGACTTATATATATAATACGAGCATTGTACTGGTGGTTTAAAAGTAGGTGGGATTTTCGGTATATAACTGTATTGCAGACACACTACGATAGATTGGGGTTCAAACTAAGGTATGAGGGTAGGAAATAGGTAAGAAAAGGTGAAATGAAGATCTGCAAAGCAGACCCTACTGTTTCACATTCCCTTAGTGATGGAACAAAAAAAAATTGTTAAAAAAAAAGATCTTACAACAGGTGTCCACCTATGAAGCCTGCATAAACAAAATTTACAAGATAACCCATAATGTACAGGATATAAATATAATGAAGAAATGAAACTGAATTATATACCCGGATCATATTAATAAATCTACCATCTAGTGAACATTTTTTTATTATCTCCCCCCCCCTTTCAACAAAATTTTATTTTAAAAAACTAATAGTTTAACACTGTTTATATCCGATCTCCTTTTTATATTATCCTGTGACGTGTCCATTTCTTTTTTGTTGTGTTTTTTTTTTTAAAAAAACTACTATAATCCTGGGTCTGGTGGGTAATAACTGCTTTTATAATTTGATGACTGCAGTCTTGGATTATCAGGTCTCTTTACCTTGTCTGGCGGTTCTTTGGCCCAGGGACTGAAATGCAGAGTGGTTAAGAATTCGGCCATTTCCTCCACCTCTTTGATTCTGCTGCCCGCCATCAGCTGTTGTATCGGTAATGGCATATTCTGTTGAATGGTACATATGAGTATCAGAAAATGCAAATGTGCTAAGTGATCGAAGGCGATTGACCTGGCGAATGAAAAATTGCATGTGTGTTTCCTTGATCGCTCCGTACTTCTCTTGGCAAATGGTATTTAGAATTCTGCTCTGCCGATCCTCACTCCAATAATATCTTAGTAACAGGCTACCGTAATTCGCAAAGGTGTTTGGTTTTTTTGCCAACATGCCCCACCAATCTTTTGCATAGCCATATAAATGATGGCTAGCAATAGCAGTCTGTTCATGCGGATCCGTTTTATAAAATTGAAAGAAATTTCGCAGGCTATCCAGGTGTGGGTGGGGGGTTTCTCCTATTTCTCCTCGAAATATTTTAACAGTTAATATCTTAGCAAGTTGGGTTTGAACCCCAAAGTCTGGAATTAAGGTCCTGTAAGTCTGGAATTAAGGTCCTGTGGATTGTATCTATCCCACTACTATGTGCTTGAGGAGGTGGTAGATCAGCGTTAGAGGTCTGACATCTTTGGTTTAGATCCACTGTCTCGTTGATACTGTTTGTATCGTCAGGTTCTGTTTTCGCTATCAGGACTTTGTTGTCCAGGTATTGTATTATTTTTGGCTCAGTTTGATCTCGGCATTCGCTCATTTTTTTTTGATTTCCTGAGCAGTATTCTTCCAGTTTCCATTGGAGAGCCCTATGTCCTTCTCTCACTTGTGCCAATTCATCGAGGAGCATCCTGGTAAACTTTTTATACTCCGTCTCTTTTCTTTGGGCTTCCTTTTCCTGCTTTCTTGCCCTCTCTTCGCTTCTTTTATATAATTCCACCAGATAATCCAGATTGGAATCTTCCTTGCTCGTTTGCTGGACAGGTCTCATACTTATTGGAGGAGATTCAAGAAATCCAGATGTGTCCGGTTCTTGATCATCGTGGTCGTTGTCCATATTATCCATGGCCTTGGATGATTATCGTGATCAATGATGATGATGATGATTTTTTTCCTATTATTTTATTGCTAATTATTTAATATATCCTAAAAAAAAATTTTTTTTTAACGAATAGGTGTACTCTTAAAACACAATGTATAGCACTGATAAAGAAAATTTTTAAACTGTTTTACGTTGAGCTTACTAAAACTAATACGGTTAAAAAATACTATTATTATTTTTCCTTGTTTGATTCTCTGTGATTATTACGTTTGACTTCAAATTTTATTAATGGCTAATAGACTATCCCCCTCTCAGTTCTGTTGGCCTAATTGCTGCTTTTACATTTATCACTAAAACCCCAACTACTGCCCTCTTACTATTGCTAAAATTTCTCGCTTAAATCTGCTGCCAACATATATATTTTTAACTGCCAGTATATATAAAAATCTCTTAAATTCTACCTGTCAAATTGTTTTGCTAAAATATATTTTTAAACTCAAGCAACTTTATTTATATATATATAAACATTCGCTAGATCCGGGTATAATTATTTCGTTCCCTCTTATTTAAGATTAGCATACATATATATTTTTATTTACATAATTATTCATCCGATTCACATCTCATTATTTGGTCTAAGAAAAATTTACACATGTTAGAAAAAAACAAATTATACAAAAGAATTGAGCCTGGTGACAAAATTTATTTTAGAAGTAACTCCATTTAGTGAAATTACCCTTGGGCGCCATGTCACCAGTTAAAATATCCATAGACTGTTAGCTTCCCAAAATTAATTTTAAATTATTCCATTTAACTACGGGCACTCATTAAAACATTCGCATTTTTATTGATTACAAAAATTTAATTATTATTATATTTCTGAATTCCATACAATAGCCTATTATATCTAGGTCATTACCGTACAAAATTATCATTATGCTATCTTGCGCATTGAGCCGATAAAACTTTATTTTGATAGAAAAATACAATATTTGAAATCTTCATAGATTGTCACAATATTCACTTGGGACAATATTTAAGTAATTCACGCCATGCGTATATAGCGTGACTTAAATGAAACAACAAATACAGATGGCTCGAATCGCACTATAGCAAGTTTGGACAAGTTCTGATTATATAAAATAAGTAATTGAATGCCCGAGTCAAACAAAATATATGAAATATACACGCAAATAAACGAATATAGAGTTTGAAAATATTATATATCAAAAATATAAAGGATTTGAGTGATTAAATACGAATACAAAATGCTAAAATTAAGCTACAGGGATGTGGGTGTTTAACTAATTAAGATCTACAGGGATGTGGGTGTTTAAATATTCGAGGCTCCACGTTTGGGCAAGCCATGGACCCGGAAAAAAAAATTTACTATGTAACAGTCAGAATCGTCTATCTCACTAACACACTGCAGAATTCAAACCCCAGACATGAAACTGAACATTCTAGGAGGGGTTGCCTTCTAGATATACTAAGTTCGAATCTAAAGCCCAAATTTCACAGCGCCATCTACGTGACAACGCATCTGATGCCACTACTAGTATGACCTTTGACCGGTGCCTGGTGGTCAGGGAGAAACAAAAGACTCTATACTAAAAGAAGTTTGGGTGGCTAATTAACGTCTATGGATTTACAAAAGAAATGCAGAAAATATATATATAGACCGAGACAGTGATAGGAATCAAATAAAATAAGAGATCAAATTTAGTTTTAAATAATTTCACAAAATTTATTCATATAAATTATATATATAATGCCACTGTCTGCTTATATGAGACAGGGACGCGTATTAAATAATTGTAGGCATTATATTCCCACAACTGACAAAAAGACTTTAAAACAAAGTGATGTATTCTATTCCTCGGGCTAATAGCATTACGATAATGTGCTTGACGAGATAGGAACATGTGCGAGGTGCTTTGAGCAATTATACAAGTTTAAGAAAATATTTGAAATTAAGTGTTATAAAATATTTATTGATTTCGAGAATAGCACGGACAAAAGCTTACTAAGCAACAAAGTGGGAATGTGATCAAGGCATTTATTTGAGAATAATAATAATAGAGTTACATTGGGAGGTCAGTATTGCTGATAATGAATTTATTAAAGTTGGAGGGTGTGACACATTTAAGTCACGGATGCTTTGTAAAATAAATATAAAATAAAACAATATTGAAGATCCGGAATAATTACGGAGGGCATCTCGCCGCTAACCCGTAGGAAAGTATTTTATGAACAGCCGAAACTTAGCGACTGTGTGACGATTGCGTTTAATTCCCAGGGGTGTCATTTGGGACACCCTCTGCCTGGAAACTTGCAATAAGCGAAAAGAACGGACTTTGCCGTGTAAAGAATCCTTGGAAAAATAAAACAAAGCGGTCTCAACAACCAATTCATTTACCAGCAATACGAGACTAGTGTATATAAAAACATACTAAATGGGTTTTACTCGGATTAAGAGAAATGCCCAATCAAATTCCCCGAAATTCATTTAAAAGGGTCCGCACATTCTCGACGTCAATGATGAACTTTATAATTAAAGTAGAACACGGTAATTAAAATAGGAAAATGCATGCTTGTGGGTTTGAAAAGTAAGTATAGATTTATATACGCAATCATGCATTTGGGGACACATTTAAATCACTGACCTCGCACATACTCTCATGGTAGATTAAAATCAATAACATGTAGATTTTAAACTATGCGATTATATTATATTAAAGAAAAGAATCGCCCTCGAACGAGTGATTTGCAAGATAATAAAATTGGAAAATTATAAATTTAAAATATGCCTTAATAACAGTGTCTTACTTTCAATAAAGGGAATAGTTCACTCGGTCAAAGACGATTCTGACACATTATCATAATAAAATAAAAGAAAGCTTTATAAATAGAAAATATTAACCCAAGGATAGAGAGCAAAATGTTGAGTATATTTAAACACGTTAAAGAAATACATAATGAAGTTATGTGAAATATAAGAAAACAATGTTAAATAGCTATAGCATGTTAGTTAGGAATCACAAGAGCTCTTGGGTTAATTTAGGGTTACCTCTGGAGAAGCATTTTTAGGTAGATTGATGGTCAGCAGGTTTTTATATAATTTAACAGCAAAATCTGGAAATGTTCATATTTTTGGCAGCAGCAGCGGCAGTTCCGAGGTTCCCCATGTGATAACTTCTGATGGTCTATGGCAGCATATGACCATTTCGGAGAGAAATAGCCTTCTTGCACTCTACTCTGTCATGTCAAGATTTACAAATTACTACAATAATTTTGGTTAGACACATTAGACCTCAGAATGATTTCTCTTAGAAACATTAGAAGAACTAACTGGAGAACAAAAGAAAACCATTCTTTTTATAGTAGACGTTAACAATAGAACTGCCCTGGAGCATTACAAAAATATATCGGACTTATCAGCTGTAATTAAATCTATCCCAATGTCTAAAGGAATTCAACATTAATTAATTTCTTTTGTTAATTTCCCTGTCGACATTCGGATTACAAACTAGATTTAATTAAAAATTACTTTTATTAATTAAAGAAAACCTTAAGTGGACATCTGCTGTTTTTAGATAAAACTTATATAATATTAGCTAATTAAACTATTGTCCCTCATTTATTTTAAAGAAATATTTGGAATGACTTTTATTAAATTAAACGAAAATTATTTTACTTTTAACTTGCAATATTTGAATCTATTTACTAAACGAATATTTACTAAATGAATTTTATTTTAAATCAAAATATATTACGACAGTAATATATTTGTAAATAGATTCAAACAAAATAACTTTAACAATTTATAATTTTGATATGTTTTTAAAATGCATACCATAGTGTGTGCGCAATTACGACTTATATAACCTACTTTTTAATAAATCAAAATTATGTGAACATATACATAATCTATAACCTTTTATTTATTTGGGAATGACTTATATATATAATATGAGCATTGTACTCGTGGTTTAAAATTAGGCAGGATTTTCGGTATATAAGCGTATTGCAGACACACTACGATAGATTGGGGTTCAAACTAAGGTATGAGGGTAGGAAATAGGTAAGAAAAGGTGAAACGAAGATCTGCAAAGCAGACCCTACTGTTTCAGTACTAGGGTTTGAAGTGGGCTATATGTGAGATATCATGAAGCTAGGATCGAACTGCTTCAATATGAAGTCGTCCACATTTACATGGTATTTCATAGTTGCAGTTTTTTTCTTTTCAGCATTTCAAGTTTAGGCTTTGTAGATGTTAGAATTCCTAGTAGTATGGTAAGGCTCAGGAAAATTGTTCAGATGTTATATTGATTGCACATTTTCCATAATTTGTCTAATATTTTTGGAACGCATGGGTTCATTACAGTACCAATATAATTGATTTTTTTTTTAATTTGATGGTTCTTTTTGTTGTCTACTTAAGGTTTTCTTAATAACAGCTGAAGGACAACCATTTTTCATAAATGTTTGTTCTATATAGATCTTTCCTTTTTCCAAATCGCTGGTTTCTGAACAAGCTTCTTTTGGTCTGTTCCGTAGTGATTGTATAACTCCATGTTTTTAGTTTCTGGTGTGGGTTTTCGGTAAACTGTAGTTTTGATTTTGCAACGAGGGAATCTTGTCACAAGAACATATAAGAATGCCAATTTTTTTTTTTTTTGAATTTAATTTATGCAGTTATGTGCTATTACTAACAGTTCAATGTTTTTGGAATATTTAAATAAAAGTTAAATTTTTCTAAAGACGTTCAATATTCATATTAGAAGATTGGAATAGTCCAATATAAAAATGTATTGTGTGTTCCCTTTCTCAATCATAATTTTTTTACAATAGATATTTTAATGACCATAGGTTTATACCAATTTATTCTAATTTCAGGGTTTGTTTTTCCCTGAATAATATGTAACAGAAGATCAGCAATTTGGACCATTTGTTTGTACCAGAACACTAACTTTTCCAAATATTTCAGTGTGCTTCCTATTTACGTCTTTTGCTATCAGTTTTGATTTTTGTAAATTAAGTTTTATTGTGAAATTGCAATTTGTATTCCAATAATTGTATGCTGCTAAGGATATTTCAGAACGACCATCCATTTCAATGGCAATGGTTGAGTCACATATTTTAAGTGGCAGCAGTATTTATTCATTATTAATGGATTTGCATTCTTAAGATCTACTTATTGGTTATTTGCACAAACTGGTTTGTAAAATTAGTAATCATTGAAAGGTTGCTAATCTTTCACATGCGCTACAGTTGTTTCTCAGACAGCCAATCAGATTTTTAAACAGCTGTCTTTTAAGAACGATCAGGCTTTTGACATTTTTTTTGTTCTTGCTCTTTGGTTATTTTTCACACTTTCTCCAAGTGACTTATTTTCCCCCCAATTTTTACATTTTTTCATTTGTCCATCTATTAGCTAAGTGTATGAACTTTCCGCACCTGTAACAATTGATTTCTTCATATCTGTTTACTTCATTTATTTTAATGATGTTTATTTGACTTATTCTGCTACTGTTGCAATCTCAAACTGGTGGGTGACTTTGATTGTTGTTTTGTGTTTTCAAACTTACAGTCTTTTGCTAATTCTTGTAATGCAGTTTCGAATTCATGAGTTTTCTCATCTCTATTTTGTCTACAAATCTGAAAATGGAGATGTGGTACATGTTTGGTGTGTTTGGGATGAAAATATTTTTGTAATATGCCTTGTAATTCTGAATATAGCAAATTTTGAGGTTTTTAGGATTGCATAGATGGTTTGCTATTTGGACTACATCTATGTTCGCAAAATATAACACAATGGCAATCCTTTTCTCATTTTTTTCGATATTGTTAATTTTAAAATTTGGCCATTCGGATCCTTTATGTATATCAAATTCTCCAATATTAACCTGTCACATAATTTTGATAAGTAACTGCATAATTTAATAATTTAGGAATTTCCGATTACTATTTTTACTGATGCTTAAATAGTTCCAGATATCCTAATGGTTTAAGGAACCACACATTTATTTTTGGTGTTAATTAAAAGGTTCTTGGAAATTCCAAGAGTTTGTCAACTGTGCCAATGTTGTATATTGAGTTGCTAGTGCACGTAGCCGAGAGGGAACTCCAGCAATCAAATAAAATAAATACCAAAAAGGTTTTTAGTAATCAAGCAATAAAAATAAATAATATGGAGGTCCATACAAGCTTTCTACATCTCTGGGACATGCTTTTTGATCTTCAGTGGAGCAGTGCACTGCACTGGTATTTGATTCTTCTGTGGGAAGTATCCTGTTTTTTTCTTAGCTCTTGTACTTCTGTTGGGTTGCTTTAGTGATCTGCTGGATATATATTCTATTGTCTTACTTCTTGGTTCTTTAACTTAAATCCAGCTGAGATGGTTTACATTTTGACGGATTTATATTACAGGATGCTATTGTTCTCTAAAGTACGTACTTTATTAATAATTTTTCTAAATTCCAAATAAAATTCCAGATATTATCTTTAATATGAAATAAAATCCAATTAACGGATGTAATTAGTTTTTTGTTTATCAGATAAACTTTGTAATTTTAATGTCCTGAAAAATTTTTAGACAAAAAAAACCAATTATATTATTTCTAAATAATATATAGGGTATATGAGCACAGACTTCCACATGAGCCACTACTCTCCACACTATCTCATAACACTGGTACACTTAACACATACCTGCTGAAAAGATAAATAATCACCAATATACGTATTTCATGCTAAACCAGCAATCATCAATTGGTCCCGATTACCATCTCCACACGTATATGCTATAAATGCTCAGATATATATTAAGATAGCCAATCCTCATACTTTAATAGACAGGCTTCAATCTACTCCACACTCCAACTCTTCAACAGTCCATCCAATTGAAAATCTGATGATGGAATGCTCGAAGGCCACCCTGAGGCCGAGATTCCTGTCACACCCATCTGACCCCTCATGTACAGGACATAATCCATTTTAATACATATACAAGGGATGGGCAGACATCTCTACTATGTAATAACTGAAACACACAGACTTATTATATACCTGTGTCTATTTATGTAATATATAGAGTATATGAGCACAGACTTGGAGTAGATTGAAGTGTGAAGTAGATTGAAGCCTGTCCATTAAAGTATGAGGATTGGCTATCTTAATATATATCTGAGCACTTATAGCATATATGTGTGGAGATGGTAATCTGGACCAACTGATGATTGCTGGTTTAGCATGAAATACGTATATTGATTATTTATTTTTTCAGCATATATGTGTTCAAGTGTACCAGTGTTATGAGATAGTGTGGAGAGTGGTGGCTCATGTGGAAGTGTGTTCTCATATACCCTATATATTACATATATAGACACAGGTATGTAGTAAACCTGTGTGTTTCAGTTATTTCTAAATAAACAAGTTTTATATTGCATTTCAAATTGTTTGCTGGTCTAATTTTAATATTGTGTTTTTTAATACATCAAATATTTAAAGTAGTATTTACTATTAAAAGATTTCCATAACTTTACTAATAAGCAATTATCTGAAATGCTAGCTAATTCCATTTATAGGTAAAATGTGATGTGATGTGATGTACTGTAGCTTCTTCTTAAACGAAGTCAAGAATCTCTCAGCAATTATACCAAGAGAAACTTGTTAGCTATCTCTCATATGAAAACTTGACCATCCCATTTCTCCTTGAATTGCCTCCCTTGCTGTCCATACATTTGTATCCCATGCATGTCTTCCTACTTCCCTTTGAACTTTTTCTAAATAATTTAATACCCCATTACTAACATATAATGCATCATTACCATATGTTAACCCTGCTACTGCAACTCCTTTCCATATAATTCTAGCTACATCATATTTATTATATGAAAACACTGTTAATTTCTTTATCTATCCCTTTCTTTTCTTTGCTTCATTTATCAATTTTTTCTCCCATTCAACCAAATATTTATTAACTGAATATGGCGCCCTCTAACAAATTAATTTAGAACTTAATTATCACGTGATTAGCTAGGAGTTAAAATACTTACGTTTTATCTTTCAGAATAATGCCAACTTTTCTTCCGAGTGCTTTTCTGGATATTATTTAATTTGTAATGCCTTTCTTCATGGTCATAAACTGTTTTCAGTTCTTTGTAAAATCTCAAAAATTCATTATATTGTATTTAAAGATTTTATTCTTATGTAATAAAGTTACTATAAAAGAAATACTTTTATTTATTTATCATTTTACTTTTTTACTTACTAACGTTATTTCAAGGATGAGCGTTAATATCTCATTTTTATGTTAATTTGTATCGGTACATTATAAGCAAAATCGTATTGCGTTTTCTTCGAATTTGTATACGCCATAACCAATAGTTAGCTACCATTGCACAATAGATTTAAGGTATTATACTAAATAAAAAATATATATATAGTTGAAACAATGCTTATATAATTAAGGCAGTTCAGTTCAGAAAATCAAGATTTGACAAGAAGTAACATATTTGTGTAACATATTTAAACATATTATATCAAGGTTGTAAAGATAGTTGTAATAGTTTCACAATGCTTTTAATTTTCTTATCAGTTGTTATGAAGTTCAGAGAATCCTCTCTTGATAGTATATTTATTGTTCTAATCCACTCATTATAGTCATGTGGGCTAAAATGCTGATAGAGATTCCTATCAGAAGATAGACTAACCAATATCTCTCTTTATCTATGATCTCAATTGTATCGTGTTTATTTTACAGTCATTAACGATGTATTTTCCGTTTGATTCAACCTACATAAGCTAAAAGTTGTTGTTTTTAATTCTTAAGCTGATTAGCCCACACATTGTGGTTAATACAAACTTATTGTCAAAACTATAGTATCATCTAGGAGAATAAAAATCCATCCGATTTACTAATGGTTTGGGCATCAAAATAAGCTTACTTACTAACAATTATATGAAGGAATGCCTGAGCAATTGAATTTTTATTTTGAGATATTTATTAACTTTACCTATTATTATTTTTGATTATTAATTGATTGCTTTTTTTGCTTTCTTACACACAAAATCAACGCATCAGAATATGGAATTGTGTAATGACATATTTTGACTTGTTTTGTTTCAGATAATAGCACGATATTATTTATTACTAGAATATATTAGGTTAAGAAAATAATTGCACCACAAATTTTATATTTCTGAGAAAAAAGCGTTATTATTCATAATAATCAAAATGTTTGGGAGATTGGGAGATTATGAAATAAAATAACTTAGTTTGATAAGAAAAAGCATCTAAAAAAATCCATAGCTTGTAGCAAATTAATAAGACTATTTACAGAATGTGTTGACAAAGTGGTGTTTAAGATGACAACAGTTTACAATATTTTTAGTTTAGATTGCAGAACGTTATGGATTCATATCTTGAATTTTTTAATAATATATAAAAAAAATGTTTGTATCATTTTGAATAAACCACATGTGAGATGAATGTATGATAAAAAGGGCTTGAACTGAAATATGTTGTAAAATGAAGAAAGGGTTTCTTTCTTTCTTAAATTAACAATTAGACTGAAGGGCATGTCAAATTATAAATAAATAAAAAATAGCCATCTATTATACGCTTTTCTAGAAAAATATAAACAAACAAACAAAAATGTAAATAGAGACCCAAAAAGGCACTTTCATGGTAGTCTGACAAGGAAATGTCACATATGTCTGAAACCAGCAATTACTCTAATATTACGATCTTGGAAAATAATTTCTACATGGGGGCTTTTGACAAACTGAATCAACAATTAAAAATTTATTTGGACAAATGTCAATAGTATAACTTTATATACTGGAAATGAAACAAATATCTACTAACACAAATTTACAATTTTTGTCAGAAATTATCTTCCACCATCTAAATTTATAAACTCGTATTTTTAAAAAGTGGACACTATAACTTTCTTTAGTGGAGATGAAACAAACACACATGTATGTCTTTTCTGAGCAATGATCTTCTAAGAGGCAAAGTTTTAACAATATAAATTTATTACAAATGATAACCAAACAAAAAAAGTAATGTATATATTGTAACAGTTGTGTTACATGGTATATAATAATGTAGTGTGTATGCACAAATATATATAAAATTGAAAGTAAAAGTACAAATAAACATAGACAAAAATATTTTTTACCTATAACAACTGTAAAGGGTTAAATAATTTTGAATTTAAAATAAAATTTTATAAATTAAACATTTAAATAGGTCTAATAAATATTTTTATTAATTGTGATTTTGTAATTAAAAACAAGCATGTTTTATGACAATAGATATCCTGGTATATATAAAAACATCTTCTATCCATTTCGAAAATCTTTTCCTTTAAGAAACATTTAGAGATTATATTTGTGATAGAGTTTCAAAATTGCTTTTGGAAGGATTATAAAGTTATTGGAAAATATTAAAAAGATAAAAACAGTTTTTAATTAATATATTTTGTCACTCCACCCTAATATATAAAATGTTGATAAAAAGATTGTGATGTTGTAGGTGTGTTTTTGAGAAGTAATTGGCTGGCAGTAGAAAGGGTTTGGAGAGTTAGACAGAGCTCCCATGAAGATCTAAGAAAAAGTAAAGAAGGCAAGTGTAGTAGCTGGTCTATAATTTACAACTAAGATTTTGATTCATATAAAAGAATATCCCACTTTCTGCATTCATTAGCCTGCAAAAATGTGTTCTAGAAGACAGTTTGCTTTCCTGAAGTCTATCCAATTCTCAGCAGAAGGGATATCACTGTATGTTGCACGCCAGCATTTACCTAGACTATACCTGTCCTGATAATGACATTTACCCAGAGATTCCAACAGTTTATGGAAGAATTGTTATATGTATGCTGCTTTAATATATATATATATATATATATAAGGAATCATGGATAAATACATCATGTCAGACAAATTCAGCTCACATATCATTTCTTCAAAATTATACAACAATTTTTTATATATCTATTATAATAAAATTCAAGATATGAATCCATGATTTTCGGTAATATGAATTAAACATTTTTTAAACGATAGTCATCTTAGACACTTCTCTTTCAATACATTCTGCAAATAGTTTTATTAATTTGTTACCGGTGATGGATGTTCTTAGACACTTTGTTATCAAACTAAGTTATTTTATTTCATAATCTATCAATCCCACAAATTTTTTGATTAATATAAATAATAAAGCTCTTTTCATGAATATGTAGCATTTGTGGTACAATTATTTTATTAACCCTAATATATTTTAGTAATAAATAATATTGTACCATTGACTGAAACAAATCAAGTCCAAATAACATAATTTCATATCCCTACACATTGATTTTGTGTGTTTTTATTTATTCATCAATAACAGGCATGTCAAACTCATTCAAAAAATGGGCCATTTAATGCAACTGGTAAGATTTTTGGGGGCCACATCACACTTGCAAATTTTTTTAAAATTTTATTTTGAAGTGAGAATGCAGGAATATATATGGGGTAATTAAAGCATATTATGTAGTTTAGTGAATTCAGTTCAGTAATATATAATTGACATAGTATTGCATTTATTTAACAATTTATTTTATTGATTACATATTTATAAAATTATAATTTATTGTTTTTACTGGAAACTTGCTGGCTCTTTCCTCCTACTAGTCTTCCAATATCTGGATTCAAAGACTGAGAACAAACAAATTTTATTATAGCAGATAGATGTTTATCAGTTAATCTTGATCTGTAAGCTGTTTTATTTAATTTCATGCATGAAAATAATTGCTCACATAAGTATGTACTTCCAAAAAAAGCTTAAAATTTGTGCAGCAAATTTTTTAATTTTTGGGTATCTTTCACCTAAATAGGAATATATTTTGGGAGTTCCTACTTCTTGATATTTGTTTTTTAAAATCGAATCACTCTGGAAATCAATTAATTCCAGTTGTATTGAAGTCGAAGCTTTTTCAACTTCAAAGGCAAAAGGTCCATTGAAAAGAAAAAAAAATCTTCTAACTCCTTGAAATCAAAATGTTTATCGAATTCATTTTTTATTTCTTCAATTTTTTCTGAGTATTGTGAAAATGAGCACCTTTGATTTTGTGCTTTTAACTACTCACACGTAGGAAAATACGTCAAAACATTCTTTTGCAAATGATTTTTAAACGAATTCAGTTTTTGTAGGCTGCAACTGCATTGTAAATGTTTGTTATCAATTGATCTTTGCCTTGCAATGTAATATTAAGATTATTCAGATGGCCTGTAATATCTATTAAAAATGCTAGGCCTTGTACCCACAATGGATCTTTTATAACAGATATATTTTTGTTTTTTCATCTTTCATTTCAAAAAATAATATTATTTCCTCCAAAAGCAGATAGAAACTCTTTAGAACGTTGTGGCAGGACAACCAAAGAACTTCTGTGTAATAAGAAGATCTTTGAATTTGGATTCTAAATCTTTAAGAATGGAGTAAATTGGTGATGGTTAAGAGCTTTTGATCGAATAAAGGTGACTATCTTTATAACTGTTTTAAGTACTTGGTCCATTTTCAATAATTTTGAAAAGAGAACTTGTTGGTGAATGAGGCAACAAAAAACTTTGATTTTCAGTTTATCTGGATACTCATCTTGTAATCTTCTAATCAGTCATGACCCAAAACCTTTAATTTCACCCATCATCGACTTAGTTCCATCAGTTGTCACAGAAACAAGCTTGTCAAAAGGCAAGTTAATTGTTTTTTTTAAATGCTTCATATGGCATCAAAAATATTTTCATCAGTTATTTAATAACAACATAAGTTTTAAAATAACTGATGATATAAGAAATTGAATTAACTCATTTATTAATTCCACTATCTAGTGATTTAGTTTCCTACCCCCAATTGTAATCACTTATAGAACTGAAACATATTTAGATATACACATTATAAGCAAGTTTTTTGTTTTCTTTCTTCAAACTACAAGTAAAACAAAAGAAATTTACTTTTCCTGGCATTATAATCGTTTCACACAATGTAGACTGGTCACATAACAATATGATTATCAATTTTGCTCCATGAACTAGTAATATTTTGGCATTTGACTGATTCCATGCAAAACTTTGGCTAATATTATTATCGTAAAAAAACATTTTCATTTTTTCCATTTTTCTTTCAACACATCATTCTCCAAACAGATTTCTTCTTTATTAAACATTTTCTAGGATGGTTTTGCTTTTGTACACTTATTTTATACATTTTCTCCAGTCCAGATGATAGATACTTTCACATATGCTAGCAGACTGCTATCATTCTGTACACACATGCTTATGATTTCCATCAAACACATATCATTCAATATAGTTTTCTTTTCAAACTCTACAGAAAGTGATATTCCAACCCATACTGTTCCATGTTAATTATTTCTCTAATCAAAACTTTATTCAATCAGGCATTTAGATTTATCTTTAGTTACGATGTATACTTTTCCATTCACACTCCATTTTATTCTCCGGTATTTACTAAGTTAATTTTATAGATTTTCAAAAATGTATATTTAGCTATATTAAAGAAATTTACTTTTTTTTATTTGTCCTTCACTGGGAATTTAACTGTGTCTACTTATTTCGATGACCCTGAAGCCTGATTACTTCCTTTAGTTTGTCAATTAAATCCAGTCTAAATACATCAATATTAGGGGCTTGCTTCTGTAGATGTATTCTTTGATACCCTGTTAGTATGCACATATGATTCCTTTTAATTATTTTCTCAATATAACAATTTCAAGAGATTTTCATGAATTACTAATTGCTAATTTGCCTGGTAGAGATCAATTAAGTTATGCAACCATTTTAACAAGAACTTTATACTTATATACTATATATTCTTTTTTTTGTTGTGAAATAATAATAATTGAGAAATTTTATCAAACTTTTTAAAAATATAAAAAAAAAAAACAATTACTTGTTTCATCATCTGTAATCACTTTTTCTTTTTTCTTTTTTTTTTCAGCTTTTTCCCCCCAATTTTATTGAAATGATTGTTTGCCACTTTGTGATTGGTCGATTTTCCCACCTTTTTTATTCTGTATTTAATGATATGTTAGTATTTTGTCTATATTACAACTAAGATTTTCAGTTTTAAATATTTCTCAATAAAATTAGTTCCTTTTGGAAACTGAATAAATCATAATTTATTTAGATCCTTCTGGCTTTATTTTTTATACAAATGAAATTCAATATTACTTCTATGATTTTTTAATCATTAACTTATAAAATAAATTTTGATCATTTATTTGTAAACATAATTTAAGATTTAACCATAAATAATAATCACTTTTTTTAAATATCAGTGCATGCAAAGACAATCTTATCTATTTATATAACACATTTGGGTTTTTAAAAATTAGATTTGAAACTTACTAGTTTTAAATCCTATTGACTGTTTACTTACTAGTATATATAATAACTTTATAGATTATTATTTATCTCATATATACTTTTAGTTAATTATTTTAACCATCATATTCTTTATAAATTTAAAATGAACTAAACCCAAGTTCAACCCCTATGATAACTAGCATGTCATTATCTTTCCTAGTTTAATAACTAAATATCATTGGATTTTATAAAATTTAAAATTATGCAACAAAAATTTTATTTCTATTTTTTTTAGGATAGGGATACCAATAAAAAATGCACAATATTGATAGATATAAAGACTGTTATATATGTAGATAAATGTATAGAAATACAAGGCAAAAATAACCAAATTAATAGAAAAATTAGATATACATATAGGTAGATATACATATGGTTGAATGGCTAAATAGTTAAATTGAAGGTTTGATACATACACAAATAAATAGTTAAAAAGCAGGCAGGCAGGCAGGCAGGAAGATAGATAGATAGATAGATAGATAGATAGATAGATAGATAGATAGATAGATAGATAGATAGATAGATAGATAGATAGATAGATAGATAGATAGATAGATAGATAGATAGATAGATAGATAGATAGATAGATAGATAGATAGATAGATAGATAGATAGATAGATAGATAGATAGATAGATAGATAGATAGATAGATAGATAGATAGATAGATGGATGGATGGATGGATGGATGGACGGACGGACGGACAGATAAAGGGACAGATAGATGGAGGGATGGATAGATAGATAGATAGATAGATAGATAGATAGATAGATAGATAGATAGATAGATAGATAGATAGATAGATAGATAGATAGATAGATAGACAGACAGACAGACAGATAAAGGGACAGATAGATGGAGGGATGGATGGATGGATGGATGGATGGATAGATAGATAGATAGATAGATAGATAGATAGATAGATAGACAGACAGACAGACAGACAGACAGATAGATAGATAGATAGATAGATAGATAGATAGATAGATAGATAGATAGATAGATAGATAGATAGACAGACAGACAAACAGATAAAGGGACAGATAGATGGAGGGATGGATGGATGGATGGATGGATAGATAGATAGATAGATAGATAGATAGATAGATAGATAGATAGATAGATAGATAGATAGATAGATAGATAGATAGATAGATAGATAGATAGATAGATAGATAGATAGATAGATAGATAGATAGATAGATAGATAGATAGATAGATAGATAGATAGATAGATAGATAGATAGATAGATAGATAGATAGATAGATAGATAGATAGATAGATAGATAGATAGATAGATAGATAGATAGATAGATAGATAGATAGATAGATAGATAGATAGATAGATAGATAGATAGATAGATAGATAGATAGATAGATAGATAAGATAGATAAAGACAGGTAAGTAAGTAGTATATGTGATTTAGATTTACAAATAATTAAAATAATTAAGTTGCTAGGTTGGTATTCTAAAAGTAGATCACATTAAGATATTCAAGAAAATTCCAGACTGTAAATGGATTAGCAACAACACTAAAAATTAAATAACACACTTTATTTTAAACTAGATTAAGTATTTATGACTTTCCCATAACTTTAAAACTATATTTTAAAGTTTATTTTTGATATTTTGATTTAATAAAAAAAAATACAACAATTAATGTGAGACTATTTAATTTTATTAACTCTAGCAAGTGTTAAAATAAGTTGTTATTTAAGTAAATAATAATTTATGATTATGCACTGAAATATACTCACAAGAAGATGTTTTAAGTAACCAATATCTTATACTAATAATTGCAACATGAATAAATAAAATACAGATGTCCCATAATCACCATTATTGCAATAACTTCAATTGTATGAAAAAAATTATATCATTTTTTAAATATATACCACTTACCAAACTTAATCTGTAGTTCCACAGTAAAAACTGAAGGTTACAATATATATTGTATATTTTAATAATCAATGCTGTATAATCAAAATGTAGTGATTAAATTAAGCAAAATAAATAATGTGGTGTTAATGATTGAACCCTTCAAAACCATTTTTAATTTTTTTAAATTCCAATTTAAATTAGACTTAGTCATCACTTTATTTATTTATAAATAATAATATAACAATTTGTAAATTGTCAAAACAGAGAATCTTTAATATATATAAAATAACTATTACCACGCATTTTCAACTCCTACAACTCCTTATCAAGGCAGTGTAACAAAAACCTATTTTCTCCTAAAATAAATTCAACCTATTATTGCACTGGCCTGGAACAACTAATTGGAAAGCTGGTCAACTTTGAATTCCATAGCACAAGATGAATTTTATATAAGATATGATTTTTTAATCTTATATTTCTATCGTGTGTTACTTGCATTAATATTGTAAAATCATTTGGACTACATACACGGACTGTACTGTTTTGGTGAAAATAAAAAGCTGAATAAACTGTATCATCTTCTCTTGCTCTAGTATATATATATATTTATGTTGCTGAAGGTGATATTTAATAGTTGTCTTGGTTTCCCCAATATATATTGCACTAGAATTTATTTGTGGGCATCCAATAAAATACACAACACTGATTTTATCCACTTTACTTATTACTCTCTTAGAATTGTAGGCAGAGTCCTCCATGCCAACCAAAAATCTTGATTTAAAACTCAATAGATTAATAAACAATTCTAAGGGAGTAATAAATAAAGAGGATAAAAGCTGTGTTGTGTAGTCTATTAGATGCCCACAAATAAATTGTAGTGCAATATATATTTGGGAAACCAAGACAAATATTAAATATTGCCTTCAACAACATAAATACATGTGCATACAAGAGCAAGAGAAGTTGATACAGTTAATTCAGCTTTTTATATTCACCAAAATAGTACAGGTCATGTATGTAGTCCAAAGGATTTTACTATATTAATGCATAAAACGGACGATAAAAAACACAAGATTAAGGAATCATATCTTATACAAAATTCATCTTGTGCTATGAATTCAAAGTTGACCAGCTTTTTTGTTCCTGGCCAATGCAAAGATATGTTGAATTTATCACTTAAGAGAAAATAAGTTTTTGTTACACTGCCTTGATAAAGATTCATAGGAGTTGAAAGTGCTTGGCAATAGTTATTTTATTTACATTAAGGATTCTCTGTTTTAACAATTGACAAATTGTTATACTATTATATTTAAGTTGTATTAAGAGAAGTATTATATTGATTTATTATTTCATATATTTAAAAAAAACATCTTTGAAAGAATCATTTTTTCACTACTTCTCAGGTTCGGTGGTATCATTAATACTATATATTTTGAATGATTTCAAACATCAAAATAACTAAATTTAATAATACAATAGAATTATAATTTTATTAACATTAATTATAAAATAAATGAAATAAAGAAATTGCTGTGTATGTAAGCAAAACTACCAGAAAATATTAAAATAATGGCAATATAAAACATTGTATTCAATAAATGGCCATAAATATTAAATTTAAATGTAATTATGATACAAATATTAATTTTAAGGTTTTATGTTCCAATATAAAAGATACATTTTAAATTGTATAATAAAATGTATTTATTTTGGCTTTTGTTCCAGCCATGACAGAGATGAAAGGCCAATATCGATGCCTATTTTAAAGTTCTGTGCAATATATATATATATATATATATATATAAAATTAAGAGCATGCTAATAGCTCTAAACAAGCTTTTTTTATATATTTATGATAAATGCTACTACAAGAGAAGACATTCAAATCATTTTTATCTTGGATTGTCCCCATCCCCAGACCAGTTCCGACCTATGGGTCTCTTCAGTGAGGAGTTGGGACATTAGATTTAAAAAAACCAACTCAAGCAAAGCATTTATCTAAAAGTTAATTGTTAGAAGAAGATCTGAAACTTTTAGACATATATATATATATATATATATATATATATATATATATATATATATATATATATATATATATATATATAACTACAGTTATAAAAAATAATTGGTTACCCTCACATCAATCAGACATGGTGAAATATTGGATATGACTTCCATATATTCCTTGGCTCTCACAATAAATGGAAAATATAAGCTCTAACATATAAAATATCAGACAAGTCATCCTAAATTAAACAGACTGCTAAACAATATTTAGATTATGCTACACCAGGATCAAACCCCACTCCAATTAGTAAACAAAATTAAATGCAGCATTCTTTATTGTAGTACTATATATTATGTAGAGTGATGAGCAAAAACACTGCCATTAGTGTTGCACAAAATACATATCTACATAAATGAGCAATGAATAATTCTGAGCATAAGTGAATTTTTCTCGGGCATGAGCAGGAATACTGCCATATTTTTGAGTCAGCAAAAGGAAATAGTGAATGTTTTGAACATGACTGAAAATACAAAGTAATGGATGCATGATTCATTTTTCACAACCCCCATGCTATGAACAAAAATAATGTTCCTATGAACAAAAAATGGAATATTGAAATTAATCATTTACATAATGCATATCTTATTGAAATCTCACAATGCACCCAGCAGTTTAATAATGCCATGATTGGGGCATTAGCATACTCTGTAAATTTTAGACATGTTGATAATGAATAATATTTTTTCACACATTCAAAACAGTGATATATATATATATATATAGTCCTTTAATTAAAACAAAATTGTAATTATAATTGAAATAATAAATTTAACAGTTTACAGACTATTATAAACAATCCTTAAATCCACAGAAGTACTTTCAGTTAATTTCTTAAACCTGCCTCAACTGCCATTAAATTAAAAAAAAAAAAACAAAGCGGAAGCAAACATCATCAATTCAAATCCCACGAAATCAATTATGAGATTCATGGGATTTGAATTGATGATGTTTGCTTCCACTTTGTTTTTTTGTTTTTTTTTTAATTTAATGGCAGTTGAGGCAGGTTTAAGAAATTAACTGAAAGTACTTCTGCGGATTTAAGGATTGTTTATAATAGTTTGTAAACCATTAAATTTATTATTTCAATTATAATATATATATATATATATATATATATATATATATATATATATATATATATATATATATATATATATATATATATATATATATATTCTAACCTTTTAAAAATAAATAGTAATTCAATAAATAAATAAATAAATAAATAACCATTTCTAACCTTAAAAATATTATACATCATTGTTTAGGACAATGATATATAATTTCACTGCTCATTGCAGTTTACTTTGGGAATTGGGAATAGATTTGTTTATGTCTGAGGCGATGATTTCGTTTGCTTTATCTAATTTTAAATACCATCTGAATAAATTCGATTTTAATAGCGATTGCTATTAGTATTTTATGATAGTTATGTATGAGAAATATTGTTATTGCCTAGAGTGATCAATAACAGAGTTACTATTTGTTAATGCGTGTTTTGGTTTGTGATAAATAATATAAATCTTAAGGGCATTTCGTTATGACAACTGTTGACTGAACAAATGTAGAGAGATATTGAGGTAGAAGATCCATTATTATGATTGTCACAAAATAACTATCCAATGCTAGCCTATGAATATCATGTAAAAGTGGTGTAACAGTCAGAAAATGTGTGACTCGTAAACATAGTGCAGAATTTGACCACCATACAGAACAGCAGCACCATCGAGTAGTGAAGCCACCCGTTGTACTGAGTTCAAACATAGTTTATCGGTTCCACAATACAATCCACGAAACAACACATCTGACGCAACATTAGTAAATATTTCCTTAGGCACGGTGGTCAGGGATATGCAAGAGACTCATGATTTTATTCTCGAGTTATCCAATAATCAAACTAATATTAATTAAACATTCATATTTACATAATCGAGGAAATATATATAGAATAGGTATCGAATAAATGAAATGTAACTGCCGATGTATAGTTTAAAATTATTTATTAATACATTTTAATAAAACAATCTAATAATATTTTATGGACTAACAGCTTCAGTAGCGGGATTTGCGACATGATTATATTTTAAAGAATACATTTATTTATTTAGACATTATTTTATATTGAAGATTTCAGTAGCGGTATTTCCGATACTGTAATGTTTACAAAAGGAATACATTTATTTGAAGGCGTAATCTAGCTACCTAAAATTCTCGAGTGAGTATTTCTAATGCATGCCTGGAGGGATTTATACCTTTGCAATGCAAGAGTCTAAAGTATGGGTTGTAAGAGTAATGGCAGACATATATTTATTTAATTAAAATATTTATTTATAACTAAGGGCAAACATTTATTTGAGAGTGATTTATGAAGATAATGCAGAGGCGGAGTGATATATAGAATAATAAAACTAAGTAAAGGAACACGTGGTACGCTTTAGAAAGGCGATATGGAATGGCAGTATATCGAAACTGCAATGCCATGAATGAGTTTATAAGAATGTTGGGCTGGTCTCTGCCATCGGCCCGTCGAAGTAAGGTGTCACATAAGAATAACCAGGGACAAGCGGTCCGTGTCGCAGTTTTGCCGGCTGGCTGCATGACATTGTCAAGTCCTATGGGAGAACCCATTATGCCCGCTTGTGTAGGACAACTGGGGTTAATTTCAACCCTGAAAAATCCGGAAATTTCACGGCAGAATGGGTCATCGTGTCTCTAAAACGTAACACATGTATACTGTATAAACGGTTATGATGAGATTTAAATAGGTTTCTGACTTGGCCCTACATTACCAACATTTACTCAAGAACTCTGGCGACTCTCAAAGAAATGGGATTTTCTAGAATTATTTATTAGATTTCATAAATACAAAATATATATAAACTGGGAGTTATTACAACTAATATGCCAGCCATTTGCGAAGTAGTAGACCCTGCATTACAATAATGATGCACTGAATGCATGTCGATTTATATGAAAGTAAAGTTATTTAGGAAAACAAATATTAATGAAATTTTGACACGCATTCATTGTTTTAAGCGATCATAGATTTAAAATTTGAACCACGATGACATCCATTCCATAACATCCATTCCATGACATCCAATGCATGACATCCATTCCATGACATCCATTCCATGATATCCATTGCATGACATCCATTGCATGTCATCCATTCCATGATATCCATTACATAACATCCATTCCATGACATTCATTGCATGACATCCATTCCATGAGCCATTTTATGACATCCATTGCACAACATCCATTTTGACATCCACTGCATGACATCAATTCCATGACATCCATTCCATGATATCCAGTCCTTGACATCCATTCCATGACAACCATTACATGACATTCATATGATGACATCCATAGCATGACATCCATTCAATGAATTCCAATGCATGACATCCATTCCATGATATCCATTCCATGACATCCATTGCATGACATTCATTTTATGACAATCATTACATGACATCGATTGCATGACATCAATTCCATGACATTCATTGCAATCCATGACATCCATTACATGACATCCATTCAATTTCATCTATTACATGACATCAATAACATGACATCCATTCAATGACATCCATTGCATGAAATCCATTTTATGACATCCATTGCATGTCATCCATTCCATGACATCCATTGCATGACAGCCATTCCATGACATCTATTCCATGACATCCATTGTATGACATCCATTCTATAACATCAATTTTACCACTTCCATGACATTTATTGCCTGACATCCATTCTATGACATCAATACCATGACATCTATTGCCTGACATCCATTGCATGATATCCATTACATAACATCCATTCCATGACATCCATTGCATGACATCAATTCCATGACATCCATTCCATGACATCCATAGCATGACATGCATTCAATGACATCCATTGCATGATATCTTTTCCATGACATCCATTGCATGACATCCATTCCATGACAGCCATTGCATGACATCCATTCCATGACATCAATTCCACGACATCCATTGTATGACATTTATTGCCTGACATCCATTGCATGATTTCCATTACATAACATCCATTTCATGACATCCATTGCATGACATCCATTCCATGAAATCCATTCCATGACATCCATTACATGACATCCATTGCATGTCATCCATTCCATGACATCAAGACCATGACATCCATTACATGATATCCATTGCATGACATCCATTCTATGACATCCATTACATGACATCCAAAGCATGACATCCAATGCATGTCATCCATTCTATGATTTCCATTCAATGACATCCATTGCATGACATTCATTCCATGACATCCATTGCATGACATCAATTCCATGACATTCATTCCATGACAAACATTCCATGACATACATTGCATGACATCCATTACATGACATTCATTGCATGACATCCATTCCATGGCATTCATTACATAACATCCATTCCAAGACATCCATTCCATATCCATTCCATGACATCCATTGCATGACATCCATTCCATGAGAGCCATTTTATGACATCCATTGCACAACATCCATTACATGACCTCCATTGCATGACATCAATTCCATGACATCCATTCCATGATATCCAGTCCTTGACATCCATTCCATGACATACATTTCATGACCACCATTACATGACATCCATAGCATGACATCCAGTCAATGACATCCAATGCATGACATACATTCCATGACATTCATTACATGACATCCATTGCATGTCATCCATTTCATGACATCAAGTCCATGACATCCATTACATGACATCCATTGCATGACATCGATTCCATGACATCCATTACATGACATTTATTTGATGACATCCATAGCATGACATCCATTCAATGACATCCAATGCATGACATCCATTCCATGATATTCATTCCATGACATCTATTGAATGACATTCATTCCGTAACATCCATTGCATGACATCAATTCCATGACATCCATTCCATGACATACATTGCATGACATCCATTACATGACATCCATTGCATGACATCCATTCCATGACATTCATGACATAATATCCATTCCATGACATCCATTCCATGATATCCAGTCCATGACATCCATTCCAAAACATCCATCGCATGACATCCACTGCATGACATCCATTCCATGAGAGCCATTTTATGACATCCATTGCATAACATCCATTACATGACATCCATGGCATGACATCAATTGTATGACATCCATTCCATGATATCCAGTCCTTGACATCCATTCCATGGCATCCATTCCATGACAACCATTACATGACATCCATATGACATCTATAGCATGACATCCATTCAATGACATCCAATGCATGACATCCATTCCATGATATCCATTCCATGACATCCATTGCATGACATCAACATTCATTGCATTTCATCCATCCCATGGCATCCCTTACATGACATCCATTTCATGACATCTCTTGCATGACAACCATGGCATGACATCCATTGCATGTCATCCATTACATGACATTCATTCCATGACATCTATTGTATGACATCAATTTCATGACATCCACTTCATAACATCAATTGCATCACATCCATTCCATGACTTCCATTCCATGACATCCATTGTATGACATCCATTCCATGACATCCATTACATGACTCCTATTGCATGACATCCATTGCATGACATCCTAACCCTAACTTCTAACCCTGACCCTAACCCTGACCCTAGCCCCTGACCATGAATTTAACTCTAACCCTAACCCTAACCCAAACCCTAACCTTTAACCCTAACCCTTAACCTAACTTTAACCAAACCCTAACCCTAACCATAACCCAACCCTAACCCTAACCCAACCCTAACCCTAACCCTAAACTTTAACCCTAACCCTAACCCTAACATCAATTAGACCACTTCCATTCCATGACTTCCAATGCATGATGTCCATACCATGACATCTATTGTCTGACATTCATTGCATGATATCCAATACATAACATCCATTCCATGACATCCATTGTATGACATCCATTCCCATGACATCCATTACATGACATCCATAGCATGACATCCATTCAATGACATCCATTGCATGAAATCCATTCCATGATATCCATTCCATATTTATTACATAACATCCATTCCATGACATCCATTGCATGACATCCATTCCATGACATCCATTACATAACATCCATTCCATGACATCCATTACATGACATCCATTACATGGCATCCATAGGATGCCATCTGTTCAATGACATCCATTGCAAGAAATCCACTCCATGACATGTCATCCATTCCATGACATCCATTGCATGACATCCATTCCATGACATCCATTGCATGACATTCATTGCATGACATTCATTCCATGACATCCATTACATGACATCCATTGCATGACATCCATTCCATGACATCCATTACATGACATCCATTGCATGTCATCCATTCCATGATATCCATTACATAACATCCATTCCATGACATCCATTGCATGAAATCCATTCCATGACATCCATTACATGACATCCATTGCATGACATCCATTACAATATATCCATTTGATGACATCCATAACATGACATCCATTGCATGACATCCATTGCATGTCATCCATTCCATGACATATCCATTACATAACATCCATTCCATGACATCCGTTCCATGACATCCATTCCATGACATCCATTTGATGACATTTATTCCATGACATCCAGTCCAAGATATCCATTCCATAACATTCATTGCATGACATTCATTCCATGATATTCATTACATGACATCCATTGTATGACATCAATTGCATGATATGCATTTCATGACATCCATTCCATGACATTCATTACATAACATCCATTCCATGACATCCATTCCATGATATCCATTCCCTGACATCCATTCCATGACATCCATTGCATGACATCCATTCCATGACATCCATTGCATGACATCAATTCCATGACATCCATTCCATGATATCCAGTCCTTGATATTCATTCCATGACATCCATTCCATGACAACCATTACATGATATCCATATGATGACATCCATAGCATGACATCCATATGATGACATCCATAGCATGACATCCATTCAATGACATCCAATGCATGACATCCATTACATGACATCCATTGCATGTCATCTATTCCCTGACATCAAGTCCATGACATCCATTACATGACATCCATTGCATGACATCCATTCCATGACATCAATTACTTGACATCCATAGCATTGGATGCCATCAATTTCATGACATCCATTCCATGACATCTATTGCATGACATCCATTACATGACATCCATTGCATGACATCCATTCCATGACATTCATGACATAACATCCATTCCATGACATCCATTCCATGATATCCATTCCATGACATCCATTCCAAGACATCCATTCCATGACATCCACTGCATGACATCCATTCCATGAGAGCCATTTTATGACATCCATTGCACAACATACATTACATGACCTCCATTGCATGACATCAATTTCATGACATCCATTCCATGATATCCAGTCCTTGACATCCATTCCATGACATCCATTTGATGACCACCATTACATGACATCCATAGCATGACATCCAGTCAATGACATCCAATGCATGACATACATTCCATGACATCCATTACATGACATCCATTGCATGTCATCCATTCCATGACATCAAGTCCATGACATCCATTACATGACATCCATTCCATGACATTCATTACATAACATCCATTCCATGACATCCATTCCATGATATCCATTCCATGACATCCATTGCATGACATCCATTCCATGAGAGCCATTTTATGACATCCATTGCAAAACATCCATTACATGACTTCCATTGCATGACATCAATTCCATGACATCCATTCCATGTTATCCAGTCCTTGACATCCATTCCATGACATCCATTCCATGACAACCATTATATGACATCCATATGATGACATCCATAGCATGACATCCATATGATGACATCCATAGCATTCAATGACATCCAATCCATGACATCCATTACATGACATCCATTGCATGACATCCATTCCATGACATCAAGTCAATGACATCCATTACATGACATCCATTGCATGACATCCATTCCATGACATCCATTACATGACATTCATAGCATGACATCCATTCAATGACATCCATTCCATGACATCCATTCCATGATATCCATTCCATGACATCCATTGCATGACATCAATTCCATGACATCCATTGCATGACATCAATCTCATGACATCAATTCCATGACATACACTGCATGACATCCATTACATGACATCCATTGCATGACATCCATTCCATGTCATTCATGATATAACATCCATTCCATGACATCCATTCCATGATATCCACTCCATGACATCCATTCCATGACATCCACTGCATGACATCCATTCCATGAGAGCCATTTTATGACTTCATTGCATAACATCCATTACATGACATCCATGGCATGACATCCATTCCATGACATCCATTGCATGACATCAATTCCTTGACAACCATTCCATTACATCCATTCCATGACAACCGTTAGGACATCCATAGCATGACATCCATTCAATGACATCCAATGCATGACATCCATTCCATGACATCCATTCCATGACATCCAATGCATGACATCCATTCCATGACATCCATTCCATGATATCCATTGCATGACATCCATTGCATGTCATCCATTCCATGACATCTCTTGCATGACATCCATGGCATGACATAATTTCATGACATCCATTCCATAACATCAATTGCACCACATCCATTCCATGACTTCCATTCCATGACATCCATTGCATGACGTTCATTCCATGACATCCATTACATGACTTCCATTGAATGACATCCATTGCATGACATCCATTCCATGATATTCATTACATAACATCCATTCCATGACATCCATTCCATAACATCCATTACATGACATCCATAGCATGAGATTTATTCAATGACATCCATTGCATGAAATCCACTTTATGACATCCATTGCATGTCATCCATTGCATGACATCCATTCCATGACATCCATTGCATGACATTCATTCCACGACATCCATTCCATGACATCCATTACATGACATCCATTGCATGTCATCCATTCCATGATATCCATTACATAACATCCATTCCATGACATCCATTGCATGACATCCATTCCATGAGCCATTTTATGACATCCATTGCACAACATCCATTTCGACATCCATTGCATGACATCAATTCCATGACATGCATTCCATGATATCCAGTCCTTGACATCCATTCCATGACAACCATTACATGACATTCATATGATGACATCCATAGCATGACATCCATTCAATGAAATCCAATGCATGACATCCATTCCATGATATCCATTCCATGACATCCATTGCATGACATTCATTTTATGACAATCATTACATGACATCAATTGCATGACATCAATTCCATGACATCCATTCCATGACATTCATTGCATTCCATGACATGCATTACATGACATCCATTCAATTTCATCTATTACATGACATCCATAACATGACATCCATTCAATGACATCCATTGCATGAAATCCATTTTATGACATCCATTGCATGTCATCCATTCCATGACATCCATTGCATGACAGCCATTCCATGACATCTATTCCATGACATCCATTGTATGACATCCATTCTATAACATCAATTTCACCACTTCCATGACATTTATTGCATGACATCCATTCCATGACATCATCCATACCATGACATCTATTGCCTGACATCCATTGCATGATATCCATTACATAACATCCATTCCATGACATCCATTGCATGACATCAATTCCATGACATCCATTCCATGACATCCATTACATTACATCCATAGCATGACATCCATTCAATGACATCCATTGCATGATATCTATTCCATGACATCGATTGCATGACATCCATTCCATGACAGCCATTGCATGACATCCATTCCATGACATCAATTCCACGACATCCATTGTATGACATTTATTGCCTGACATCCATTGCATGATTTCCATTACATAACATCCATTTCATGACATCCATTGCATGACATCCATTCCATGAAATCCATTCCATGACATCCATTACATGACATCCATTACATGACATTCATTGCATGACATCTATTCCATGACATCCATTACATGACATCCATTGCATGACATCAATACCATGACATCCATACATTCCATGACATCCATTACATGACATCCATTGCATGTCATCCATTCCATGACATCAAGACCATGACTTCCATTGCATGACATCCATTCCATGATATTCATTACATAACATCCATTCCATGACATCCATTCCATGACATCCATTACATGACATCCATTACATGACATCCTTTACATGGCATCATGACATCCATTCAATGATATCCATTGCATGAAATCCACTCCATGACATCCATTGCATGTCATCCATTTTATGACATCCATTCCATGACATTCATTCCATGACATCCATTCCATGATATCCATTCCATGATATCCATTACATGACATCCATTACATGACATCCATTGCATGTCATCCATTTCATGATGTCCATTACATAACATCCATTCCATGACATCCATTGCATGACATCCATTCCATGAGAGCCATTTTATGACATCCATTGCATAACATCCATTGCATGACATCCATTACATGACATCCATTGCATGACATCCATTCCATGATATTCATTACATAACATCCATTCCATGACATCCATTCCATGATATTCATTGCATGACATCCATTCCAAAACATCCATTCCATGACATCCATTGCATGACATCCATTCCATGACAGCCATTTTATGACATCCATTGCACAACATCCATTACATGACATCCATTGCATGACATCAATTAAATGATATCCTTTCCATGATATCCAGTCCTTGACATCCATTGCATGACATGCATTCCATGACAACCATTACATGACAGCCATATGATGACATCCATAGCATGACATCCATTCAATGACATCCAATGCATGACATCCATTCCATGATATCCATTCCATGACGACAATCATTACATGACATCCATTCTCTTGGGGTATTGTCCCATATTTTTCCTGGCAGAGCGTATTGTAGATGCCACTTTGATACTCGTTGCTCCAGTAATGCTTCATTAACGCTTCTTTGTATTTTTCTATGGTTTTAGGCTTCCATCTCATCATATTCCACCAGTCCTTGGCAGATCCCTGTAGATGGTAACTGGCTATCACTATCTGCTCATCCGGCCCTGTCTTGTGAACTTGGAAGAACTTTTGCAAGCTCTGTAAGTGGGCTTGAGGATTTTGTCTTATCTCCCCTCTAAAGATTTTGATGTGGATCATCTTTGCTAAATAGCTTTGGTGTTCAGTGTCCATCTTCATCTTTTTTTTAATGCTGACTTCCTTCTCCAGTTCTTGAGGGCCTTCATCGGCTGAAATGAGGTTTCTTTGCTCATCACACTTTTTCATATTTACTACACTACCTGCTTGCGATTCTACTAACATCGGTTTGTCTGATCTCTCTGACTTCTTTTCCTTTTCCATATCTTTAATTTCTTCTTCCTTTTTACTAAGTGGGGATATCCCAAAATGTTCCTTTATGGCTTCTACCTCTCTCCACATAATGTCTTTAAATTCCTGATATTCTCTAACTCTTATCTTTTCCTCTTCTTGTCTCTGTTTTGATTCTTCCTCTCTTCTTTTTCTCATTTCCTCCTCATACATTTTCTTCATTTCTTGCATATTCTGTCTGAGTATTCTTCCTCTCTTCTTTTTCTCATTTCCTCCTCATACATTTTCTTCATTTCTTGCATATTCTGTCTGAGTATTTCCTCAATGAACTTGAAATTAAAGTCCATCGATCCTCTGTACTGTTGCGGAGCTTCCCTTCGCTCAGGTGTCAACTCCAAAGCTTCAGATAAATCTACTTGCTCTCTATCAATATTTTCTGATTCCATTTTCTTAATATGATTTATTTATTTTATACTACTAGCATTTGACTACTCCCCACTGGTATATTGGCCCTATAACACTCTTTCGCTGCCCTCATCTACTCTACATTGCCCTATCTCTATATTGCTGCGTTTAATATATTTAACATATATATTATAGCGAACTACTGGTAACGTGTATAACAAGCCACTACTGTCTATGATATATATATTTGTACTTTAACAAAATATTTACTGTTAACATATATAACAAGCTTCTGCTGTCTATGCTATATATATAACAGTGCTTTAATAAAAAAATTCAATGCTACTTGCTTTCTCATTTAGCGACTGATTACTTTTTTTTGACATATATATAAACATTTCATTAGATCAGAGTATTTTTGTTCCTTCTTAAATTACACACACATCCCTGCTTTCCTTAAATTTGTTATTACGCCTGCTGTCCTTTCATTCACTCGACCCACATTATTTCACTCGATTTTTTTTTTCATTATTTTTATCAAAACAAAATCGTATATATATAGAATTAGCTAACTCGAGTAACGAACGCTAAAAGAAATTTATATGCGTTATATTTTGCTCAGGGTATATATGGGTTTTTTGTATCGAAAGCCCCATGTTGGGCACCAAATGCTAAAAAAAATTCTACTATGTAACAGTCAGAACATGTGTGACTCATAAACATAGTGCAGAACTCGACCACCACACAGAACAGCAGCACCATCGAGCTAGTGAAGCCACCCATGTTACTGAG